>JASUUH010000080.1:670000-1267500 GCA_030449925.1 Citropsis articulata
TGTTTATGTGGACTACTAGTGTAAAGCTGGATGAGGAATACTAGTGGTATAGTCGAAGGCATTATAGAAGAACTAGGTATATCGATGTGGAAAACACAGGTTGACTCTTTCTGAGTTGGAAGGAAGATTTATAAGCGAAGGAATTTTAAAATATTCTTTCTAATGATGGAATGATAGAGATTGAAACTTTATCGGAGAATCTGAGCAAGTAGATCTTCCGAAGATAGTTTGACTCTACCATCGAATCTTGAGTCACATTTTGTAACTGCATTGGGTTACAGTTGTTTAGGAATCACTGGTTCAGTGGCTCATTCTAAAATCCATTCCTCAGGAAGATTGACATCTTTCCATTGGATTGGTTTCGGAATAACAGTGTTGGCTTTAGAAAGGTCAATTTGCAAGAGAAGAGTTTCATCTCTTTTTGACCGGAACTTATGTTGCGTGTTAAAAGCAGAATTCATGGCTTTATAAGAAATTTTAAAGATTAAGGCAACTGGAACAGATCCCTCAATCATATGGTAATTATGGGTTTTGATTTGTAAAATCATGCTTTTCAAAATAATTTTGTCTTTTAGAGAAACTATTATGTTTGGATAACAGCTAAAGGAAATTAGACCTTTGCAAAGACTTGACTCATTTCGATACTCTTGGACGGTCATCAAAGGAGATGAATCTCCATCTAAATGACAGAATGGAAGTATTTAATCCTTCTTTAGTTAAAGGTTTTATTTCGACTTGTATTAAACCGATGTGAACATAATTAAAGTTCTTCTCTTTTAGTTTCTTTAGAGATTGTTCTGAAAACAAGTGAATTGTTTCGAATGGTTTTGAAAGGGTTATGTCCCGTTCTTCAGTTTTTATGACAAAATAAGACTTTAGAAAATCAAGCCTTTTTGTTTTGTAAATCATGTCTTTAGAAATCTTTGGTAATTCTCAATTCTCAATTTCTTTATTAAAGTCTTCAATTATGAATTTTTTTGAATTCACAACATTCTTTGAATCACTAGTCCTTCCAGAGGAAGAGCTAGAGAAAGATGAAGCTCTACAGAGTAAAGAATCCATATATGCTAAAACTATAAATGATTAAGTTTTACAGGAATGACAAATCAATCATAGGCTAAGAGTTGGTTTTACTGCCCTTCAACCAAATCGGGACTTACGACCAAATACTACCAAGGCACCCAGAGGTAACACCTTCACCACTCAGGCAAAATCTTAATCAGACACAATTTCCACATATAAAGTCTATACACTATACAACTCTACTTCTACTTGGCTCTGATACCAGAAGAAATTACCAATGTGAACATTGGTAAATATAAATGTAAAGTTCTGCTTCGGTATATTTTTATATAAAATTTATAATTTTACAAAAGTTTAATAAAAATAACTGAATTTATTTATTAAAAAATAAATCCCAAAATTTTAATAATTTAGGAAATTTTTATTAAATCCCAAAATTTTGTAATTAGTTTTATAATCGTAATTTTTTATTAAAATAATTTTTATTTAAAATAAAAATTCTAATTTTGGGATTTATGTTTTATTAAATTTAGAGGTATTTTATAATTATATTTTTTTTCAAAGTTTTTGTAAAATAAAATGTCCTTTAATTTATTTAGGGGAGAAAATTATTTTTTTTAAAAATTATTTAACGATGTTAGTGTAAAAGTAGTTAATTGATACAAATTTAAAAAGAGAAGTGGTGCAAAAGAAATGTTAAAATTTTATGGTAGTTGCATAAACATAAGGTAAAAAAGAGGTGGTGCAATGATAATTTTCCAAAATAAAATAAAGAAATTAAATATTTTCTCTGTGGATCGATTTCGGACTCACCAAGCTATAATATAATAAGACACTCTTATACTTGAGAGCTAGAAATCACTTTTAAGTTGTGTCATTTACATTTAAAAATGATAATATAAACCATTTTTTAATTTCCAAAAACCTTTTTTAAAAAATAAAATAAAATAGAAGAAATTAAAAAGTCGATATTTATATTTTAAAGCGATGAAATAAAAATTCAGATTACTATGATAGTGTGATGAGGTTGTGCTGCCAAATAATTGTAACTAGCCAACAAGTTGTCCATTGCTTATTTAAATAATTTTTTCTTAGAGCATCACCAAAATATTCATCTAATTTTACTTTTTAAATACTTATTTATTTATCTATATGATAAATAAAAGAATAAAAATATAAGTTTTCTCTAAAAATATGCTTCAAATAGAAACAAGTTTATATCATTTTAATCAAATTATTTCCTCCCCAAATTTAACTACTCTCTATTTTTTTAATAAAATATTTATAAATCTTATCTCTATCTTTTTTTAATAAAGTAGTTATATTAATTTTCTGTCTTCTACAATTATAATATAAAGACTAGTATAACATTATTTTAAGAAAGAGAAGTTGCTCTTCAATATTGAAGACAAAGAAAGATAATTTTGTTTAAAGAGTCTTTTAGTAGCCTTTATCATTGATATTTCTCCTGGAATGAGAAATAATATCTCATTGGAAGAGTCTTTTCTTAATACTAAGATATTATTAATGTTATTTATACATTATCTTGTTATTGTCATCAAACTAATTTAATCAAATTGTTTTTTATGTGTAAATTTATCCCAATCAATCACCAATTAATTGTTGTATCAAAAAGAAAAAAGAAAGTACCCACTAAAGTGTTCCATCTTCAAATGGCCAAATTATTAAATGTGTAATGATATAACCACAAACTCTTATATAATCTTATTTTATACAAACTGATGTGGCATGATAAAATTAGTTAAATTAAATATCTTTTAGTCCATATGATTTATTTCTATTATTATATATTTTTATTTAACTAATGAATTAATATTACGTCAGTTTGTACAAGATAAATTTGTATAAGAGTTTGTGACTGTATCATTACTCTTATTAAATAATTTTTTTTAAAAAGAAAGTAAAAGCTTTTGTGAAAGCTGAAAATGGGTAATAATATTTCATTTTGCTAACGAAAAAACTATATTAGAATAGCCTCAAATGCAATACTTACGATAACTTAAGCACTTAAGCCTCAAGTCTCATTCACTATAAATTTTTTCTTTATAAACAAAATGAGAAACAATTTCACAAATTAAGTCTTATGAGTCATGAGAGAGTAAAAAAGTTTCCACCCATCTAATTAGCTAATTTAGATTCATAAAACCACAGTCGAATAAAAAAAAGCGACCACACCGCCCGCCACAACTACAACCTTCTTTATTAATCCATAAATTAAATAAAAATAAATAAACAAATGAAGGAAAGGTATTGGTCGGCGAGCAGAGTCAAGCCTCTCAACTTAATCCTTATCTATCTTTCCAAACCCCAATGCAAATAATTTCTCATTTAAAAAACGTTTCATTTATTATTTAAATTTTTCTTTAATTAATCCCAATTACTTTCCACAAGTTCCAATACGGCACCGTATAAAATCCGCCAAACTTCCGTTTCAATCCTTGAGCGTTGAACGATACAAGCAAAATAACTTAGTCTATCATTCATTCATTAGTCATCCTCTTTCTGTCTAAAAATCAAAACCCTTATTCTTTCGTTCTCAACCATTTTCTACATTTGTGATCGCTTAATCAATGGCTTCTGGATCGTCGGGCCGGGCAAATTCGGGCTCCAAGGGGTTCGATTTCGGGTCGGATGATATTCTCTGCTCGTATGAGGATTACCCTAACCAAGATGCTTCGAATGGAAGCCATTCGGATCCTATGACAGGGTCCGGTTCCAGTAAGGTATTTAAAGTTCAATTTTTTCTGTTTCTTTTGGGAGCTGTGATTAGGGTTTCATATTTGGGATTTATTTGATCTTTGTATAGAATGATGATCTCTCGGATTATGTTGAAATTCAATATGAATTAATAGATCTTATTCATTGTCTTCATACTAATTAGCCTTTTGTTTTAAACGCTTGCTGGGGGGGTTTTAGGGTTTATGCAGCAAGCTGAATTGTTAATTTATCATCAAATATGCAATTACGAGTTAATTTCATCTGATTGAGTCTGATTGACCACATATGTTTGTGCATATGTGTAAATTTGATGACTATTTGATGACTTTTACACTGTTATTAATTCTTGGCTCAAGGACAATAATTTGTTGGTGGAGGCAGCGATAGTGAATTTAGGAAAGTTTAATCATGTTTCAAGAGCAGTATCTCTGTGCAGGAGTTTCTTTGCTTGTTTTTTGCAAGTTTGGGGGGGGGGGGGGGCGGTGAATCCTTAAGTTTTGGTTTGTTAAAGGCTCAAAATATGCTAGTTTGGTGGATTTATTATTGAAAGTGGTACCAGAATTGTCAACCGTTTAGTTTCATTTTCTGTTTTTGTCATTTTCAATGGTAGCTTGTCTTATTTATGAATTCCAATTAACAGTGGTGAAACCAGAATTTTGATTTAAGGGTTGCCAAAATGTATCACAAGTTCAAATTTTTGGTTAGAGGTGAATTCATAATGCAAAATTTAAGTGTTAAAAATTATGAATTAGGTAAAAAAATTACAACAAATAAAATGATATTATTCAAAATATTTTAAAGAGATATTCAGACCAAAAACTAAGTGAAATAACTCAAAACAGACAGAATTTTGAGGATTGAGGATTTGAGGTATGGTTTTTTTTTTAATGGGAGAAGGAAATTGCATAGTATACTTTTTGTTTAAAAACAACAAAATAGAAGGAATATATTTTCATGGGTGGGGGCTGCCTGGTCATTTGTGTGGTTCTGACTTTTTATTTTTTACCTAATATTTTAACAATTTTCAAAATATTGGGGGTTGCCCAGGCCGCTGAAGGCATTAGGGTGGTTCTGCCTTTGCCAGTTACTTTCTTTCTTTTTTTTTTGGGGGGTCTTTTTCACTTTTTTATTCTAGCTCACGTTATATATCAATGCCACATATTGCGAATGGTTGTCATTGGCTTGTCTATTATATAGCTAAGTTTCTGCTGCGTCTTTATTGCAGCAGGATTTTCAAAAAGGCAGAAGGCCAAGACCATCAATGTTTCATGCCTATAGCCAGCCAGACGATTCTCTAAACGAAGATGTAGTTTCTACTGTTGAAATAACCATGAAAAAGCATACTGATGGTGTCTTGCGTTTTCTCGAGGGAATCAGTTCTCGTCTATCACAGTTGGAGTTGTATTGCTATAACCTTGATAAATCAATGGGAGAAATGCGATCTGATTTAGTTCGTGATCATGGGGAGGCAGACACGAAGCTTAAATCTCTTGAGAAACATCTCCAGGAGGTGAGTTAGATATTTCTCGCCTTTTGAAACCTTGTGTTTATGAAGTGTTTGATGTGGCTTAATACGGCGGCTAGGACTTGGCTGTAATCTTGTAATATCTCTTCTTTTTTCTAGACCCACGTTATATTATCTGTGCTTGTCTATAAATATCTTATGATAACAAATTGTTCTTTTTCTTTGTTTTCTTCCTGTCCTTCTATTTGCACTCTGGTGCCTTTGGAAAATGGCTGAGGTCCACTTCAGGTCTCCTTGAACTTTGCTTGGGCAACATTTTTCCTTTTAACTTAAATTATATGTGGATAATGCAATTCCTTTTTTTTCCCCCACGAGGAACTCAATGTGGATTGAGAAATTTTTTTTCCCCCCACTACCTACCTGTTGGACACTGTTTTGAAACCTTTTAGTAAATAATAACTCTGTATCCCCCGGCCCCCATAAAAAAAAAAAAACCACAAAAAAGGAAAAAGTTGAAATAAAATAAAATTCTCTTTATGGGGTGCATGGATATTTGAAAATTTGGCCAATTCTTTGCATGTATTGATGCACATTTTCCACAGTTAGTTCTCATTGTTATCAAGTTGACCTTGCCTGGGAACTTCCACACTGGATGGAAGTGCGTATTTAATGCAGAAGCAGTTTGATGTTGTTAAAATCATGTTTTTCTTTTTTTCTTTCGTAAGCTTGATGTGGTCTATTTGTAGGTTAACACCTCTGAAGTTGGAGAATTGACTTTTTTATTTCCTGTTTCAGGTCCACAGGTCTGTGCAGATTCTGAGAGACAAGCAAGAACTTGCAGAAACTCAAAAGGAACTAGCTAAGCTTCAGCTTGTCCAGAAAGATTCATCCTCATCAAGCCATTCGCAATCAAATGAGGAGAGAGCATCACCAGCTGCTTCTGAGGCTAAAAGGGTTGAAAATACAACAGCTGACATGCAAAATCAGCAGTTAGCTCTTGCCCTCCCTCATCAAGTTGCCCCCCAACAACAGCCTGTGGCTCCGCCTCCCCAGACCCCACCTCAGAATGTGACCCATCAGCAATCCTATTATGTGCCTGCAACCCAGTTACCTAACCCCCCAGCCCCAGCCCCAGCCCCAGCCGCCATCCAACAGCCTCAAAGTCAATATATGTCTACTGATCCTCAGTACAGACCTCCCCCACTACCAGACTCCTCTAGGGTGACACCACAGCCTCAACAATCTCAGCCTAATCCAGTCCCCCATGGTCACCATTTCCTCCCTCAGTATCAGCAGCAATGGCCTCAGCAGGTGCAGCAAACACAACAACCCACTGTGCAGCCACAGATTAGGCCGTCACCAGCAGTTTACCCATCATACCCTCCTAGCCAACCAGCAAACCCATCTCTTCCAGAGATGTTGCCAAATAGCACTCCTATGCAAGTGCAGTATACAGGAGTTCCTCAACCAGTATCTAGCCGTGCTGATGTTATGCCTTATGGGTATGGTGCACCTGGTAGACCAGTTCCACAGCAGCCACCGCCGCCCCAACCCCAGCCAATTAAGGGCAACTATGGGGCACAACCAGGCGATGGGTATGCAGCTGCTGGCCCTCGTCCTACGCTTCCTCCAGGGAGTGGTTATATGATGTATGATAGTGAATCGGGGAGAACACCACATCCACCTCAACAATCTCACTTCCCACAAGGTGGATACCCTTCACAAACTACCACAGGCAGCAATCTTTTGGCCCGGAATCCTAGTCAGCCACAATTTATTCGCAACCATACTTACAGTGAATTGATTGAGAATCTGGTTAGTATGGGTTACAGGGGTGATCATGCTGCTAGTGTGATTCAGAGGATGGAGGAGAGCGGGCAGCCTGTTGATTTTAATGCAGTGCTTGACAGGCTGAATGTGCATTCTTCTGGAGGTTCTCAAAGAGGATGGTCAGGATAAAGAAAGTAATTGTCATCCATATTTACAGTGACAGTTAACTTAAATCCTGCCTTGCATTTGAATAAAGTTGACTTTATCGTGTAGAGTATACCGTGTGTAACCTTATTTTATGTATTGCCTTGTAAACAAAATTCTTGTCTATCTTTATTTCGTCCAACAAAATGCTTGTCTATCTTTATTTCGTCCATTTTCTTATAAGCGGATATGGTGTTGGCTTTGACGCTTTGTGGGCTGGACGCTACGGTTATCATTAGCTAATTAACTAGCAAAAATTACATATTACAAAACTAGGACATTTCCGTTGCCGGACTGGAACCCGGATAGGTCGGGTGAGAGCAGCAGATCCTGAGCAATTAGATAATTTAGATTACAAAAATGTGCGGCTTGAGTACGGTGGCTTTTTAAAATTAACTTGTTGAGTAAACGGTAAATATGCTGGGGGCTAAACCCCGGGCAAGCAACTTACCACAAATAAAAACGAGAAGATATTGTTGGAATCGCAGTTTGTTCTCCAAGCTCCATAATGATTCATGCAAAACCAATAATTTACTTTAGCTCATGAACTTCGAGTTCCATCATCATCAAGATTTTACTTTCAGAAATGACTATGATATCTGGGTGTTGGCAATTTCTTAAGTTCCCATAACCAGAAACATAAAAGTTATAAGTAGTGTGATTATCCGTAAAAAATATATTTATTTGAGGTGTGAGCTAATTGTACGTAATTACTCAAAGACTATTGCTATAAGAAAATTATTAAGTTATAAATTATATAAATTGTGAATCCTATAATTTTACATAATTCACACAAAAAGTATAAATTACAATGATTATAACTTAGAAGTTCCTCAGGTGAGCTTTAAGCCCCAACACCATGCCGTGTTTTAACTCTGAACTGTTGATGAAGTAAAAATGAATCAAATGGTTGAGATGGAATATAAAAGAAAAAATAGAAGAGTATGGGTAAATTGTAAAGCCGGTTGCTTTATCTTCCTCAAATTCCTAATTTTTTCTCATCTGCTAAATCATCTCTCTCTGAAATCCCTAATTTCTTTCTTAGATTTGTTCACTAATCACATAAAACCAAAGCCACCATCTGGCTCACAGCAAACATCCAGTCGAATCGATCAATAGGTTACTATCCATCAACACATCTTCCTCTCATTCTCTTTCATTTTCGAGTTAACGACAAGGTAAAAATGTTATCTTGACTTTTATGCTTTTAATGGTGGCTACTGAAACCTCTGTTTGTACTCCCTCATTCAAGACGTATCATTTATGCATTATGTTAAAAATTTTATGCTGTGTAAAAAAATTAGGGATTTATGAATTTTGAGTGAAAAAAGATGCTTAGATAATGAAAAATTGATGTTCAATAGATGATTAATAGTTTGGAAGCTTGAAATTAACAAGAAAAGCATAAGAAAATGTTGGATTGTAGTGAGAGAGAGGTGTGGGTTTTGAGATTTAGAGAGAGAAGATGAAGAATGAGTCAAACCGGCTAGCCGTCTACTTGAAGCGACCAACTGCCACGTTATGGTATGTTTTTACCTTCCAAGCAGTTAGATGCTTGGACCAAGTAGGTAGCCTCTTGTTTTTGGCAGAATGTCTACCTCTCAAGTGGCTGGCTGCTTAGACCGAGTAGCTAGCTGCTTGTTTAGCTGCTCCAAGTAAGGTGTCTATCTGCTTCCCTTGAATTTCGAACAATATTACAATAATACTTGTTTTATTACAAGAATCTGACATAAATGATCATTGTAAGCTTATGTGCTATGAAATTGAGTTTCGTTTACCAGCTTGAGGTGTAGTTTGCATATGGCAACAATTTAGATTTGTCGTTGCATGCTTGTTCATGTAGAATCATAGTCGAATAGCAAACAGATTTGCAAGTATTCACAACAAATGTGTGTATGTTGTTTTGGTACATGTAAAAAATCTAGTACTTCACCTAAAGAATCAGTCTCCTGATTTTAATTTTTAATTGTCGATAGTGATTTGTTGTGGATAATTTTTTACTGTCTATTGTTATTTGATGCCTTTTTTTTTTTTTACTTTTCTCTGCTGTTATTGATTGAATTGACAATTTTAGTTATGTGTTGTATATATATTAAAGGATTTTAATAATATAATCCAGTTATAACATGAATATACAGATGTTACAAGTGCAAGACTTGGTCAAAGATCATGGATACACTTTTTGTTAAGTATAGATTAATTATTTCTTTGACGTTTTTATGTTAACAATTAATTTTCTTTGTGCCATTGACATAACATTGAATGTTAGCTATTATAAATTTAAAACAAATATGCTTAGGCAAAAAGGGGCGCACAAGGTGTGCAGAGTCACAATTATTGAAAAATGAGAAAAAAAAAACTAACAGATGAGGAGAAGCATCAATTTCTAACAATTCCTGAGGACCCTATTCTAGATGTTCATGAAACCAGTGGTGCAGAAATTGATCTAGACTAAACAAATGAGAATAAGCATGACCAATTTCTATTATTTTGATGTTGTGTGAGTGCCTTCACAAAGGTTATTTCCTCATTCTTACCTAAGCAATAATTACTTTGAAGCAGTTAAAGAAGTTAGCTTAAAAAGTATCGTAGACATAAAATGTGGTCATTTAAGACAAGAGTTTTATGAAACACTTGTCCAACAGTGTGACACAAATAGGCAGCTATAATTTATCCAGTCCCTCGAGGCGACCTTGGTAGCATGATCGATTCGTTGGTGATCACAGAGTCATGTTGACCTAGGAATGAATACCAGGATGAGATCTTTGTTCTCTTGAACAAAAGCACTTAGATATCCACTACAAAAGAATGAGCATGCTGTTCTACAAACTCAATGGGTTTAACAACCCATCTCTCAAGCATGTTTTTGTAGCTTCTCTTCCAGAAGAACTCCATCAAGACATTCAGAGATACTTCACTCAGAACAGTATCACGATTGAAGGAGTTTCACTTGGAAAGATATATCAAGTTGCTCTTCAGTGTTTAGATCGGAAATGTGATCAGAAACGTTTCTTCAAAGATCTCATAGAAGAAAAAGCCACTTATTCTAAAGCTTGCAAGAAATCTCCTCACCTTGAGATACTCTGCAAAGATAAGCATAAGTGTACTGTCCATCCAAAAGAAGAAACACTTTCATAAACACTATCCACACGAAAAAAAGTCCGGAAAACATTATCGCTTTTGAGCGTGACCGCTGGTCGAAAACCCAAGCTCAACACAAAAAAATACGATGTTTCCTTTGCAAGAAAAAAGGTCATTTTGCTAGAAATTGTCCAACAAAACATGCTAAGTCAGCCAGACTTCTACAGCATTTGCAGACCAATGATCTTGTATCTAGAAATGATGAAATAGAGCTCATGTTCTCAGAACAGGATGAACAAGATTGAAATGTTTCATCCTTTGAATCCAGGATGATGATTCGATGAACAACTTCTCAAGTTTTCACAATTCAACATTTACAGCCACAAAACCAAATTCCTTTGGTAAAGGTATCTGTCCTTACAGACAAGTATTCTAAACCAATTCTAGTTATTGGCTTTGTTGATACAGGTGCCGATAAGACCATGATAAATCCTTGTGTGCTTCCTAACCATATATGGGAGACATATTATGAGGATTTCAGAACGGCAAATGGAGAAGTATTTAGTACCACAATTCGAACCAAGTACCCCATTGGAATACAGTTCTTCCCAAACTGTGTTATATGGAAGAAAGTTATTGGTTCAAATCTTCATGGAAAAGATCTGTTAATAGGTTTTGACCTATTCTCTTCAAAACAGAGATTATCCATAACCTCCAATGGAATCAGTTATAAGCACATGCTTCAGCCTTATACTGATATTCCTTCCCTTTTTTCAATCAAAAGCCATCTACCCGATTACTCTGTCATCTCCAAACTACCGATTTTTGTCAGAGTCGTTGATTTCCATCGTCCATTTCCTCATGGAAAATGAGTCCTTTTTGTCCATCTCGCTTTCAAACTCGATGAGGATATCAACCCCACAAAGGCCTCACATCCAGAATGACACCCGGACTTAGACTTAGCCAAACAAGAATGTTTTCGATTCTAAGCCAAGGTGCAGTTGAACCCACAAAATCTCAATGGGCTTGCAAAGCCTTTTATGTTGAGAAAATATCCGAACTTGCCCGAGGAAAGAAACGTCTTGTTATAGACTATCAGCCTTTAAATGCCTTCCTCTCTGATGACAAGTTCCCTCTTCCAAAAATCCAGACATTGTTTATCCACATAAGCCAGGCCCAAATATTTTCCAAATTTGATTTGAAGTCTGGATTTTGGCAACTTGGAATCCATCCAAATGATAGGCCCAAAACGGCATTTTGCATTCCAAATGCCCACTTCCAGTGGACAGTCATGCCTTTCGGTCTCAAAACAGCACAATCCATATTCCAAAAAGCCATGACCACCATATTCCAGCCCATCCTTCATACTGCATTGATTTACATTGACGATATTTTATTGTTTTCTACAGATCATGCAGAACACCAGAAGGTCCTTCAACAGTTCTTTGATATTGTGCAGAAACATGGAATAATGCTTTCTGAAAAGAAAAGTTTTATTACTCAGACTTCCATTAACTTCCTTGGAATGAACATCACAGATGGCACTTATGTCCCTGAGCCCCACATTGCACAAGAACTACTGAATTTTCCAGACTCCAATTTAACAACAAAGCAGATCCAACAGTTTCTCGGGATTATCAATTACATCTATGATTTTCTCCCAAAAGTTGCTGTTCACACCAGCCAGTTGTCTTCATTACTAAAGAAAACGCTTGAGTCACATACTGGTGTCAGGACAATTAAAGAAAGATGCCCAGTCACCTCTTCCTTTAAAGATTCCATCAGGAGAAGCGATCCTTCAAACAGACGCAGACACTCACGGCCATCCTTTTAGAAAAGACAAAGGCGGAAAGGAGTCTACGCATGCTGCCGATGGCAGTTCGCGATCTGAGAAAAGAATTACCACATCATTTACAAAGAGATAATGGCGGTAAAGTATGGTATCAAAAAGTTTGAATTCCACCTCCTACCGTATCACTTTGTGGTAAGACTTGACAACTCCTCTTTCCCAAAAATCTTGAATTTCAAAAACAAGATGCTCCCTGACAAACAACTTTTGAACTTAAAATCTTGGTTCACCAAGTATGATTTCACAGTTGTTCACATAAAAGGGAAAGACAACTTAATCCCTGATCTCTTGTCCAGACCTGCTATAAAAGCGTCTTGCTGTCTCAAACACAACACTTTAGTAGATAGCCTTCTTCTTCAAAGTTTCTTCCAAGCTGCTCTTGAAAAGATCATTCCCTCGAATTTCTTTCTCTTACGCTTCCAAATCCAAGAATATGCAAGACAATACCTTTTCGGATGGTTCATAAATTCTACTATGAACAATCCCTGTTTTCCACCCAGAGTACATGTTTCTCACTGGTTTATATGTCGATATAACCAGAGATCTCACTGAAGATGAGTTATGGTATATGTGGTGTCTGACACTACTATACTCCACAAAACTTATCCTTCCTGTTCAGCCAATTTTGAGAAATATTACCAACCCTGAAAATGCCTCTACCCTTCTATGGACTTTCCTAGAATGGTACAGTCCTCTTCCTTGGTGGAGAAAAACCTTGCAGAACATTGCAAACTTCAAACAGCTTCATAAGCTTCCTGTATCCGAAGCAGACATGTTCACTTCTGTCTTCATAATCCATCGACCATATTTCCAACATCCATACACTAAGGATTATTGGACACAGGACCAAGCATATGAGTTTCTCACACTCCCACATCCTTACCAAATCCTCCATGACCCCATCCATGACAACAGAATCAAAGAATTTCTCTTTGAACTAAACAATGTCCAACCACTCCCAAGAGACATATCCAATACTTCCATCAGACCAAAACACTCAGTTGAATTCCTTCCACACCATTATCCAGACACACCGTGATGATCGCATGAAAGGGTATTCTTGTAAAGAAGAGCGTCACTACACTAATGTCCTCTTCCAAGATTCTCGGGATCCATGGGAAGAATTCATGTTAATTAGTTATCGGCCCGATATAGTATGACGATCGCAGAACCTAGACCTCAAGTCTATCATCGATCCTCTATCCTCGGACATCGCCAATGTCATCGGCACAAAAGCGAAAGAGCTCGATCCACATCTTGAAAAGCAAAATATTTTAAAGATGACTACGACTCTTGCGTCATCCAACGGTGATGACTCACCGGCTCGATGTAGATAACTACGAAGAAAGAAAGTTAAAAAGGAGAATAAAGCGGATAAACAGACAAGAAGAACAGATGAACCAGTGCATGTCTCCATCCCGCTTTCCATCAACTCCTTAGTCTTATCTCCGTAAATTAAGGCTTTTTTAAAAGTTATGCTTTTGCTTTACTTTTTAAAAGATAAGGGTCCTGTCTTATCTTTTCATGAATAGTATGACTTTATCTTTAGCTGTATTATTTGTGCTTTAAAAAAGGAGATTCGTTTTGATCTCTTTAGGAGCCTATAAGAGGAAGCCTCGACCTCTTTGTTCGGGGGGAAGAAAAAGTTTGAGAAATAAGAGAAATGAATAATTCTCTATCCATTTTTCTCTAAGTTAGTTACTTTCTAGTTAATTTGGAGGAGTCATGGTTATGTCATAACCTTTCAAACTAGCGATTCTACTTTCTTTTATTGAGTATCTTCTACACTGCATGAGGATCCCGTAATGTGAAAAGTAGAAAAGATCAAAACTCGAAAAATCAGAGTGTAAGGTGTCCGAGAGCACCCCAGTTCTTCCGTCAGAAGGTCGAGAGGACCGTGTTTAAGAAGATTCGGGTTAGACTCAAGCATCTGGGTTGTCGGGTTTTGAGTTTGACAATACATAAAATAAGGTGAAGAAGAAGACAAGAATTTCTATTCTAGAAGACAGGTGTTTATTACAAGACTTAGGAATACTTAAGACAGAAGATATAGAGACCGGGTTTTTATCTATAGGTGAAGAAGAACTGGATGCCATGATTGTTTTCTTTCTAGTTAATCTCTCGAGAAATCATTGACCATACTCTTTCTTACTACCTTCACTTTCTTAACAAGATTGGCCGCCGTCTTCATCCTGGATTCAACTTAACATCATGGGAGAATTTCTTCTTGTGGATGACTCAGCATGAGTCGTTGCTGGTTGAACCATTAGTTGTTCTTGTAGCTCTCGCGAAAAGAATCATCGGCGATCCTCGAGATTTACGAGGTGTCGAAAGTTGAATCTTCTTCTTCGAATCATATTTATCAGCGGGATCAATCATCGTCGATGATAGTTTCGATGTTTTCGAAGGCTCGGAGAAAATACTTTGGGAGGACAACCGCATGGCCTCGCTTTTCTGGATTACTTGAGTGAACTTTGGAGAATAAGTGGTTACGTAATATGAACAATTGGAGTGGGTTCATGTATTACGGTGGAGTTGAGAACAGGGCTTTTGCTTGCTTTTCTGCTTTCTTTAAAGCTTCTTTCTCGACTTTCTTTGTTGTCTTTGTTCATAAAGATGCAGTCGTATGTGATGAAAGACCAAAGAACTTTGTTGGTCTATACGTGTGGTAGATGGGCGATAAAAGGTTGGTATGTTGAGAACATTGCGAGTTGGATAGAAATAGAGGCGAGTAAGCAGGGTGAGCTTGTTGGGCTCTCTCCATTTCTATTCTGGCCAACTCCGTTTGTAACCTTTTGATCTCTGCATCTTTGAACTCAAATTCAGGGCCCCAACGATTCTGAGATATCATCATTCTTAGATCACGATCCAACCTGACAATACTGTCTTTCAAGTTCTGGTAGATCTGATCTAGTTGATCTGAGATGGAGTTAATCTTTTGATCTGTCTGTCGTGTCTGAACAGATATTTGTTCCATCTTGGTTTCAAGGTTGTTTATGGTTTGGCTCTGGGCTCTGGCTGATTGAGACTGCCAGTTGAGAACTTGCTCAAACGGCTTTGGTGGTTCTAGGTGACCTGTTGGTAAAACAGCTGACTGTATGTATGGTTGAGAAACCACTTTACTTTGGGAATCAGTTGTTTTTTCTAGAGGTGGAAATGAATCATGATATGTTTGGGGTGAACTTGTAAACATCATACAAGATCGGATTTGAGGCTTGTTGTTTACTGAAAAGGTAGGTTTGTGTGGATGGTCATCTGGATGGTAGGGAGGATTTTTCCAGCATGGTGTTTTTGGGAGTTTAGGTTTTTTCACCTTTTTCTTTCGATGGATTCGAAGCCATTCTTCATCTTCATCATCTGTCTCATCCCAGATACAAGGACAATCTGGATCACACATCTGTGCTTGAGGAACATCCCATATAAAGTGGCCATCAATTTTGTCAGTATATACCGGATAACCTTCTGCATTAAAACCCCAAATAGGGATCTTCTTTTCTTGCAGGGTTTGTACTGACTGGAGCATCATAGTATATGATAGCTGTGGCACCTGATCTGGTTTTTGTGACAGTGGAGCTTGAAACGTTGTTCGCACTGTTCCATCAGGCTGTCTTTGGAAAGAAGCATTGGTAGTTTGCAAAGGCTCAGTGTTTTCATGGAATTTCTCATAATTAGAAATCCATTCAAGTGGCATGAGTTGCAAAAGCTCCTCTTTTGAGATCTGTCTTGGGATTTGGATTATAGTGGGTGTAGTTTAGATAAATTAAAATCAGTGCATCAGAAGATGCTTGTTTATTTAAATACTACAACCTTCAGCATCATAATGGGGATCAGAGTTAGAGGTGAATTAGTAGACATACAGGAAAATGCAGGTGATATTACTAAACTGCGAAGTATAGAACTAAACAAATAGGAATGGAAATCTCGGTAGCTAATGATAGACTAATGGTGTTGAGATATGTGATGATGATTTTAAAATCTTGTTCTGTTTATTTCTTCTAACGATCGTTTTACGTCCCACAAGTGCCACTTACATCAATCCGATGTATTTCTATGCCCTGAAAAATGTACAGTCAATTATGAAAAAAATAGATATTATGTGCTTTAACTTTCTAAGGGATGGTATAAAGAAGTATTAAGAGAAACAAGGGAAATAAGTTAATGACTGTCTTGTGCTCTTGAATGTACTTTTTACAAATCTTAATGGAATAACTATTTTGCCCAAATTTGACATCTTGCTATGAAAAATTATATGATATAAATATTGATTATCTTATGAACAGTTGTTCTACTTTACTTTGTTCTAAATGATCATTGTTCTATCAATAAAATAGTATGTCCTGTCACTGTAAAGATTAAAGAAGAGAATCGCAGTTTGGGGCCATCGCATGTAATGAAGTTTGTACTATTCTTGATCTTGTTCATACATATATACAAATTTAGGAACCAAATTGCATGTGCTTCCATTATCAGTATGTACGGTTGCTGTTCTTATTTATTTTAGGTTCTGATGTGTGAAGCTAACTTTTTACATCTCTAAAGTCATTCACAACACATTGGGCTGAGTGATATTAATATAAAGGCAGCTTTTAAGGTGATTACAGAGTCAATTCAAAGAATTAAACACAAAATGAATTCTAAAACATGAGATGGAAAAGGTTGAAAATTCTTTAGAGGAATTAAGATTAAACAATTCTGCTAGTGAAATCTTACATGTCCTCTCGAAAAAACCTAGCAAATAGTGATGGGAAAAGTAAAATCATTTTGTTCAATGAGGAGGACTCTATGGAGTGTAGATTCAACCTCAATAAATCGATGGCTTCAACTCGGACTAGTGAAATAGTCGACAAAATTCTTATAAACCCTTCCCACTTTGTAAGAGGTTATATATTCATTCCACAATATTTTCTCTAAGATGAGGTAGAGTTTTTAAATCTCATACTATAAATTTCATTTTTGTAATAATTCAATGATAAATGATTTTAAATTTAAATTTCTTTTCTATAGGATATAGCCGAACCAATTCACCTCAGGCAAGAGTTTTAGTCATCCACTAGTTAGTGTGACCAAATAGGAATCATAGGCCAGGACTGTATCAAATTTCACCATATGATCAAGTATCACGAGGAACAAATCTTAAGTATAAAGATGGTCTATTTCAAGTTAATGATCTTGTTACTCTTGATCAATTGAAGCTTATTCAATATAATTTTGACAGAGATGCTCAAGGAAGGTATTTATGGAATTATCAATTAATTTTGTAATTTCATATTGAATTAGATTTAAATGATTTTTATGAATTATTATCCAAAATTATTGCATACTGTCTTTAGCGCAATCATTATCTCTACTTATACTGGATTTGTAAATCGACATTCTTTACAAGCCATTTGCTTAGGGCATATCTAAGTGGAGAGGTATGAGGTTTCAAAATTCATTCATGTCACACTATATGTTTGTCCTATATTATATCTTTTTAATCAATATGATTACGTTTAGGTTATTTCCACGAAAGCGTATCACCTCACCCTCACTGAACAGGCAATGGAGAAAAATGTTCTAATGAATTGATATTTACCTACCAAATATCCTCCGAGTATGTCGGGTAATTTTTGCATTTTTTTCTTTTGCTTTTGTAGTGATAATTTACTCATGTTTTTGCTTTTATTCTATGTAGCAATCAATTATTATTGATTTAGGCTACTAGTTGTCTATGGCGGACAAGAAAGTTTGGAGTAGCCATGTGTACGAGTCAACTGTCTCATCTGTGAGCATTGCGAATCCAAAGACTGTAGTTCTACAATGATGGTTTGTTCTAACAAATGTTACGGGGGATTTTTAATATGCATTGGTCTTATACGTTACATCAAATGCCAAAACATCACTAAAATATTGATAGTAATAGCATATTGTACAATCAATCTAGAATAAATTCCATAACATATCTTCATCATCGAATGAGTACTTAAAGCATAGCCTAGGATCATGTTCAGCATTTATAGCAAAATATGTCATAGCTGTGTTTGAATCAATATCTTCAACTTTAGCACAAGTCCAAGCATCTGCTGTATTTTGCATATCTTTGTGAGTAAACCTGAGGTTATGTGATTCCTAAACCTAATCAGCCATGTAATTCATGAATTAGCATGTCTTGACACCAACATGCCCTAATGCCTTAGCTTGCCCTAATGCCTAACACTGAAACCAAGCATTGGGCATAATTGTTATATAAAATTCTATATCATCTACTAAGTCGAAGTAAATACTAGTATGTCTAATACTAAAAATCTCATTCTTTGTTGATTGATTTGATTGATCATATGATGATCTCAATTCGCAATTGTCTGGGGCAACAGATGTTTGTACCTTTTTATTATTACAAGGAATACTCATATTTTAGCCATTGTGCAACATTAGCATAATAAATGAATAAACAAACCAACAACAAATATTATGGGGTAAACATAATTCACATCCATAATAGTAATAATTTAATAATATAATATATGGATTATCAATAATTCATGTCCATATTAGTAATAAAACAATAACAAAAAGTATGGGTTAACATATTCACATCCATATTATTAATAAGTTAATATCATCAAATTTGGGTTTTGCATACTTCGCATCCATATAAGTAATAATAAATCTACTACTTTATTTAAAACTCATACTTTAGGTGGAAAGAAACCAGACTTTCATGAAAATTAAGGGTCCATGGTGGAAAACACCTCTCAAATATTTCTCCACAACCATGAGTGAGTACTGCAATCTTAAACCTGTAGTAGATTGTCTAACTTATTCTCCCTGATTAATTAAGGGAAGGTGGCTTTATTTATTATAAAATTAAATTGAAACCTAACACAACTGTACTTCAAACATGAAACATAAAATATCAAACTTGAAATTAGTTATGTCAAACACACAACATTAGACGCCAAACCTAAGTGATTATCGAAAACATGGAATACTGAAATCTATAATATGTAATATGAATGCTATATATGCAACATCAATATCAAACATGAAAATTTATAAAATAAATGGGAAAAAGTACAAAAATAAACACATGGAATTGGTTTTGATGATGTATAATCTTTAATTGTTTATAATCATGTTTCATACATTAAAATGGCCTTTGAGACATTCTAGGATCATAAAATGGCCTTTGTGTCAATCGATTTTTGCCTAAAAATTAAGTTCAGTGTGCAAAATTTAAGGATTTGGAGTTGCTAACCACTTGGAAGGTAATGATTCTGCCAAAATCAAGCGACTACCCGTTTGGTTGAAAAGTAGAAACTCAACTAAAACCAAATGTTTAACTATTTGGAAGTCAGAAACTCTCCCAAAACCAAGTTGTTAGCTGCTTGTTTTAGGTGGCTAACCACGTGGAAGGTAGAAACTCTGTCAAAACCAAGTAGTTGATCACTTGGAACATGCCCATAATTTGGCATGTTAGCCAATTGCATTTTAACAAGTCTCAAGTTTGATAGTGGCTAGTTGTTTAATTATACCAGTTAGATGATTTTGTGTCACGGTTTTTGCCACTGACCCTTCTTGTTCTTCATTTATTCATCAATCTCTTTCTAAAAAACCGAAACTTACGCTTCCCTCTTTCTAAAATCCACGGCTTTCATATGATTTTCTTGTGAATTTAATCCTTAAAAATATTTGATCATCACATAAACATCAATACCTCATCACTCAAATCATTTTTTTTCATTCAAAACCGAAAATCCCAAATTAAAAAGCTAGATTTTGATTAAATTGAACCTATACATTGCTTTAGCACACTCATATCTTTAATCCAATCAGTTCAAATTCACTAATTTCACCAAAAATTTTAAAAATCCAAATTCAAATTTTTGGTTAAATAATGGCTGGTGGTGAAAGCTTAAGGGGTGGTAGGAAGAGGAAGCAAGTGGCTTTGAGGTGACACCAACCTTGGACATACTCTTAGATTTTGGTGCAACTCATTTTCTAACTCCAACCATCGAAGAACAATTTCATGTCGGTTTATGAAGAAAATGGTACTATCCTTTTACTTTATTAATCTGGATAACATAGAGAACCTGAATATAAGCAATCAAACACTTAAATACTTACTTGAACATATGGGTTGAAAAAATGCTTTGATTGTTAATGAAACTGTTTATCCAGATTCTGTAAAAGTCTTTACACAAATATAGGTTTTCTGTTAGTAGTGAAAATCAAGTAATGACCAATGTATATAGGATTCCAATAGAGTTTAATGTGTCGACGTAAATGAGATACTAAGAGCTATCGATGATGGGCTTGAACTTTATAAATTTAGGAAAGAACTTGAGTTTGTTCAATATACACACATAGATACCACAAGGAATATTTGTAGGAGATTTGATCTTAGCAATAAGTTTTATAGTACCACTTTACATGCATAACTTATGTGTCTTCAAGTTCAAATCCTACACAATATACTTTTGCCCCCCCCCTCCCCCCGAAAGAACATTTTTGATGAGGTAACCTATTTGGATGAGCCTGTGTTAGATTGTATTTTACAATACCAACTAGAGATAGCCAATGCATGTCGTGCGCCTGCCCATCAAAGGAAGCCCACGATGTTACGTCTTGCACAGGCCGTGCCTAGGAAAAATGGCCCACTAATTTTTTTTTTTTTTTTTAAGAGCGCATACTAAGTTGTTGTCTTATTTTTTTTCAAGCTTATGTACTTTTTTGAATCTATGTGCCTTTATTTAAATTTAATAGAGTAAAAAATTTAAAACTCAAGTTCATATTCAATAATAATAAGAGAATATAATATTAGTTGTTAAGTTTCACTTTATGGTATTAGAATTCTTTTTTATTACTTAACAACAACAATAACAATTTTTTTTAAGGGTTAACTTATTTGTTAACTTAGAATTACGTAGAATCATATATCATAGTTTATAATAACATTAATACATATTTATAAAATCATGATATTTATAATTTCATTTATTAAAATCATGATATCAATTATTTATTTAATAAATTATAAATATAAATTAATTACAATTTTTTTGAAACCAAGAATTAAATAAATTTAAAAAACCTAAGCTAATAAAATATATTAAAATATTCAATTTCAAGTTATTTATAAAATAAAAAAAATTTTAAGTTTACTTTCATTAAAAAATGAAACGTGTTTATTGCGTGCTTTTTCGCGTGCCGTACTTTTGCCCATCTCTAATCGTGCCGTACTTTTAAAGTCTACGTGCCTAAAATCTAAGCCCGGCACGGCCCACGTACGTGTCGTGCTGTGCCACGTGCTTTACCAAAATGTGCTCGGGCCGTGTCGTGTTGTACGGACACGTGCCGTGCCCGTGCCCGTGCCGTGCCTCGTGCAGTCCGGCCCATTGGCCATCTCTAATACCAACCAGTTAATATAACTATCTTATACTTTAGCACATGCTCGCCAACCATATAGTAGGGAACAAATCCATCGCCTTTGGTGGTGCTATCATTACCTGAATCCTTAAACAATTTTGGGTCCTTATTAAGGAGCCGACTTTTGAACCCTCTCGAGAATTGGGGGATAAGGCTATTGCTAGCTTGGGATTTGTGTGGAAGGATAGAAAATGGTTAACAATCTCTCTCCTAAAAAAAAGTTCATCGCGATTGCTCCTCCTAGTAATCAAATGATTAACTATGTGCTTCATGTCGATCAACTTTTGAATCTAAATGCCTGATAGTGACCTCAAGCTTACCATCCGACTCCGGAAAGTAATGAGATTGGTTCATTATCTCTGAAGAGCAAAACACCTTTATTGATAATTTGAAGTAATTTAGATCTAGCAATAGCAAATTCTTAAAGTGCAGCAACTATTTTTCGACGACCAACGACAGATTTTTGAAGCTCTTTGCATTCCTCCACCATTATCACATTCACAAACATTACGTTAGATTGTTTTTGTTTCCTCATTTGTTTTTTCCACACTAACATTTTTGTGTACATTGTCATTACATTATTTGCATATGTTACTCAATTTATCAAGTAATGCCTTGTTATTACCTGGTATTGTTGTGCAAATAAGCCTTTTGACGTTTTAACTAATTGTGGATAATTTGATTCACTTATAATGTTTAGTTGTTATTACTTCGTATTGTTGTGCAAATTTTATTGTACTCGAAGTATATGAATCTATTGTAGGATAGATTTTTTAATAACGAGTGTCGATCTCACGAGGAGGTAGATTTAATTATGCGTAGGGTTAATTTTCTAGGTATAAATGTGAGTTGGTTGGAAGTGAATTTTTTTTTTATCTTAAGATTTAAAATAAAAAGGCAGGAATAAATTAAAGATTAAATCAATACAAATGAAATACTTGAATCTCTAGATTTACACTCAACATTTACCATGGGCTTAATATTTATTTTTTAGTTTCAATTAATTCATGAGGGGATATTTCCGCTGCTTATAATCCTCGCTCTAATAAATATGGTATCAAGTGCTTAGTGTGCTAGAGGTAATGATCTTCCACTAAGTGTTGTGTCAAGAACACGCTGTGCCAGATGATAATAATCCTTCTATTAACAACATGGCAATATCATTCACTAAATAGATTATATACACTCTCTGTCGGTATTGAGTCCAGACGACCTGCAAAATACTAGAAGGAAATTTTCTCTCTAATTAATATGGTGCTAAGTGCTCATTGTGTTAGACAATAACGATCTTTCACTAGGGAGCCGGTATACTATGCAAAATCTAGATAGGATACAATGTCTGTCGACAATGAGTTAAAACAACCACATAAATCAAAGAAGAAAAGAAAAAAAAACTTACCTAATTTAGCCCATGGATCATGTTGAGATTTTACTTTCAAGCCAACCTTGAAACTAAATTAGCCACTGATAATTGAACTAGGATAAAATGGTGATTTTAATAAAATCTAGATAGGATACAATGTCTGTCGACAATGAGTTAAAACAACCACATAAATCAGAGAAGAAAAGAAAAAAAACTTACCTAATTTAGCCTATGGATCATGTTGAGATTTTACCTTCAAGCCAACCTTGAAACTAAATTAGCCACTCATAATTGAACTAGGATAAAATGGTAATTTTAATAAAATACATAGAAAATACAAGATAGTTAGAGAATTACAGAAAATGAACTTCAAAAATAGATTCAGGGTGTCAAATTAGGGGGAGCTCTTTATTTATAGATATAATGGGTAAATCATGGCCATCGGTTGAAAATAATATCAAATACCTTTTTATACTTCTCTTAAGGTTTTTGAATGTTCCAAGTTAAAAAATGCCATCATTTTACTTTTTAACTTCTCGTTAGTTGTGAAATGGCCAAAATATCTCTGAAATACATAAAATACTTAAATTATAATAAAACTTACATAATAAAAGTTTAGAGGATTTAAACAAGTAAAAGTGAAATTGTTAGTGATACTTGAAGTATAAAATAACAATTTTACCTTATATAAATATGCATTCTCCAGTACTCAACACATCCCCCAACCAGCATATTGCTAGTCTCTAGCAAATTAAGTGATGAAATCTAACAAAATTCAAATTAAAATCTATTTACAAGATTAATGAACTTCTTTAAAAAATTATGTCCTTTTTTGCTAGTCAACCATCGATAAAAAATTCAGCAGACCATCTCTAGTGTTTAGCAATGTTTGACACAATGATTATGGGGTTTGGTCAAAATAAAGCACTACTTTCATTCTTACCATCTCATCGGAGTTTCTACCGTACATAACATATTTGTTTATATTATTTCTTTAACCAACTCTATCCATTTTACGCGAACACTCTTTGTTTATTGAGGCAAAAGCCCCGGTTACTGAGAAAGAGTTGGGTTGGATGAATAGAACTCTCACCATTTGACGCGAACGCTTTCTGTTTGCTGAGGCAGGAGGCTCGGTTACTAAGTAAGACTTCTAACAATTTTTATCATCTCTCACCGTTTTATGTAAATACTCTCTACTTACTGAGGCAAGAGACCCGGTTACTGAGTGAGAGTGTCTCTTATTTTTTTTTCTTTTTTCTTTTTCTTCTTTTTTTGGTAAAATGACCACTGCCTTTAGTTGTTGCTCACAAATGAAATGAAAGGATTAGGTATTATAAAATCGCAACTTACCACCACCATCACTTGTCGTGTGTGAGTGTTTAGACTGTTCTATTGAATCTCTCAAGATGGCCAAGGTATACAAAAAGGGTTAGTCAATAATATTAAAAAAAATTCAGTAATTTGTTTTATTTATTTTTTTTTGTTTCTAAAATAACTAAACTCTATATTCAGCCATCTTCAACTCAAAAAAAAAAAATAGTTAGTAACTACAGCAACACAACTGTCATTTATTCCACAATTATCAATTATTCACTCCCCTCAACTAGAACAATGCATTGTCCTCAATGTCTTCAAGGAAAAAAGTAGAGTTTAAAAGACATCACTTAAACATTGCAATAGAAAATATTTACAAACAGAGAGTTATTACTACTACCACTACCATCATCAGTCGACCAATCCCACATAAGAGTCTTGGGATCTAGCTCTAGTCTGTAAGCTTCTAAAAGATCAAGTAACTTATTAGTAGTAAGAGCACAAATAAAGAGTTGCTTCGCTAAAACTGAAATGAAATGATATTTAATTGTATGATTAATAAATACTATAAAGACATCATAAAAATTATTGACATTTAACAAATTGATTGATTTTTATGAATGTTGAAATGGGCCCAAGAAGCAAAGGTAATTAGTGCCTCGAGAGTTGTAAGATCTCGTGGTAAGGAAATGAAAGCGTCAATATGTTTTAGCATTTCAGTTATCATTTCTTGCATACCTGAGACAACTAACTCTTCTCCAATTGGTGAACTAGTAGAGTTTTTAGGGCTTTTAGGATGCTGTCTAGCACTTGGCTTCCTCTAGTAAAAGTGGATTCTAAAGCAATTCTTGATAATCCCTAGTCACCTCCTTCGTATACTAGGTGTATCGTTTTCTCTGCTAGTACTTGACCAAGATCTATAGATGCTTGAATAAACTCTCTATATTTACCATAGTGAAACCTAAAAAGCTCACAAATGATTTTTAGTTGTTTGATCGAAGTAGCTGCTATTTGGAAAATCTCAAAAACCATATGTGAATATTTAAAAAAAATGCTCATATTTAAAGATCTTGATGACAATATAATGATACACAATCAGTAATATATGTTATGCGTTTGTTAAATAACGCAACGCTCATGACTCAATTATTCAAAAGCAAATAGTAAACAAACAAAATTAGATAGAAATCATGCCACTAAAAGCAATAAAGCAAACTGTAAATCTAAAGGATATGTACTTGGTAATTGTGGATCGTGGCTCACGCCTTCCTCAAGTTTTACGTCCAAAATAACTTGAACTCCTTTATGGGTCGAGAATATGCTTCCCATTCAATTTTCTTATACCCTAGCAAATACGGTAGTTTATAGTCGCTTTCCAAGATTGTATCGTGCGTTCTTTTAGAACAATGACCATAACTAGAAATTGCTCTCTATACATATCCATTGGAATGCGTTTCAAGAGACAAAAGATATCATCCAATGACTTCTTATTCAAGTCATCCCAATGATTTTAATCTTATCTCCTTGTTATCGGATACCATTCTCAAAGTGCATGGTTTCAGAGCATTGCTAGGAAATATCAGTTATTGTGGGAAACTGAATAAACTGACTTTAATATTCACGGAGTATCGTTATCCGTCACTTAATAAAAATGATAAAATACCCAAAAAAAAATAATAAACCTAGCAATAGTAAATTCAATTAAAAAATAGTAAAAGAAAAAAATAAAAGTTAAATCATAAAAAAAAAGGAATAGGAAAAATCTCAGTCTAGTTCTAGTGGGTCACCTAAATTTATTTTGGTGTCTTCTTTGTGTATTTGATACTCTGAATATGATTTTGATCTTTAACTATTAACTTTAAAAGTTATACCATTCTTTGGTTCCTTAATTTCAATGGCTCCATGTGAAAAAATAACGTGAACAATAAATAAACCAAACCATCAGAAGCGTAACTTACCTGGGAATAGATGCAAGTGAGAATTAAATAAAAACGCTTTCTGACCTAATGTAGAAGATCTCTTCATAATTTACTTGTCACAAAAGACTTTCATTCATTGCTTGTAAATTTTGGCATTTTCTGTCAACTGTAATCTTCTTTCTGAACTAGGTTGTTGCATGCCAAAGTTGAATTTCTTAATAGCCCAATATGCACGATACTTAAGTCCCACAGGTAGGTGACAAACTTTCCCATACCCTGACATCACAATCAAGGTTTTGAAGGTCGTTCGATATGCCTATAATGCATCATCAAGTCTCAATGACCAATCTTTTTTATCTGGTCTCACCATCTTTCCCAGCATGTGCTTTATTTCCCTATTGGAGATCTGGACTTGGCCATTGGTTTGCGGATGAAATGGGATAGCAACTTTGTGTGTAATGGAGTATTTTGCTGAAAGAACTTTGAATGATTTGTTATAGAAGTGGGTACTACTATCACTAATTATTACCTAAAAGAACCCAAAGCGTGAGACAATATTACTCTTTAAGAATCTTATCACCACTTTATGGTCATTGGTTTTGCATCGAATTGCTTCTACCCACTTGAATACGTAGTCGACAACAACTAATATGTATTGATGGCTAAAAGAAGGAGGAAGGGTCCCATGAAATGATTCTCCACACAAAAAATTTCAACCACCAGAATAGGATTTAGTGGCATCATATTCCTTCGTGTAATGCTTCCCATATGCTGAAACCTATCACAGGAAGAACAAAAAAGTAAAAGTATCTCGAAATAAAGTTGGCCAATAGAAACCACATTGTAAAACTTTAGTAGCTTTTTTCTTAGCACTAATGTGGCCTTCACATGCTTGTTCATGGCAGAATGAAAGGATATTTTGAGATTTACTTTTTGGTACACATCATCTGACAATTTGATCTGCACAATATTTAAAAAGATAAGGATTATCCCAAAAGAAATTATTTATTTTCGCAAAAAAATTGGCTTTATCTTGCTTAATTTAATGCTTTAGAAGTTGACCTATAGCAATATAGTTAACTATGCTAATGCTTTGGAAGTTGACCTATAGCAATATAGTTAACTATATCAGCATACCATGGTAGAACTTCTGCACTCATTAGTTATTCATCTGGAAATGATTCATTTAATGGTAATTGTTCTGGAACTATGTCAAGATTGAGGTGAGAGAGATGATCTGCCACCATATTTTCTAGGCCTTTTTTAATCTTTAAACTCAAGGTTAAATTCCTACAAAAGTAGCACTAAGTGAATTAGTCTGGTCTTTGCATCTTTTTTTATAAAAAGATATTTAATAGCAGCATGATCTGTGAACAAAGTTATTTTACATCCTATGAGATAAGATCGAAACTTTTCTAATGCATACACTATTGTTTGCATTTTTTTTCAGTGGTTGAGTAATTCAATTGTTCATCATTCAATGTCATACTAGTGTAGTAAATGGCATGGGAAATTCAATCAACTCTTTGGCCTAATACTACTCTTACTTCATAATCAGATGCATCACACATGAGTTTAAAAGGTAAGTTCCAGTTCGAGGGCTGAATGATTGGTAATGAAGTCAACAATTGCTTTAATTTTTCAAATGCCTCGAGATGTGAATCATCAAAGACAAAAGGTACATCCTTAGCAAGTAAATTACATAAGGGTCTAGAAATTTTGCTAAAATCTTTAATAAAATATCTATAAAAGCCAGCATGCCGAAGCAAAGATCTTACCTCTGACTATTTTAGGTGGAGGAAGATCGAAAATGAGATCTACCTTGGCTTTGTCAACCTCAATACCAGTTGGTATCCAAATGATATGATCGAGAACAATACCTTGTCTTACTATAAAATGACACTTTTTCCAATTCAAGACTAAATTCTTTTCTATGCATCTCTGCAGAACCAGTGTTAGATGATATAAACATTGATCAAATTAATCACCAAAAACAGAAAAGTCATCTATAATAAATATTTAACATGCATCGTTGAAATGTGACAGGTGCATTACATAATCTAAATGATATTCTTCTGTATGTAAATGTACCAAAAGGGCAAGTGAAAATAGTTTTCTTTTGGTCTTTTGGTGCTATGGGATCTAATTATATCCTGAGTAGCCATCTAAAAAATAATAAAATTCATAACCTGCTAATCTATCAAGTATTAACTATTGTAGTTACATGTGACAGAATTCAATTTCCTATAATCAATGTATACACGTCACCCTGTAGTTACTATAGTGGGTATTAATTTATTACCAACATTGTTACCTCATGACTCACGACTTTTGGGGTCACTTGCACATCACTGACCTATGAACTATCAGAAATAGGGTAAATGATACATGCATTTAATAGTTTAAGGACTTCAGCTCTAACAACCTCTTTATATTAGGATTTAGCCGACATTGCATTTCCCTGGTAAACCAATGTAATACATGCAATCTACTGGTTAATTCATTTTATGTCTTATCCTAATACCTCTTTATGCTTTCTTAAAATACCCAACAACTTCATCGCTTTTGCTTGAGGATAAAATGATTACTGGCAAAATATTTTCATCTCCTAAGAATGCATACTCTAAAGTGTCAATTAATCATTTGAGCTCAAGCTTTAGTGGTGATTCTGATGATTGGCTGAGTTTTTTTCTCTGATAGTGCCAGTTGCTCTATTTTTTACTTCCATTTATTTAGTATCAATAGATGGTGATGAATTGAGTAAAGTATTGACCTTGTCAATTAATCTGGCAATATCAAAATACAACCTAAAGTGAGTTAAATATATTTATAAAAGGTCATTACTGAGGTTAGAAGGAAAAATATGATCAACTAATTCTTCAATTAAATCAACAATTCCTTCATCTCAGTTGAGAGGTTGATTGGCAATATTAAAGATATTTAACTCCATGGTCATGTTGTGAAAGAACAATTGCATATTTCCAGTCCTGAATTGAATGTGAGTATCAGCAGTTACCAAGAAAGGTTGGCCTAGGATAATGAGGATGTGCTTCTTTATTGAGTTTGCATGGATGAAATCACAATGAAATCAATGAAATCAACAGGAAAATAAAACTTGTCTACCTGAATAAGCAGATCCTCTACACTACCATGAGGAATTTTCATGGATTGATCTGCAAGCTGCAACACAACTAGAGTTTGATGTAATTCTCCTAGTATAAGTTTCACAAATATTGAATAAGGCAAAATATTTACACTAGCTCCTAAGTCCAACAAAGCATTCTCAAATGTGTATTTCCCTATGCTACATAAAATATTAGTAGCTGGTCTGCATTTCCCTAATGTTTTCTGTTAAAAATGCCTTCTTTTGAACATAGATCTTTATAGTGCATAAACACTTCTCTTTATAGTGCATAGATCTTTGAAAAACTTGGCATAAGAGGGCACTTGTTCAATAGCATCAAGTAAAGGGATGTTGATACTTACCTATTTGAAAATCTCTATAATATCACTTGTAGTACTTTCCTTGGTTTAACTAACCCCAAGGAAAATGAGCTTTGGGATGTATCATCGTGGCCTGTTATCTTCTTTCTCCTTTGCTGATGATCCTCAAATTCTAAGGGTACAACTTGAGTTGTCTTTGTCACCGACATCTCCACTTTATTATCCACTTCTTTGCCTTTTCGTAAAGTCATGACGGCTTTGACCCTTTCATGATGTTGGGATGAATATGTACTACTTACGCACCTCTTTAGGATTGGGTACCGGCTGACTTGGGAATTTACCTTTTTCAATGGTCAATTGATAAGGTTTAAATTGAAGAGGCCAGTTGGCCCACCATCTTTTCGAGGTCCGAGATTGATTGGGTTTGTGAATTAAAGCCAATCCTCAACTTATTTCACAACTCGTCAATAGTGCGATGGGTCAAATTTTTTAAATTTTAGAATGTCCCATCCCATGGTTTTGTTTGTGAGTAGCTCTGATTCTAATTTTATGGTCTGAATGGTGGTTGATAAACTTGAGGGACTTGATAAGCTGGTTACATTGGTGGAGTTAGAGCTGTTGTTCTATTTTATTGGAATCCTTAAGACCATGAAAAGTTAGAATGGTCTCTCCATCTAGGATTATAGGTATTGGAGTAAGGGTTGTAATTTGGCCGTTTTCCCATTACATTTATAATATTGGCTTAATCTAGGCATGAATCATGGTCCAATTGTTGTATGCTTGTGGCTTTGTTGATTTGGTAGCCGTCAACGATGCTATTTGGCGAGAGAGTCATTCAACTATTACTTTGACTTCCTTGATTTCTGATCTTGACTTACCAATATGGATTTCATTTACTCCCTTGATTTTTCTCATATTCCTAAATGATTGACTCCGCTATTAGAAATTATCTGCTTGTTGCTAGAAGAAATTCCAAATCTTTAATGCGCTTTTAGACATGAGATCACCTCCACTTGTTACCATTAGCCATTCTTGCACATGTGGTAATAGTCTCTCCAAGAAATATTGACATTGGTGCCATTTATCGTACCTGTGATGTGGACATTTTAAAACTAGCCCATTGAATCGCTCTCACACTTCAAAGAATTGCTCATCTTCTCTTTGAGTAAACTTTGAAATTTTCTTGCGAATTACATTGATTTTATGTACTAAGAAGTATTTATTTAAAAACTTAGTTACCATTTGTTCCCATGATGTAATGCTATTAGCAGGCAATATTTTGAACCATGAATGAGCTCTGTCTTTTAAAGAAAATAGAAATTGTCTAAGCTTAACATGTTCATCTAAAAAATTTCATATTTAAAAGTCAAGCAAACGGCATGAAAATCATTCAAATGATTCACTTAAATGATTGTATGGGTCTTCATTTTGCAAGCCATTGAATGATGGGAGACAATTTAGCACACTAATTTTTAACTCAAAACTCCTAACAACTACATTTGGTTATTTTATACATGATGTGTTCAAATTAGTTAATGGACTGAAATAATCCTTAAATGGCCTTTCTTGTGGTGTTTCTGCTTGTTGCAAATCCATTTAAATTTTATCCTCAGATTTAACCTTTGATGCAATGTGTCTTAATGTGTGAAGCATTTTTTTTTTCTAGTTTGAGGTTTACATGTGTATGCAAAGAACATGTAAAATTTTAAAACAAAACAGATGAAAATAAAAAGAGAGGGAAGAAGTTATGATACTGACCTTATTATGTTGCTATAGACTTATTATGAAAACACACTTAAAACGTGTACATAAAATTATTTACACAATATTTACAAAGAAAATTAACTCTATAAATTAAAATGACTTACCTCCCCAGCAACGGAGCCAAAAACTTATTGTGCAAAATATTGTACTCGCAAGTGCACAGATCTATTGTAGAATAGATTTTGTGGTGACGAGTGTCGATCCCACGAGATAGTAGATTCAATTTTGCTTAGGATTAGTTTAATTACAGAAAATGGGGCTAAAAAATGAATTCAAGGGTATCAAATTAGGGGGGAGCCCTCTATTTATAGATACAATAGGTAAATTATGGTCATCGAATAAAAACAATTCGGATGCTCAAGATTGCGCCACGTAGCAAGTTTTGATTGGTTGGAACACATCATCAGTCAACACCACATCAACATTTCAGTCCAATAAGATGCTGCCACATCATTGATCAAACGCCACATAATCAGTGAATGCCACATCATTAGTCCAATAGGATGTTGCCGCATCATCGGTCAATGTCACATCATCATACCGTATGTGAACAGTACCGTACTTATGAATAGTATCATATATGTGATGGTTGTCGAAGCCAACAAAAATAAATACCTACTCTAATAAAATTGTGTATAGTGATTGAGCAGGGTCGTATCCACAGAGATTGGTAATTATTTAAATCCTTTTAAAATGTAAAATGCAAAATGAGGGGATTGTTGACAAAATTCAAAATCAAATTAAAAATAACAAGACTGCAATTTAAAATTGTAAATTCAAATTAGGAAAAGCTCTGGTTGAAGGAATTAACTCAGCTTGATTCAACTACTGATCATTGATCTAAATATAAATCATTATTGCTTATGAATAGATTGTTTATAGCTACTGAGATGCTCTAATAGCCAATCTCTCCTTAACTAGTCGATAACCAAGGTACGACCATTAGTTATTTCCTTAATCAATAGACAACCCTAGATACGATCATAGGATTTAATCAATTGACAGCTTGAAAAACCAGAGAGACCCAAATCCTAATCAACAAATGCATACGATGGTTCATTTAAATTATATTGTTTATTCTCATAACACAAATGCATGCTGTGCTATTTGTCACAAACATTAAAATCTCCATACGATGAATCTTTTAATTGACAATAGATTAAGTTGGTAATTAAATAGTGGCCAATTATCTAATTAACAAACATAATCATGACAATAATTTAGAGAATAAACAAATACCCAAAAAGTAATAAAACAATTAAAGCATAAGAAAGATCTCACAGTAATGATGAATCAAAGCTTTATTAACCTTCAACCAGAAAAATAAATTTAGTTCCTCATAGAGAGAAGAGAAAAATAATATCTAGGGTTTTCTTTTCTTTTCCTTCTTGATCCCCCTTTCTCTTTGTGTTTCAATCCCTTTTGTATTGTAGAGTTTTTCTAAAAATAGAATACTAAAATCTAAAATATTCTCTAAATTCGGAATTACAAAAATAACCTAAAAAGGTGAAACATGTTAAAATAAAAACTGCAAGTTCTCCGTTGACAGCACGCGCCCACGCCTTATCAACAAAGTTCTTCTGAAATTCATAATTCTTTCATGCAAATAATCATCCTCAAACATCATCTTCTAGCTCAATTTTAGCACCAATCAATAGAATTGCACCTACAAAATAAAACACAAATAAATCACTATTATTAAGTGCAAAACATTGATATTAAAGGGAGTAAACAATACAAAATTAGTGCATAAATTGCATTCTAACAAATTCCCCCAGACCAAGATGATGCTTGTCCTCAAGCATATAACTCAAGACTAATTCCAACTCTCCACTCAATTCTCATCTCAACTCATCCAAAAACAATTTTAAGCAAGCACACCTCAAGAAATTAAGTCAATCAACATTCGAGAGATAAGGATTTTAAAGCATAGAATCTCATAAGCTAGTATAAAGACATTCAACCACCAAGAAAGTCTATTCAAAATTCAAGTGCAACAAGATTAAATAGCCCTCTCATTGACTTCACTCCATGGACTCAAAGTGTTTAGGGTATCATTTATGAACTCAAATCAAATCAAAGAATGCTATTACCATAAGCTTGCTCATATATCACATCTCAATCCACAAAACATGAATTAAATGCTTTCTAAGGGTCTTAGAAAGGTTGTAATGGGGCTAAATGGGGTAAATGAAAAAGAAAGGGTTATGAAAGAAAAAAGGATCAAAATAAGAAGAATGAACTCATTGAATGAACATTGCAATATTAAAAATACTTATTTCTACTCAAGCCGCCAAGAATGTAGACATTTTTTTTTTTTCTTCTTTTTTTTTTGATTTTTTTTTTGTTTTTGATTGAAAATTATTTTTTTACAAAAGAAATGAAACTTGCACAATTTAATTCAAGCATAATGCTTTTGATCTAATTGAGAAACTTTAATTCAAGGTAGCAAAAGTGAACATAAATAAAATATATCCAAACAATGAGTCCAAAATCTCCTTAAATTTAGGCTCAAATAGAAGGAAAATGGGTAAGTAGATGGAGAATTAGAAAAGAATGGTTAAAGCAAACAAAGATAACAAATAAAGGTCTTGGTGGAGAACAAGAAGAAAAATGCAGAAATAAAGAAATGAAAAGTGGTTTGCCCTTATCATTTTAATGCATAAAATCCCGTAATGCGGCTTCAACATGCATAACAAAGCAAGTTCTAGAATAAACAAACTAAGATTGATATTCACACAACAAAAATAATTAGAGCAAAATGGTTGCTCATAGGCTCAAATCCTCACAAAGTTAGTAAATTTGCCATCAAATCATGTGCACTCTTCAAATGAATCAACTATCAAAAGTGGTGTAGAATGAGAAGAAGGTATGGGTGATATATTGAGGGAAAGGTAAAAAGGGTAAGAAGCGAGAAAGATGTATGTCGTGATATAAAAAGTGAAAGATAAAATGAGATAGAAAGATAAAATGATGAAATAGAAATAGATGTAAATGATTTGAGATGGATAGGAAAAGAGTATTGAGAAAGAAAAGAAAAGAAAAGAAAAATTGAACTTAATATATGAAGCATACTAACTCCAAAATTATTTAAGGATGAGCAGAGTAAAAATAACACTTGCAGATATCAATATTGCTAAAATCCTTTCCCCACACCAAGAATTTACATTGTCCCCAATGTATGATAATCAAAGCTCAAAAAAAAAATAATGCATAAGGGTAAAAGATTAAAGGCAAAAAGAAAAACGTCCCTGAATTGTGAGCTTTGATCCACATAATGTCGGCACGGATCGCTTTAGCGGTCAGCGAGGAGACTCTGTATGATGAGGAGAACTGGTTGCTAGAATGGTTGGTTTTCGTAAGACGCACGCGGACCGAGATGTAGCCTTTGGAGACGCGCGGTGGTGAGGTCAAGTCTTCTTTGGAGTCGTGAGCGTGATCGCATGCTGCGCTTGTAGTCGCGCTGTGGAGTCGCTTGTTGCGCCGAGACGGCAGCAGTGAGATGCAGACCGTGTCGCGAGTGTGGCTCGGCCGGAGAAGAGGCTGCACATCAGGATGCCATCGGAGAGGGAAATAAAATTAGGGATTTTGGAACAGTAAAATCATTTTTGTTTTGTTTTTTTTTTATAATAAATAAAAAAATTTAAAATGAAAATGGAAAAATAAATAAATAAATAAATAAAAACTCTTTTTTTTTGTTTTTTTCTTGTTTTTTTTTTGTTTTTTTTTGTTTTTTTTTTACAAACTAAAAACTAAAAGAAACACTTGAAACACCAAAAATTACAGAAGTACTTTTTGAATAAGCATGCGGGCACGCCTTAAAATCATTTCACTTCAAAATTACAGAAGTACTTCTTAGTTAAAGCGTGGGCACGCCTTAAAACCATTTTGCTTTAAAATCACAGAAGTACTTATTAGTTAAGGCGTGGGCACGCCTGACAAAAAATTTACTTCTAGTCAAAATAAACAAAAGCATTATTTAAACACTCTAAATCAAAATTAAAAGCAATAGATATAACAAAAATCAATATAAATAAATCCTTTGGGTTGCCTCCCAAAAAGCGCCTTTGTTTTATGTCTTTGGCTAGACACATTCATGCATCAATCTCCATACATGGGACTCTTGAGAGCCATTTCCTCCACAATATTCACCGAAAAACCTTCATAAAAAGGTTTTAAGCGATGACCATTAACCTCCAAAATTTTCTCAGAGGTCGGACTCCGAATCTCAACTACACCATGAGGAAAAACATTAGTAACAATAAAGGGTCCAATCCAGCAAGAACGTAATTTACCAGGAAAAAGTTTAAGCTTAGAATGAAAAAGAAGAACTTTTTGACCAACAGAGAACTCTTTTCTCAAAACCATTTTGTCATGAAATGTCTTCGTCTTTTCCTTATAAAATCGTGAACTCTCATAAGATTCATTTCTAATCTCCTTTAACTCTTGCAGCTGCAACTTCCTTTGCTTTCCCTTTTCATCCATATAAAAAACTTCCTGCACTATAGGGTTAATAGCATCCATGTAAAATAATCGAATGTTCCTCACTAAGATATTTCATGGCATCATTCATATTAAACTCTATAACCTCTCCATCAAATTCCATAGTGAGAATCCCTTTATGTATATCCAATTTAGTTCTAGCAGTCTTAAGAAAAGGTCTTCCTAGCAAAATTGGGACAGAATTAGAAGAGTTATCATCTTCCATATCAAGTACATAAAAATCAGCAGGAAAAACCAACTCATTAACTTGTACTAAGACGTCTTCTAATACCCCATCGGGATATGCATTAGACCTATCAGCTAGTTGAATTATCACACCAGTTTCTTTTAATGGACCAACATTCAAAGATGAATAAATAGAACGAGGCATGATATTAATAGAAGCTCCTAGATCTAACATAGCTTTCTCAACTCTAACACTACCAATTTTGCAAAGGATAGTAAACATAGCTGGATCCTTGCACTTAGGAGGTAGTTTCTTTTGGAGAACTGCTGAAACATTCTCCCCTATGTGAACTCTTTCATCTCCTCTTAATTTTCTCTTAGAGGTGCACAGCTCCTTAAGGAATTTAGCATATCGAGGTATTTGTTTTATAGCATCTAATAAAGGAATATTTACCTCAACCTTGCGAAATGTCTCTAGAATGTCTTTCTCTTGTTCCTCCTTCTTGGATTTTTCAAACTGACTTGGAAAAGGAGGAGGTATCACCACAGGTAGGGGTTTCACTCTGGTGGGTTGCGCATCTTGAGAATTAGGCATCAATTCATCCTTCTCAAGCTCATCTTCCACTTGCTTTGGCACTTTCTTAGTAGGCTCTTGCAACTCCTTCCCACTTCTAAGGGTGACAGCACTAACGTTTTACTTTAGATTCACCTCAGATTGTGAAGGCAATCTCCCTGATACTTGAGACTCTAGGCGGCTCACTGTAGTTGCCAATTGACTCACTTGGTTCTCCAAATTCTGAATGCTCGTTGTGGTTGCCTACTGAAATTGTTGAGTGTTAGTCACAAGTGATTTAACAATTTCTTCGAGAGATATACCTGACTTGGAGTCTGACTGTGAAGGGGCTGGTTGTCTGGGTGGGTATTGTTCTGGGAATCCGGATGGCCTAACTCCATAGCTGAAGTTGGGATGATCCCTCCATCCCGGATTGTATGTTTGTGCATAAGGATCATACCTCCCCTCAGGCATGCCTAGAAATCCTCCAACTGTTTTGGCTTGTTCAACAGGTTCTTCTTGAAGTGTAGGAAACATATCAATTGAATGCCCCATATTGGAACAAATGCCACAAGTCTTCACCTGTTGCACATTACCTACAACAAACTTTTCCACAAGCAAAGTAAGTTTATCTAAACGTTGATCAATAGAAGAGATATTTACCTCATTCACTTTCCTTGAAGTGTGATCTTGCCTGCTGCCAAACTGTTGTGCATTGGCAGCCATATTTGAAATCAACTCTCTTGCTTGAGTAGGGGTCTTGTTCACCAACACTCCTCCACTAGCAGCATCTATCATACTCCTATCCATCAATGATAATCATTCGTAAAAATATTGAATAAGAAGCTGATCAGAAATTTGATACTGAGGGCAGCTGGCACACAGTTGTTTGAATCGCCTCCAAGACTATACAAAGTCTCTCGTGAAGTTGTCTGATCCCACAAATGTCTTTCCTGATGTTGGCAGCCCTTGAAGCAGGAAAATACTTCTCAAGGAACTGCTTCTTCAAACCATTCCACGTTGCAATAGATCCAGGAGGCAAGTAGTATAACCAGTCTTTAGCTAACCCATCTAAAGAGAAAGGAAAAGCACGCAGCTTAATCTGCTCTTCAGTCACGCCTTATGGCCTCATAATTGAACATACCACATGAAATTCCTTCAGATGTTTATGAGGATCTTCACCTGCAAGACCATGAAACTTGGGTAATAAGTGAATAAGACCAGATTTTAATTCGAAATTTACCTCCAAATCTACATATTGAATGCAGAGTGGTTGCTGATTCAAGTCTGGTTCAGCTAACTCTCTAAGAGTTCTTTCTACAGTCATCCATCACTTGTACTTGAATCGCTAGATGATTCAACCAAATCGTGCACGTGATCTATTTCAGAAAGCAAAGGCAATGAGGATTGTTGCTTAGCTCGCTTCGTCTGCTGTCTCAGTTGGCGAGCTGTCTTCTCAATTTCAGGATCAAACAAAAGTGTACCTGTACGAGAAGAACGAACCATATACTAAGTAAAATGTAAAAAGGATTAAATAAATGACACCAATCCCCGGCAACGGCGCCAAAATTTGATGGTTGTCGAAGCCAACAAAAATAAATACCTACTCTAATAAAATTGTGTATAGTGATTGAGCAGGGTCGTATCCACAGAGATTGGTAATTATTTAAATCCTTTTAAAATGTAAAACGTAAAATGAGGGGATTGTTGACAAAATTCAAAATCAAATTAAAAATAATGGGACTGCAATTTAAAATTGTAAATTCAAATTAGGAAAAGATCTGGTTGAAGGAATTAACTCAGCTTGATTCGACTACTGATCATTGATCTAAATATAAATCATTATTGCTTATGAATAGATTGTTTATAGCTACTGAGATGCTCTAATAGCCAATCTCTCCTTAACTAGTCGATAACCAAGGTACGATCATTAGTTATTTCCCTAATCAATAGACAACCCTAGATACGATCATATGATTTAATCAATTGACAGCTTGAAAAACCAGAGAGACCCAAATCCTAATCAACAAATGCATACGATGGTTCATTTAAATTAGATTGTTTATTCTCATAACACAAATGCATGCTGTGCTATTTGTCACAAACATTAAAATCTCCATACGATGAATCTTTTAATTGACAATAGATTAAGTTGGTAATTAAATAGTGGCCAATTATCTAATTAACAAACATAATCATGACAATAATTCAGAGAATAAACAAATACCCAAAAAGTAATAAAACAATTAAAGCATAAGAAAGATCTCACAGTAATGATGAATCAAAGCTTTATTAACCTTCAACCAGAAAAATAAATTTAGTTCCTCATAGAGAGAAGAGAAAAATAATATCTAGGGTTTTCTTTTCTTTTCCTTCTTGATCCCCCTTTCTCTTTGTGTTTCAATCCCTTTTGTATTGTAGAGTTTTTCTAAAAATAGAATACTAAAATCTAAAATATTCTCTAAATTCGGAATTACAAAAATAACCTAAAAAGGTGAAACATGTTAAAATAAAAACTGCAAGTTCTCCGTTGACAGCACGCGCCCACGCCTTATCAACAAAGTTCTTCTGAAATTCATAATTCTTCCATGCAAATAATCATCCTCAAACATCATCTTCTAGCTCAATTTTAGCACCAATCAATAGATTTGCACCTACAAAATAAAACACAAATAAATCACTATTATTAAGTGCAAAACATTGATATTAAAGGGAGTAAACAATACAAAATTAGTGCATAAATTGCATTCTAACAATATGTGAACAATACTAAATATCCTTTTATGCTCCTCATACTCTGCAACAGACTTTGTTCCTTGAGTCAATCTTAGGAAGTCATCCTCCATCTGATGTCGAACTCGTTTAGGAAAATACTTTTCATGAAGGCCTCCAGAAATAACTCCCAAGTAATGGGTGCATCTTGCAACCCAGCTCTCAAGAGACGGGATTTGGCATCCCACCAGTGGTCTGCCTTACCCTGAAGGACAAATGAGGCCAATATCACCCTTTGATTATCATTACAACCCATAGCCACGAATATCTTCTCCATCTGTTTTAGCCATGCCTCTGCAACCATGGGATCAGCAGTCCCCTGAAAGGTAGGTGGTCCTAATTTCTTAAATCGTTCTAAGTTCACCATAGCTCCTTGATCTCTTGCGCCACCTTGCCTTTCAATTGGCTTATTCTCCTGTGCTCCAACTCTACCTCTAGCCATATCTTGTATTAGCCTACTCTGTTGTTCCATCAACCTAATCATTGTGCGCATCATAGGATTTCCTTCGTTTGCCATCTCGCGCAAGGTTGGGTCAACGTCATCAGCGATGCCTAACACATTCCTCGAGCTAGAGGCATTCCTAGCACCTCTTCTAGGTGACATCTCTTGACTATACGATGACGAATAGGAATAACAAATAAATAAACAATTAGACGGAGGGTAGGTAATAAATAAAGGTCTACCAACACAGAAAGTAATAAATAAGTGGAGAAAATTGGTAATCAAATTAAAGGTTGTCAATAGGAGCAATAAGTAATTCATGGTACGTTGATACTAGGAATCCTCTATGAAAGTAGTTATCACGTACTCATAAGTCATCAAAAGGTCCAAAGAGTCCAAATCAAATTTCTAGCTATAGACGATTACTCCCTACCCTAAAGATCTACTATCTCTGATGGCGAACAATACCATTGATCTAACTGATTGTGCTTAAGAAATCTATCCTTAAATAAAGTCTACAGAATCCCAAACCTATGCTCTGATACCACAATTGTAACACCCCAAATCTAACACGTGCAAAGCACGTGAGAGAAGGAGGTTACTCACAAATCATAGTCTCTACTCATAAATACCAAACTGATATACCTCAAATTCTAATAAGAATAATCCACCAGTTTATACATCCAACGCTAAATAATCTCCCAGAGACATAAAAGTAACAAAGTCTCAAAACCCAAATTACAAGTTCATGATCGAAATAAACTAAAAAGAAACATGAGTCTGTTCTTCTTCTTATTCAAATAGAAAACAGAAACAAAAATCTCTAACTTCGACGCTAGGCACACCTCTCAAGGGAGCTTAATCTGCAAAAAGTAATGACGAGGGGTGAGCCGTCAACTCGGTCAGTAAAACCATTCCTAACACACTAGGCCTATCGATACCCAAAATATATTGCTAGCCTTCTTTGAGCAAAACATATTTCATAAATCCATAAGTTTCATAAAAACTATATTCCATGATGAAATAACGTATTTCAATTAGATAACGTAAATCCATAAGAATTCTGAATGTATAAAACATAGTTACTTATTAAGGCAAATCATATTCACATGTATAGAAAATGAAAAGTTAGCTCATGTCACATAGTGTCACCTATAGTCCCGGTGACCCGACCCAGACAGAATCAGAATCAGAATATTGTGTGCACATTCAGAACTTATACCCAGTACTAGTCCAGACAGATATATCGTATATTATGATCAGAATCAGAATCAGAATAACTATGGACAATGAGCCAAAACATTAAGAATTCCATACAATCATCAATACTGAAATCACACATGAGTACAAAACATTTGTATCCGATTCAGAAAAGTCCGTAAAAATAATTTAGGCTTGCAAACTACTTTACAGATAAATCATAAAAGGTAGTAATGCATTAAATATTTTGCATATTGAAAAGCATTTATAAAATATTTTGTTAAAAGAATTCAGATTTGAAAACATTTTCATAAATTGATTTTGTTATAAAAATTATTTAATTTTCTAAATACTACAAAAACATTTATACTTATAATAATATCAGAATAATCATACGTATCCAGTACATTAGGAATGAAGTTACTTACCTCGATAAGAAAATATTGAACTACACACCTCTAAGTCCCTAAGAGCCTTCAACACCTTAACAAATACAAAACATAACTATTAATAACTCACTCTAAGAATCTGCCTTTCTAATTCATTCCTGTACAGGTCTGATCTCCGAATTTTAACTCTTAATCTAAATCTCAGAATGACATAATATTCTACAAAACTATTCTGGACATCCATGGTTACCTCATATAAAATTTTGAAGAGAATCCGAGATGAAAAACATTTTTAAAACTATTTATTTCTCAACAATTTCAAAACTGTTTTCTCATAACCTTAACCGAACAGAACCGCTTCGGAGAATTTTATAAAATGAAATACTTATCATAAAATTATGAAATTAAAAGTGAAGATACTATATGCGTATCGTAACATCCTTATAAAATTTCATAATTTTCTGAGTTCATTTGATTGTGAAAATAATTCTGTAAACCCGATCGCACTGCTGGAATTGCAGTTTTCCAGTGCAGTGGTTTCTAATTCGAAAATACATATTAAATTGAAAATGAAATCAAATTTGATTAAATAAAATTTATTAAGGAGGCTCTATATGTCTATTTTCCAGAATATGAATTTCTAATAAAAATTCGTTCACAAAACATCAGTTTAAAAATCAAGATATCATGCTGTCCAGAATCATCCTATATTATGCCAAGGGTTGATTAACCAAACTCCTAATTAATCAAAACCCTAAATAAAACCTAAACACATCATATATCATGCATCAAGATCTATAAAAACAAATCTAAAATCATGCCAAATATAAACCCTAAATAGAATGATTTACAAGAAATTCTTGAAGGGAATAAGGAGGGTATACATACCGTTTGCTTTGATTGAATCCTAGGATTTGAGTGAAGAAAAATTATGAACAATTGATAAGAGAGGAAACAAGAATATCATAAGTTTTGTTTTTAGGGTTATGAAAAAGGGAGATAAAAGATGAATTTATAGGGAATGGAATCTTGGAAAAATAACCTTTTATTCCAAAACTATCTTCTAAATAACCCTTATTAATAACTTAATACCCTTTTCTACCCTTTTCTAATAAGGGTTAAAAAGGCCTCCATAATTCCTAGTGAAAGCCCAAATTCCATAAGGAATTTTTTTTTTTTTGGGCGTTACAATTCTCCCCTCCTTAAAAAAAATTTCGTCCTCGAAATTAGTCAAGAATTCTTGTTCAACTCATAAGCAATTCAGTCTCACATGGTACATTTTAAATCACCTCTAATAAGGGGCAATCGAGCATATATCATATTAGTCCCAATCCCATCCGACCTTGAGTTAATCCTACTGGCCTTATAAATCATACCTCATATCCTACTGTTGCACCATAAAATTCAAGGGATGAAAAAAAAAAGAATAATATGCTAAAAGCTGTAGCTATAGTGCAACCAGTAAGAAAATATGGAGGAAAAGCACAATATCACATAATCCAAAATTGAAGGCTTTCTATGGAAAATAGGTAATGCACTTGAGGCTTCATCATTCGATTTCTTAATATTTTGCTCCATCATGGCAAAGACACGTAGCATCTTCCTTTGGTTCTCAGTAGAATCCATGTTACTATTGCGCGTCTTTGAGCAATCTATAACCTTATGCTCAATTTGTCCACAACCAAAACAAGCTCCTATTTTTAAATAACATGTGCCATAACGGTACCTGTCACAACGATTACAGAATGGTTTGTTCTCTTGAATAAACCCACCATTAGAGTCCTTCGCTACCATTGCCATCATGTTTCCTGGTTGGTTATTATGTCGACTAGATCGTGCAGCTTGAGCTTGAATCATATCCCTTTCTGCAATAATCGCACGATCTACCAAATCGGCATAATTATTAAGCTTAAGGATGGTCAACCGCCCTTTGATGTTTGGACGTAACCCTTTCAGGAACTTCCTACCCTTACTTCCCTCATTAGCAACCAAGGTAGGAACAAAATGAGATAGAGCAGTAAACTGCTCCTCACACTCTGCAACAGACTTTGTTCCTTCAGTCAATCTTAGGAAGTCATCCTCCATCTGATGTCGAACTCGTTTAGGAAAATACTTTTCATGAAGGCCTCCAGAAATAACTCCCAAGTAATGGGTGCATCTTGCAACCCAGCTCTCAAGAGACGGGATTTGGCATCCCACCAGTGGTCTGCCTTACCCTGAAGGACAAATGAGGCCAATATCACCCTTTGATTATCATTACAACCCATAGCCACGAATATCTTCTCCATCTGTTTTAGCCATGCCTCTGCAACCATGGGATCAGCAGTCCCCTGAAAGGTAGGTGGTCCTAATTTCTTAAATCGTTCTAAGTTCACCATAGCTCCTTGATCTCTTGCGCCACCTTGCCTTTCAATTGGCTTATTCTCCTGTGCTCCAACTCTACCTCTAGCCATATCTTGTATTAGCCTACTCTGTTGTTCCATCAACCTAATCATTGTGCGCATCATAGGATTTCCTTCGTTTGCCATCTCGCGCAAGGTTGGGTCAACGTCATCAGCGATGCCTAACACATTCCTCGAGCTAGAGGCATTCCTAGCACCTCTTCTAGGTGACATCTCTTGACTATACGATGACGAATAGGAATAACAAATAAATAAACAATTAGACGGAGGGTAGGTAATAAATAAAGGTCTACCAACACAGAAAGTAATAAATAAGTGGAGAAAATTGGTAATCAAATTAAAGGTTGTCAATAGGAGCAATAAGTAATTCATGGTACGTTGATACTAGGAATCCTCTATGAAAGTAGTTATCACGTACTCATAAGTCATCAAAAGGTCCAAAGAGTCCAAATCAAATTTCTAGCTATAGACGATTACTCCCTACCCTAAAGATCTACTATCTCTGATGGCGAACAATACCATTGATCTAACTGATTGTGCTTAAGAAATCTATCCTTAAATAAAGTCTACAGAATCCCAAACCTATGCTCTGATACCACAATTGTAACACCCCAAATCTAACACGTGCAAAGCACGTGAGAGAAGGAGGTTACTCACAAATCATAGTCTCTACTCATAAATACCAAACTGATATACCTCAAATTCTAATAAGAATAATCCACCAGTTTATACATCCAACGCTAAATAATCTCCCAGAGACATAAAAGTAACAAAGTCTCAAAACCCAAATTACAAGTTCATGATCGAAATAAACTAAAAAGAAACATGAGTCTGTTCTTCTTCTTATTCAAATAGAAAAAAGAAACAAAAATCTCTAACTTCGACGCTAGGCACACCTCTCAAGGGAACTTAATCTGCAAAAAGTAATGACGAGGGGTGAGCCGTCAACTCGGTAAGTAAAACCATTCCTAACACACTAGGCCTATCGATACCCAAAAATATATTGCAAGCCTTCTTTGAGCAAAACATATTTCATAAATCCATAAGTTTCATAAAAACTATATTCCATGATGAAATAACGTATTTCAATTAGATAACGTAAATCCATAAGAATTCAGAATGTCAAAAACATAGTTACTTATTAAGGCAAATCATATTCACATGTATAGAAAATGAAAAGTTAGCTCATGTCACATAGTGTCACCTATAGTCCCGGTGACCCGACCCAGACAGAATCAGAATCAGAATATTGTGTGCACATTCAGAACTTATACCCAGTACTAGTCCAGACAGATATATCGTATATTATGATCAGAATCAGAATCAGAATAACTATGGACAATGAGCCAAAACATTAAGAATTCCATACAATCATCAATACTGAAATCACACATGAGTACAAAACATTTGTATCCGATTCAGAAAAGTCCGTAAAAATAATTTAGGCTTGCAAACTACTTTACAGATAAATCATAAAAGGTAGTAATGCATTAAATATTTTGCATATTGAAAAGCATTTATAAAATATTTTGTTAAAAGAATTCAGATTTGAAAACATTTTCATAAATTGATTTTGTTATAAAAATTATTTAATTTTCTAAATACTACAAAAACATTTATACTTATAATAATATCAGAATAATCATACGTATCCAAAGACATTAGGAATGAAGTTACTTACCTCGATAAGAAAATATTGAACTACACACCTCTAAGTCCCTAAGAGCCTTCAACACCTTAACAAATACAAAACATAACTATTAATAACTCACTCTAAGAATCTGCCTTTCTAATTCATTCCTGTACAGGTCTGATCTCCGAATTTTAACTCTTAATCTAAATCTCAGAATGACATAATATTCTACAAAACTATTCTGGACATCCATGGTTACCTCATATAAAATTTTGAAGAGAATCCGAGATGAAAAACATTTTTAAAACTATTTATTTCTCAACAATTTCAAAACTGTTTTCTCATAACCTTAACCGAACAGAACCGCTTCGGAGAATTTTATAAAATGAAATACTTATCATAAAATTATGAAATTAAAAGTGAAGATACTATACACGTATCGTAACATCCTTATAAAATTTCATAATTTTCTGAGTTCAGTTGATGGTGAAAATAATTCTGTAAACCCGATCGCACTGCTGGAATTGCAGTTTTCCAGTGCAGTGGTTTCTAATTCGAAAATACATATTAAATTGAAAATGAAATCAAATTTGATTAAATAAAATTTATTAAGGAGGCTCTATATGTCTATTTTCCAGAATATGAATTTCTAATAAAAATTCGTTCACAAATCATCAGTTTAAAAATCAAGATATCATGCTGTCCAGAATCATCCTATATTATGCCAAGGGTTGATTAACCAAACTCCTAATTAATCAAAACCCTAAATAAAACCTAAACACATCATATATCATGCATCAAGATCTATAAAAACAAATCTAAAATCATGCCAAATATAAACCCTAAATAGAATGATTTACAAGAAATTCTTGAAGGGAATAAGGAGGGTATACATACCGTTTGCTTTGATTGAATCCTAGGATTTGAGTGAAGAAAAATTATGAACAATTGATAAGAGAGGAAACAAGAATATCATAAGTTTTGTTTTTAGGGTTATGAAAAAGGGAGATAAAAGATGAATTTATAGGGAATGGAATCTTGGAAAAATAACCTTTTATTCCAAAACTATCTTCTAAATAACCCTTATTAATAACTTAATACCCTTTTCTACCCTTTTCTAATAAGGGTTAAAAAGGCCTCCATAATTCCTAGTGAAAGCCCAAATTCCATAAGGAATTTTTTTTTTTGGGCGTTACAAATAATATTCTAGAAATTATCGGTTAGTCATTTGACATTAACGGTTCGCCGGTTATTTCTAGTAACTTGCAAAACAAAAAGGCTTATCCGTTTCAGTTAAACGGTAAGAGATTAGCACAAAATTCCTTTCTGAAAATTATTGGTTAGCTGTTACAATTAACGGTTTACGGTTTACTTCCAGTAGCTTACTTGGTTTTTTTATGCTAAACGGTTGAAGCTTAAGTTTAAATTAACGGTTCGCTATTTACTTCCAGAATTACACAATTTAACAGAAATTTACTGGGAATGTTTTTCTGGTTTATTCAAATTACATAAACACATTTAGAGAAATATCTTGGCTTTTAAGAATTTTTATTAAAGAAAAGCTCCAACAATTTAATCAAGAATATTTAGGTTTGTTATCATCCAAATCAATATAAACAATATGTACATGTTAACATTCTTCCTATTTTTTATGATAACAAATTTCTTTCAACATTTTGCTCCCCCTAAATGTATGGCCAATTAAAATTTTAATTAAAAATAAAGTTTTAGCCAATATGAGATATTTTCTTTTGAAAACAAAATTTTCAAAAACGTTTGAAAATATCAGTATAATCGAATAATTGAGATATTATGAGGAAATCATTTATAACTAACCATCACCGAAAAAAAAAAAAAAACTAATCCATCATCAAAATCATCAATAAAAAGTGATGCAAGTCAGCTAGAAATATCAAAATGCATATAAACATAACATGAAATGTATGTGCGAAAAAGAAAGTCAGAAACCAAGGAGGAGGCTGTGAAGAGGGAGGCCGCGAAGAGGTACTGCCAGGGTCGTATCCGAAATAGCTAAGAAGTTGGCGCTGTGCAGCAATGATCTGATACTACTGATCGATACTATGGTCCTAAAAAGTCTGAACCTAAGATCAGAGCTGCTGCTGATTACAAGAGAGAGTATCGAAGCGATGGAGAATCAGCAGTTGTCGCTTAGAAATCCTGGGAATATCATCAGCTAACTACTGCAAAGTATTCGAAGTGGGGTCTAAACGGGAGCTGTCTATCTAAGCGATGGAGAATCAGCAGTTGTCGCTTAGAAATCCTGGGAATATCATCAGCTAACTACTGCAAAGTATTCGAAGTGGGGGCTAAACGGGAGCTGTCTATCTAAGCGATGGAGAATCAGCAGTTGTCGCTTAGAAATCCTGGGAATATCATCGCCTAACCACCGCAGTATTCAAGTGGGGGCTAAACGGGAGCTGTGGGTTGCTCATGAGCGGAAGGCTGCTCAGGAGCTGGAGGAGACTCAGAAACAGAATGAATATCAGTGTCCATCTCGTGCGTCTTAGTATCGGAGGAGTTGAATGCGGGAAACAGCTCGACGACAAGGAGGCGGAGGATGAGCTCCTAGTCTAAAGTCGGGAAGCTGATCGGGGGGGGGGGTTAAATATCATTAAACATCCGATCATCTTTTGGAGCAATCAAGGTGTCCCGATTCTTGGAATTTGAGGTCTTGAACCTTTTCTTGTTCTTCTTAGAGAAACCGATATTGGTCATTGCTTCTAGACCTATCCATTTGCGCTCCTTATACACAGCAACCCTAAGGGGCACATGGAAGTGCCGCAGCATCTTAGTGATGATATTGCCATAAAGGAGCAAGCGGTGGTTAACCACAGGGGTGGTCAACATGTGCCGCACAATGACATATCCAAGGTTAATAGGTCGCCCCACAATGAGACTATCCAATAACCCAACATCCAATCTCTTGACCTCATCCTAATGACCCTTCTTAGGGGTAATGATATGTTGTAAAATAGAATGAAGAATACGAACTTGGAGAGGTAATAATTGAGATCGAAAAGGTAAGGCACAAATGTTATCATTAAGATCTCTATGCCGAAAAATAGTACGGACACCGTCATTGTGAACAAAGTCGGTAAAAGAAAGTGCTTTCCCTGAGTTATAGCTTTCATGACCCTCATTTTGTATACCAAGAAAGCCATTAAGATCCTCATCATCAAATTCAATAGGGACACCACCAACTTGAGTAACTACCCTATCTAGTCGAGTTATAGAAAGTTCCATATTAGAATAGAAAACACGCACTAGAGTAGGATAAACTCGATCATCGGAATCAATATCAGACTCCCAAGATTGAAGCATATTCCTAACACTCATACCACACACAATTAACTCTTTGAAATCTTTTATATCCACATAGTAAGAGTCAAGTACCTGACAACCCATAAAACGATCCTCGAAGCACTTGCGCAATGGTGCTGTAAGAAGATGAAGTCTTTCGAATTTTGAAGTTTCTCTTGGTGGAATAGGGTAGTTAGAACGAGTTTGTTTCCTTCTCTGAGTTCTCTGAGATGACTCAGCCATGGTAATATGGGAGAAAATGGGAAAAGTTTGCGAAAGATGAATTTGGAAGAAAATAAACCGATTATTGAGTTTAGAGGGAGTAGAGGAAGTGATATTGAGGTTCAATTTTGTCGAGAAAGGACAAAAATCGGATCGAAAATGAAAAAGACAGTTCGGCTGCCCCTAGGGTTTGGATTTGGAATTTTCCAAATTTGGGCTTGATTTGAAGATTTGAATCAGTAAAATCGATCTAAGGATGATTAGAAATGGTTCTATCAGTGTGATTTGGCAAGAAAATGGAGAAAAATGGACAAGAAGAGAGTCAGTGAAGAGGAAGAAGAAACCCTTGGAACAGTTTTATATTTTGTGAAAACGGTGAACCGTTTTCTGTTAATAGTGAAGGCCTAACTTCCAGAGAGCACATAAACAAGAACGGATAAAGAGTAAGCGTTAACAGTGAAGGAGTAAAATGGAATGAGCTTTCTGTTTTTAAACGGTCTACCGTTTGAGAGAAACGGTGAAAGCGTAGTTAGCAGTCAGTATATCCTAGTTTCTAGAATTAAACGGTACATCGTTTATTGTGAAACATTTAGCCATTTATTTCATTTGTTTCATTAATATTTGGCCAATAGATAATATATTCCAAGATCATTCCATTTGATCCAAAATATTTTAAAGGCCATTTTAATGCATGATTTATGAACTCACAAATATATGCCTACAATTGACTTCACAAGTGTCAATCAATCTTTACACCAAGATATTATCCCCAATCTCTTAACCCAAGCGTATCCTAGCACTTACCATCACTCAAAAAAAAGATTATAAATCTTTTTTTCTCTCACACAATATATATGATTACAAATCAATGCTCAATACGTAAATAAATAAAACAAGAACGAATTTAAAGCTCAATGAATGTTGTATTCTTGATTATAAGCTCAATGATAATGTTTTGATCAACCCTTGTTTGAATTTGATTGAGCTTATTTATAGTTGGAGCTGAAAAATAGCTTTATTAACTTTCTACTTGAAATCGAATCGTCGTTAGCAGTTATCGGTTAACCATTTTGACTGGACCAAGTGATCACTGAGCTTAATTTCAAATAATTGGTTGATCTTTTGCCACTATCGGTTGCCGTTAATTTCTAGAAACCTGCAAAATAAATTTCTACTATCCGTTCTTATTAAACAGTTGAAGGTTAGCATGGAATGACATTTTGGAAAGTATCAGTTAGCTATTTGGAATAAATGGTTTGCCGGTTATTTCCAGTAACCTGCAAAAACAAGATAGCTTATTCGTTTTCCTTAAACTGTTCAAGGTTAGCATAAAATTTTATTCTGAAAATTATTGGTCAGCCGTTTAATATAAATCGTTCGCCATTTAATTCCAGTAAAATGCAAAACACACTAGCCTTATCTGTTTTTTATAACCAGTTGAAGCTTAAGGATTTATTCTTCTCCAAAAATTATCGGTTAACCATTTCAAAGTTAACGATTCACTGTTTATTTTCAGAATAATAATTTTAACAAAATTTCTTAGGGAATGATTTTTCTGATTAAAGTTAACGATTATCCATATTTCATGAACTCATTTAGAAATATTATACGGTTTTTAAGAAATTGTTTGTTAATGAAAATTCCAACATTTTTAATCAAAAATGTATAAAGTTTGTTATCATCAACATATTCCAATAAACATATACATGTTAACATTCTCCCCCTTTTTCCTGATGACAAACTTTCCAATATTTTTACTCCCCAAAATGTATGGCCAATCAAATTTTTAACCAAAAATAATTTTTAGCCCATATAAAATTTTTCAAAACATATCATATTTATCTCTCCCTTCATCATAAAAAAGAAAAGTACAATTTTGTGCGATGTTGAGCTGCTGCTGTTGCATAGAAAGGGTATCTATTTTGTCGAGGATCTGCTGTTACAGCTCAGAAAGTTTACGAACATCATCAACCAACTTATGCAGAGTATCCAAAGTTGGTGGCTGCTCTAGAGCTGGAGGATGATCAATGTCCATACCACGCTACTCAGTGTCAAAATCGGCTAGAGGCTGGGGTATAGACCTACTACGATGAGGTGGAGGGCAAGCTTCTAGCCTAAAATTGGGAAGCTGATTAGAAAGATAAGCATTGTTAAGCATGCGATCATCTTCTGGAGCAACAAAAGTGTCTCGGTTCTTAGAATTTAAAGTCTTAATCCATTCAATGATCTTCCGAGAAAGCCAATGCTCGTCATTGCTTACCTTCTTCTAAACAGCATCCCGAAAAGGCACTTGGAAGTGCTGTAATATCTAAGAAATGATACTGCTGTATGGGAGCAAGGGACGGTTAACTGCATAAGTACTCAACATTTGTCTCAAAATGACATACCCAAGGTTAATATCTTGCCCCGTAATAAGACTACTTAATAACCCAACATCCAACCTCGTTACCTTATCCGAAAGACCCTTTTGAGGAGTAATAATATGCTATAAAATGATATAGAGGATTCGAACTTATAGAGGCAATAATTGTGATTAGAAAGAAAGAGCACAAATATCACTAGTAAGATCCTGATGCTGACAAATGTTTCGAACACCAACATTATGAGCAAAGTCAGCAAACGAAAGGGCTTTTCCTCAATGTATAAATCTCATAAGCAGCATTCAGAATTCCTAGGATATTGTTTAAGTCCTCAACATCAAATTCGATGGGAACACCCCTAACATGAGTAACTATCTTATCCAATCTAGCTGCAGAAATTTCTATGTTCGAGTAGAAAACACGAACTAGATTAGGATACCCTGTCATCAAAATCTATGACCCTGTAGTAGCATGTTTCTAACACTTTTACCACATACAATCAACTCTCTAAAATCCTCTAAATCCACATAATAAGAGTCAATTACCTTTCATCCCATGAAGTGGTCTTCAAAACGCTTGGCCAATGGAGTTGTGGGGAAATGGATTCTTTAGAATTTAAAGGTTTCCTATGATTGTATAGGATTCCTACTGGGACCAACTTTTCTCTTCCGAGTACAGTGTGATAAGTCAACCATTGACGCACACAAGGAAATTGGGAATTTTTTAGAAGGATGAAAAAGAAGGAAATAGAACCGATTAACAAGTTAATAGAGAGTAAAAGATGTGAGGGGAAGGCTCAATTTGGCCAAAAGAGGACGATAATCCAAATTAAAATCGAAAAACTCTTTCGGCTGCCCTTAAGGTTTTAATTTGGGAATTTTTTATTTGGGACTTGATTTGTTGTTTTGAATTAATAAATGTGGTCTAATGATGTTTATAAAAGTTTCTATTGGAGTGATTTGGCAGGAAAATACAAGAAAAATGAAGGATTTAAGACAGAGAAATCTTGGGTTTCGTGGCTATTGAGAAAACGGCGAGAGGGTAAATGAAGCTGAAGAAGAAAACCTGGGGACAATTTATATCACACAAAAATTGCAAGACGAACGATTTACTAGTAGTCATTAACAGTGAAGGACTAAATTTCAATTAGCTCTCTATTTTTAATTGATTTATAGTTTTCAACAAACGGTTTGTCGATAATTTGCAGATATCATATCCTAGTTTAGGATTTAAACGATACACCGTTTATTGAAAAACGATTATCCGTTTATTTTAACTATGATTTCGCACATTTATTTCAATTTTTGGCCAACAAATAATACATTCCAAGGTCATTTCATTGATTTGAAATGTTTTAAGGGCTAGTTTAATGCATGATTCATGAACTCACATGTTTTTAAACAATCAATTCATATAAGCATTCAAAGTTTAATAATTCAAACACATCACTTATTTATCATGCTGAAACACTTCATGAACATAAAAAATCATCGACCAATCAATTTTAATAGTCTCAATAACATGATTGAGATATTAATACGAAAATTTCATTCTCCCAAGTTCATGCTAAATTTTTGAAAATTGCTTTTCACAAAGAGGTTTTGTAAAAATATCGACAAGTTATTTTTCCTTGGAGATAAACTCTAATGCAATATCTCCTTTTTAAACATGATCTCTCAAGAAATGGGATTCTTTGATATAGTATTATCACACTTGATAGGAATTTGTTCGAGATTAATGTCAGAGTCTCTAAGTGTTTGTTTCATCCAAAGGGCTTGTGCACAACAACTTCCTGCAGCAATGTATTTAGCCTCAGTGGTTGAGAGTGCAACTGAATTTTGCTTCTTACTAAATCGTAAAACAAGTTAATGACCTAGTAAATGGCAAGTTACACTAGTACTTTTCCTATGAACTTTTTAACCAGCAAAATTTGCATCCGAATAACAAGTTAAATCTATATGAGTTCCTCTAGGATACCAAAGGCTAAGATCTATAGTTCCACTCAAATAACAAAAAATTCTTTTCACAACAAACAAATAAGATTCCTTAGGACATGATTGAAATTTTGCACACAAACATACACTAAACATGATATCGGGTCTACTTGCAGTTAAGTAAAATAAGAAGCCGATCATACCTTGATACATTTTAATATCAACTTCTTTGCCTTTTTCATCTTTGTCAAGCTTGGTTGTTTTGCTCATTGAGTATTCTTGGTCTTTGTGCCATCAATGGTAAATCTCTTGAGTAAATCTTTCACATACTTAGCTTGATTTAAAATTCCTTCCTCATTTTGTTTTATTTGCAGCCCAAAAAAGTATTTCAACTCTTCCATCATACTCATCTCAAATTCTTTACTCATACAAATTGAAAATACTTTACACAACAATTCATTAATAGAACCAAAAATAATGTCATCAACTTAAATTTGAACAACAAGTATATCTTGATTCTTATACTTAACAAAAAGACCAGTATCTGCTTTACCTATCGAAAAACCATTATCCAATAAGAAATTCTTAAGTTTATCATACCATGCTCTAGGTGTTTTCTTTAATCCATACAATACTTTTGACAACTTATAAACATGATTTGGAAATATTTCATTTTCAAAACCAGGGGGTTGTTTTACATCAACTTCCTCCATAATATAACCATTTAAGAAAGCACTCTTGACATCCATTTGAAAAAAAGGAAATCTTTATGAAATGCAAATGTTAAGAGCATCCTAATGGATTCTAGTCTAGCCACAGGTGCAAATGTTTCATCTAAATCAATTCCCTCTTCTTGGTTGTAACCTTGAGCCATTAATCTAACTTTATTCCTTACAACCACACCAGATTCATCCATTTTATTTCTAAATACCCATTTAGTGCCTCTAATTGATTGATGTTCTGGTTTAGGAACTAATTCCCACACATTATTTCTCTCAAATTGATTTAAATCTTCTTGCATTGCCATAATCCAAGATTCATCATTTTCCGCATCTGTAAAGGATTTTGGTTCAATTTGAGATATGAATACAGCATGCTCACAAGTATTTCTAAACGATGATCTAGTTATCATGCCACGTGAGGGATCTCCTAAAATTAAGTCTTTAGGATGAGAAAAAACATACCTCCACTCATTGGGGAGTGATGAAAAGTACCTTCATTTTGTTCTGCATTTATTTCTTCATGTTGCTCCTTTTTTATTTCTATGTGGTGTATCCTTTTGATTATCCTTTAATGACTCTTCGTGTAGTTCTTCATCTGCATCATTATCAACAACAACTTTCTCCACAGAGAAATAGTTAGATTTATCAAATGTAACATGCATATATTTTTCCACAACTAGAGTTCTTTTGTTATAAACTCTAAAGTCTTTACTTGAGTTTGAATACCCAAGAAAGATGCCAACATCAGATTTTCGATCAAAGTTGCTAAGATTATCTTTTGTGTTCAAAATAAAATATTTGTATCCACAAACTTTGAAATAACCAATGTTGGTTTTCTATCTTTTCAAAGCTCATATGTTTTATTGAGATGGTATAATCAACACACGATTTAAAATATAACAAGCGATGTTGACGGCCTGAGCCCAAAAATACTTAGGCAAAGAATTATTCAACATGGTCCTAGCCATTTCTTAAATCGACCTAATCTTTCCCTCAACAGCTCAATTTTTTTGTGGAGTTCTAGGTGATGAAAATTGATGCACAATGCCTAAATTATTGCAAAAGGTTTCAAATGCATGATTTTCAAACTCTCTTCCATGATCACTTCTAATGCATTCAAGACCATACCTTTTTCCTTTTTGAATTTTCTTATAAAACATTTTAAACGTATCAAGAGCATCATCCTTGTTAACTAAGAATAATACCCATGTGTATCTTGAAAAATCATCAACAATTACAAAAGTATAATACTTCCCACTCAAGCTAGCATATCTTGAAGGTCCAAATAAGTCTATGTGAAGTAATTGAAGAGGTTTTGAAGTAGAAATATGATTTTTGCTTTTAAAGAGGTTTTGATTTGTTTACCAAATTGACATGCTTCACAAACTCTATCTTTTTTAAAATCAATTTTGGAAGACCTTTAACTAAATTATTTTTTGAAATCTTTGAAATTAAATCCATGCTTACATGTCCTAGTCTTCTATGCCATAACCAAACATCATCATGCAATGCGGAAAAACATTTATCATGTACAGATGCACAATCTATTTTAATGGTATAAACATTTACACATCTATTTCCTACAAACAATATCTTGCCATCACATGCATTCTCAATAACACATCTAGTCTTATCAAAAACAACTTTATAGCTTTTATCACACAATTGACTAATGCTAAGTAAATTATGTTTCAAGTTTCTAACCAAACACACATTTTCAATAATAGTAGAGGATACATTACTGACAATGCCAACACCAATGATTTTTCCTTTTGAATTATTCCAAATGAAACGTTTCCACCATTCTCGATCTTGATAAAACTTGAAAACTAAGAGTAATTCTCGGTCATGTGTCTTGAAAATCCATTGTCCAAGTAGCACTTATTTTTCCTTTTCTTTGATCCATGCAGAAAGAATTTCTAAGTTTGAGTTACCCAAAACTTCTTAGGTCCTTGAGTGTTGTTAGCAATGGTTTCTTTTGTAACTCAAACATATTTCACACCATAATATGCATTTCTTTGCACTGGACATCTATTTTTCATGTGCCCATCTTGATTACAATAATAACATATAACTTGATTGTTAATAGAGGTAATCTTCACAAAATTTTTCTTCTAATACTTTTGTTTCAAATTTGGCTTATAGTCGATACCCCTTTTGTCGAACACACATTTTTATGAATTAAGTAAGTTATCCAACATTTTTTCCCATTTGTGAATTTTAGAACAACTTCATTTAGTTCATTATTCTTCTTCTCAAGAACTTCATTCTCTTTTACAAATTCATCAACACGTGGTTTTTCATGCTTATATAAAGTACTTTGTTTACTTTTAAAAGATGCAACGCTATCATGCAACAGTTTATTAACTAATTCTAATTCTTTTATCTTCTCATTCAATGAATCATTGCATTTTTGCAGGCATCTTTTTCATTTGTAAGTTCTTGCATTTTCTTTTTAAGGCATGTATTTTTTTACCAATTTTTATCCACTCATCATGCAATTCTTTAAAAGCATTATGTAACTCATCATATGTTGAAAGATCACTTACCACATCAAGTTCATTAAATGATTCTTCCCCGATTGCTATGAGAGCTAGATTTGTCATTTCTTGATGCTTTTCATTATCACTTGTTTCCTCATTGCTATCATCCCATGTGGCTACCATTACTTTCTTCTTGAACTTGTTAAGAAGAGGACATTCAGATCGTATGTGTCCAAGCTTTTTACATTCATAGTAAGTGATTGGCTCCTTCTTCTCTTTTTGATTCTTGAAGTTTCTGAACTTTCTCGGCTTACTAATTTTCTTGTAGAATTTTTTTAATCTTCTAGTCAACATGGCCATCTCCTCATCATCCAGATCATTTTTCTCATCACTCTTATGTTTTGAAGCTTTGAGAGCAATGCTTTTCTTCTTCTCCTCATGCCTTTTTTCTGCTGCCAAGTCTTCTTCATATGAAATAAGAGAGTAATTAAATGATCAATGGGTAAAGTATTTAAATTTTTGGCTTCTTCAATGGACGTCCTCTTATGTCTCCATTCTTTTGTAAGTGACCTAATGATTTTCTTAACTTTCTCACTATTCAAAAAGGTTTTTTCTAGGGCCATAGGGATCGTTATGTCTGTAAATCGTGTATACATAGAATACACACTTTCATTCTGTTCCATTTAGAATAATTCGTATTGACGATTGTATATACTGATTTTAGACTCTTTAACTTGATTTGTCCCTTCATAGACAACTTCAAGTTTATTCCATATTTCTTGAGCACTCTCACAACTAAATACTCTATGAAATTCTTTTTTATCAAGAGCACAAAATAGAGCATTTATTGCCTTGGAGTTTAAAGATATCTTTTTCTTTTCAAACTCACTCCATTGGCTTGATGGTTTTAGAATACCATCTCCTACTTCATTTTTAGTCATAGGAATAAATGGACAATCACAAATAACTTCCTAAATTTCGTAATCTAAGGCTTGCAAATAAATTCTCATCCTAGTTTTCCAATATAGGTAGTCATTACCATTAAATAATAGTGGCCTAGTTGTCGATTGTCCTTCCCTAAAGGTAGGTCATTTTGGGTTGCCATAGATCTTTTACTCTCGACGATTAAGTCCTAATAAAAGAACCTCACTCTGATACCAAGTGAAATATTAACTAGGCAACCCAAGATGGGGGAGAATCGATTCTAAAATTTAAGCAACTAAAACTTATTGCAATATAAACAAAGCAACCAAATTCAAAATAAATAAATTAATGCAATGAAAAATAAAGAGATCTGATGAGAGAGCAAACACTTGATTTTACCTGGTTCGACCAACTGTGCCTACGTCCACGCCTCCAAGCTCACCGGAATTGAGGATTCTACTAGTCAAGCCTTCAAGACTTCAAGATCACTTATAATTGACTTCACAGGTGTCAATCAACCTTCACCATGAGATTATCCTTAATCTTTTAACCCAAATGTATCCCAACACTTACAATCACTCAAAATAAAGATTACAAATCTATTTTTCTCTCACACAATATACATGATTACAAATGAATGCTCAATATGTGAATAACTGAAACAATAACGAATTTAAAGCTTAATGAATATTGTATTATCGATTATAAGCTCAATGATAACATTGTGATCAACCCTTGTTTGAATTTGATTGAGCTTATTTATAATTGGAGCTAAAAAATAGTTGTTATTGACTTTCTCCTCAAAATCGAATTGTTGTTAATAGTTATCGGCTAACTGTTTTGATTGGTCTAAGTGCAGTTGAGTTTAATTTAAATAATCGATTGACCTTTGCCATTATTGGTTCATCGTTAATTTCCAGAGACTTGCAAAACAAAGCATGGAATGACATTTTGAAAAGTATCGATTAGCGTTTACAATTAACGTTCGCCGATTATTTCGATGCAAAATCAAGATAGCTTATCCGTTTTTTTGAAACGGTTCAAGGTTAGCACAAAATTTGATTCTGAAAATTATGGGTCAGTCATTTAATATAAACGGTTTGTCGTTTAATTCCAGTAACATGCAAAATACACTAGCCTTATCTATTTTTGCTAACCAGTTTAAGCTTTAAGATTTATCGTTCTCTGGAAATTATCGATTAACCGTTTCAAAATTAACATTTCAACGTTTATTTCCATAATCACAATTTTAAAAAAATTTTGCAAGAATGATTTTTTTTTATTAAAGTTAACGATTATCTAATTTCATGAACTCATTTAGAAATATTATACAGCTTTTAAGAAATTGTTTATTAATGAAAACTCCAACATTTTTAATCAAAAATATATAAAGTTTATTATCATCAAAATCAATACAATAAACATATACATATTAACAGGTATTAAAATCAATTACTTTTCCATTGTGTTTCTTTCCTATAATGGCCAATTATCTGCAATTTCAATATATAGGCCATTAGTAAATGTTTATTGTTGAGTGTTAGAAAGTGCATATTTATAAAGGAGAAAATTGTCATTTTACACTTCAAGTCTCACTAACATTACTACTTTTATGTATTTACACATTTTGTTATTTAATTATGTGTGTTTTATTATAATTAAGTATTTTATATATTTTAGCGGTATCATGATCGTTTCACAATGAACGAGTGATCAGACAGTAAAACAGACATCACTTTTGAACTCAGGACGGTCGAAAACCTTAGGAGGAGCATAAAAGGAAAAATGGCACGCTCACACATATGCATCGTTTCATACCATCGCTCACTTATTGTTCACCATAACATGGCATTGACTGATGATATGGCATCGACTGATGATGTGGCAGCATTTGGTTGGAGAATGATGTAGCATTGACTGCTTATGTGGCGTTGACCGATGTAGTGGCATTGATCGATGATGTGTCACGATTCTATTGGACTAAAATCTTATGTACTGTTGATGCACGATGTGGCAGCATTTCAGTGGACCAAAATTATGTGTATGGTACATGATTATTTACTATTCAAACCGCGTCACTATTCAAGCCACCACTATTCAAACCGCGTTACTGTGCAAACCGCGCCACTGTGCAAAGCGCGTACTGTTGACTAATGATGTGGCGCAATCCTGAGCGTCCGAACTATTTTTAATTCGATGGCTATGATTCACTCAATGTATCTATAAAGGGACTCTCCCCTAATTCGATACCCCTAAATCCATTTTTTATCTTAGTTTTCTGTAATTCCTTCTCCATCTTGTATTTTCTACGTATTTTAATAAATCTCATTTTACCCCTAGTTAAAAAATGAGTAGCTAATTTTCTTTCAAGCTTGGGTTGAAGGTGAAGTCTCAACATGTTTCATGAGCTTAATTTGGTAAATTTATTTTCTCTTCCCCTCTAATATTTGTGGATGTTTTGACTTTTCGTCGATGAATAGTAATAATCTTGTCTAGATACATACAGTTAAACCGGCACCCTAGTACAAGATTATTATTGTTTGGCACGATAAGCCCTTAGCACTATATTTTTTTGAGCGTGGTTCATGAGGTGTGGAAACCCCCCTCATGATTTAATTGGCATTAATATGGAATATTTAGCCCATGGAGCATGTTGATGCAGATCCAGATACCCAAGTGATTTATCTCAATAGATTCCAATTTAATTTATTTATGTCATTCCAATTTAAATTCTAGTATAAGCTAAATCACTTCAACCATAAATTCAACCACCCACTTAAGAAAATTAATTCTACACAATTAAAATCCATCACCTCGTGAGATCGACACTCGTCACCATTAATCTATTTTAAATAGATTCGTGCGCTTGCGAGTTCAATAAAATTTATACAACAAGTTTTTGGCGCCGTTGCCGGGGAGGTAAGTATTTTAGTTCATAGAATTAATTTTTTTAAAAAATTTATTTTTTTAGTTGTTTTCTTGTAATTTTTTTTCTCAATTAAAAAAAAAAGAAGAAAAAAAAGTGAATATGTATTTGAAGGTTAGAATTTTATTTCTTTTTCTCTTCTTTAAATTTGTGTAATTTAATTTTGTAGATATTTTTCTTCATAATTTTTTTTATTTATCTTATTATCTTTCTTTGTAATTTATTTTAATTTTAGTTAATATTTATTTCACGTAATTTCTTTTTTCTTATAGCAATTGAATGTGTTTTCATAGCAAGATTTTAATAGCCTGATAAGGTTAGTATCGTAATTTCTCTCTCTTCTTTATTTTTATTTGTTTTGTTTTTATTTTTTTTGTGCTTTGCATGCATGGTCGAAGGTCATTATCACCTAATCTTAATCCTTTAGACCTTGAATTTGAAAAAATACTTTGCACACACAAACACGTTGTATTTAAACAGAAAATTGAAATGGATTTGCAAAATCAACAATCAGAACCACAAGAGAGGCCATTTAAGGATTATTTCAGTCCCTTAGCTAATTTGAGCATATCATGCTTACGGTACCCAAATGTAGCTGCTAGGAGTTTTGAATTAAAACTTAGTGTGCTAAATTGTCTTCCCACATTCTATGGCCTAGAAAATGAGGACCCATATAATCATCTGAACGATTTTCATGCTATTTGTCAAACTTTTAGATACGAGAATTTTTTAGATGATGATGTTAAACTCAGATTATTCCCATTTTCTTTAAAGGATAGACCTCGTTCATGGCTTAATACATTACCTGCTAATAGCATTACATCATGGGAATAAATGGTAACAAAATTTTTGAATAAATATTTCCCAGTTCATAAAACCAATGCTATTCACAAGGAAATTATAGAGTTTACCCAAAGAGAAGACAAGCAGTTTTTCGAAACATGGGAACGATTTAATGGGCTACTCTTGAAGTGTCTACATCATGGGTACGAGAAATGGCACCAATGCCAATACTTTTGGAGGGATTATTGCCACATGTGCAAGAATGGCTAATGGCGACCAGTGGAGAAGAGCTAATGTCAAAGAGCGCATTAGAGATTTGGGATTTCTTCCAGCGCCAATTAGATAATTCTCAACAACGAAGTCGATCACTCAGAAATACCAGTAGAATTAAGGGAATAAATGAGGTTCATGCTGGCGAGTCAAGTTCGAGAATTAAAGAAGTCAAAGAAATGGTTGAAGGTCTTTTCCGACAAATAGCATCATTGATGACTGCCCAATCAACAGAGCCACATGACCATGACTCATATTCAGATCAAGCCAATGCCATAGGTGTCATGAGAAAACCATCAAATTACAATCCATACTCAAACACATACAATCCTAGATGGAGAGACCACCCCAATTTTTCATGGTCTCAAGGATTCAAACAGAATGAACCAGCAACTCCACCTCCTCCAATTCCTCCAATTCCTCAAATTCCTCAAGCCTCTCAGCTACCATTTAGACTATACAATCAAAACCCAAAACTTTCAACCCAGACCATGGGAGGACATGTTCCAGAATCTGAAGAATCTCACTAATTCCAGAATCGAGCAACAAAACCGCACCATTGATGAACTACGAAATGAGATGAGAGCGGGCTTCAACTCACAAGCCCAATCAGTTTCAAACCTCGAGAAAATGGTAGGATAGCTTGCTTGTTCAGTTCAAACCATGGTAATGACCGTTGAGAAAGGAAAATTCCGAAGTCAACCAGTGCCTAATCCTAAAGCAGTGCATGAAGTAAGTACCAGTTCACCACAGCAACATGGAGAGGTCAAAACTGTCATGATCTTTCGAAAAGAGAAAAAAGTCGACAAGAAAGTGGAGATGCCAGTGACAAAATCAACTCAGATTGTACCTGTGAATGCTGAGGATTCAACATCAGAGGAGAAAAAAGAAACCAACCCTCGAGAGTACGTTCCTAAAGCTCCATTTTCTCAGAGATTAGCTAAAGGGAAGAAAGGAAAATCCACAGGTGAGATTTTTGAAATCTTCAAACTGGTAAGTGTTAACATCCCTTTACTTGATGCTATAAAACAAGTGCCATCTTATGCCAAGTTTCTTAAAGACCTTTGCACTAAAAAGAGAAATATTCATGTTCAGAAAAAGGCCTTTTTAACAGAAAACGTTAGTTCTATACTCCAACATAAAATGCCTCTAAAATACAAAGATCCAGGCTCTCCCACTATCTCGTGTAGTATAAGGAATCACACAATTGAGAATGCTTTGTTGGATTTAGGAGTTAGAGTAAATCTGTTGCCTTACTTTGTATTTGTGAAACTTGGACTGGGCAAATTACACCGAACTCCAGTGGTGTTACAGCTTGCAGATCGGTCCACAAAAATACCTCGTGGTATTGTGGAGGACGTGCTTATTCAGGTAGACAAGTTTTATTTTCTTGTTGCTTTCATAGTAATTGACACTCAACCAGCGTAGGATTCAAAGAAGTATATCCCTATTATCCTAGGCTGACCTTTCTTGGCAATTGCCGATGCTCACATTCAATGCAGGACCAGAAATATGTAGTTGTCATTTGGCAATATGACCATGGAGCTCAACATCTTCAACATTGCCAAGCAACCTCATAATGCAGATGATGGAATTGTTGATGTGGATTTAATAGAAACATTAGTTGATAATAATTTTCTTTCAAACATTAGTGATGACCCTTTACAAACATGTTTAACTCACTTTGGTTTGGATTTTGATATTCATAGATCAGTCGATAAAGTCAACGCACTACTTGACTCAGCACCATCCATAGCACAAATAAATGGAAGTCAAGAGTTGAACAACTAGTGCCATCGGAAAAGAAACTCAGCCCATCATCAGAATCACCACCAAACCTCGAGCTAAAACCATTGCCCAACACTTTGGAATACGCATTCTTGGGAGACGAAAGAACTCCACCTGTAATCATTTCTTCCTCTCTAAATGACAAACAAAAAGGTAAGTTGTTGGAAGTTTTAAAGAGCACAAAGGAGCATTAGAATGGACCATAGCAGACATAAAAGGTATAAATTCAGCAGACTGTATGCATTACATTCACCTTGATGAAAATGCTAAAACTACTAGGGAAATGCAACGTCGGTTAAATCCTAACATGAAAGAAGTTGTTAGAACTGACGTCCTTAAACTATTAGATGCAAGTATCATTTATCCCATTTCTGATAGTTCATGGGTCAGTCCTGTACAAGTTGCCCCAAAAAAGTCAGGAGTCACAGTAGTTACCAATGCTGATGAAGAATTAGTACCCACTAGAGTAACTACAGGGTGGCGTGTATGCATTGATTATAGGAAGTTGAATTCTTTCACACGTAAAGACCATTTTCCTTTACCATTTATCAATCAAATGCTTGATCGATTAGCAGGTCATGAATTTTATTGCTTTCTAGATGGCTACTCAGGATATAATCAGATTCTCATAACACCAAAAGATCAAGAGAAGACCACCTTCACTTGCCCTTTTGGCACTTTTGCATATAGAAGAATGTCATTTGGATTATGTAATGCACCTGCTATATTTCAACGATGCATGTTGAGCATTTTTTTTGATATGGTTGAACGATTCCTTGAGGTCTTTATGGATTATTTTTATGTCTTTGGTGATTCATTTGATCAATGTTTACATCATCTAACACTAGTTCTACAAAGATGTATCGAGAAGAATTTAGTCTTGAATTGGGAGAAATGCCATTTTATGGTAAAATAAGGTATTGTTCACGGTCACATCATTTCGAGCAAAGGTATTGAGGTTAATAAAGCTAAGATGGATCTCATTTCCAATCTTCCTCCACCTAAAACAGTCAGAGAAGTAAGATCTTTCCTTGGGCAGGTTTTTATAGACGTTTCATTAAAGATTTTAGTAAAGTTTCTAGGCCCTTATGCAATCTACTTGCTAAGGATGTACCTTTTGTCTTTGATGATTCATGTCTTGTGGCATTTGAAAAATTAAAGTAGCTGTTGATATCATCACCCATCATTCAGCCCCAAAATTGGAATTTACTATTTGAGTTTATGTGTGATGCATCTGATTATGCAATAGGAGCAGTATTAAGACAAAGAGTTGATCGAATTCCCCACGTTATTTACTATGCTAGTATGGCATTGAATGATGCACAGTTGAATTATTCAACTACTGAAAAAGAAATGCTAGCAGTAGTATTTGCATTAGAGAAATTTGGATCTTATCTCATTGGTTGTAAAATAATTGTATTCACAGATAATGTTGCTCTTAAATATCTTCTCACAAAGAAAGATGCAAAAGCAAGACTAATTCGTTGATTGTTACTTTTGCAGGAATCTCACTTAGAATTCAAAGATAAGAAAGGAACAGAAAATGTTGTGGCCGATCATCTCTCTCGTCTCCATTTTGACACAACTATAGAACTATTACCTTTGAATGAGTCATTTCCAGATTAACAATTGATGAGTGTAGAAGTAGTACCCTGGTATGCTGATATTGTTAATTATCTTGTTACAGGTCAACTTCCAGAGTATTGGATTAAGCAGGACAAGGCCAAATTCTTTGCAGAAATAAAGAATTTCTTTTGGGATGATCCTTATCTATTCAAGTATTGTGCAGATCAAATTGTTAGGCGATGTGTCCTAGAAAATGATTTTCAAAACATTCTTTCGTTCTGCCATGTTCAAGCTTGTGGAGGCCATTTTAGCGCTAAGAAAACAGCTACTAAAATTTTACAATGTGGTATCTATTGGCCAACTATATTTCGAGATGTTTACACCTTTTGTTCTTCATGTGATAGGTGTCAACGAATTGGGAGCATTACACGAAGGAATATGATGCCATTAAACCCAATTTTAGTGGTTGAGATTTTTTATGTATGGGGTATCGATTTCATGGGACCTTTTCCCCCATCTTTTGGTCATCAATACATACTGGTTGTTGTTGACTATGTTTCGAAATGGGTAGAGGCAATTCCATGTAGGACCAATGATCACAAGGTAGTGATAGGATTTTTGAAAAGTAATATTATTTCATGCTTTGGATTTCCTCGAGCAATAATCAGTGATGGTGGTGCCCACTTTTCGCAATAAATCATTTAAAGCACTTTTGACAAAGTATTCCATCAGTCATAAAATAGCGACTCGATATCATCCGCAAACCAGTGGCCAAGTTGAGATCTCCAATCGAGAAATAAAGCACATATTAGAAAAGAAGCGAGACTCGTTAGAAAAGATTAGTCGTTGAGGCTTGAGGCTCGATGATGCATTATGGGCATATAGAACAGCTTTCAAAAATACAATTGGGATGTCACCCTACAGGCTAGTGTATGGAAAAGCTTGCCACCTACCTGTGGAACTCGAGCATTGTGCGTACTGAGCCATTAAGAAATTTAATTTTAACATGCAGCATGCTGGTTCAGAAAAAAGACTATAGCTGGCAGAACTTGAGGAAATTCGCAATGACGCATACGAAAATTCCAAAATTTACAAGCAACAAATGAAAGCCTTTCATAAGAAGCAAATTATGAGAAAATCTTTCACTCTATGTTAGAAAGTGCTTTTATTCAATTCTCGTTTGCACCTATTACCAGGTAAGTTACGTTCTCGATGGTCTGGCCCTTTTATTGTTTACACTGTTTTTCCACATGGGGCAATTGAAATTAAAGATCTAAAGTACAGTGTCACTTTTAAGGTTAACGGTCAAAGATTAAAGCCATATCTAGAGTACCAACCACATGAAGAGGACATCGAAATAAATTTGAGTGACCCACCGAGTTTGAATTGAGATTTCTCTTTTCTTTTCGGTGATTTGATTTGATTTTTTTGTTCTTTTCTTCTTTTTTCTTATTCTTTTGTTGATTGAAATTATTTTTACATAAGTGTGTTTGTTTAACCATTAAGTTTTCTCTTATCATTTTTAATCATGAGACAACTCCTCTTGTACATTCTTAGACAACTTCAACGCAGCCAAACTCATCTCAGAAAACAGATATGATTTTGTAAAATACATCGTAATTGGGCTTTGCAACCACCTGAGTTAGTCGCTCATGTTGAGGATTTAGAAAGCCAACTTAGAGATATTGAGAGAAGTGTCTACAACACCCAATTGGAGCTTGAGGTAAATTCAATAAGAGGACGATTTTAGTTTGCTTTGTGTGTTTTAATTTGTTTCTCTGTTTGTGTGTTTGTTTTGTGTGTTTAAATTTGTCACCTCGGTGAATTGGCGGATAACGGTACTCCGTGACAATCAAGTCGGTTACTTTAGTTTCCCATAATAACTGATATTCTGAGATGAAAGTATGGACACAGACAAGATTTTAGCAAAACTTCACAAACGATTCCCTTCGCTTCCTCAGAATGCCCTCCTTTCAATCTGTAAAGCTCGGTCCGAACGCATGCGATTATTAATAAAGAATAACCTCCCTGTTGAGATCCGTTGGTTAATTGAGGCCAAAGTACACTTGGCAGGTGAGTTGCCTCTTAAATTTATTGCATACATGCCTGGTTGTAGTAAAGGAAATTATGCGAGAAAACGACGAGCTCGAAGACTTTCTGTTGCTTGTCATAAGTGTGCCAGAACGATATGCAATAAAAAACCATAATCTTTAGGAATGGTGCCTGATAGAAGGGAAGATAAGATTCAATTCATTAGGAATGGCTTGAATAAATAGTCATTGGATAATATCCTTTTGTCTCTTGAAACGCATCCCAGTGGATACGTGCAAAGAGCGATTCTCTAGTTATGGCCATTATTCCAAATAGAACATGCACGATATAGTCTCGGGAATCTGACTATAAACGACCCTATTTGCCAGTTTGTAAGAAAAATGGATGGGAAGCCTATCCTCGACCCATGGAGGGTGTTCAAGCCATTTCTGGACGTAAAACTAGAGGAAGATGTGAGCCACAGTCACAACTACCTGTGAATACCCTTTAACTTTACTGTTGTTTTACCATTCGCATTAGTGCTTTTAATAATTTTCTGTTATCATTGTTTGCTATTTCTTTTTTAATGTTTCCTTTTTTACTCTCGAGTCATGTGCCTTACTCGTTAATTGACACTGACATGATGCCTCATACACAGATGTGACCCACTGTCACCAAGGTCTTTAAATATGATTTTTTTTTTTGTTGAGCACTCACATATTATTTTTTAGCAGTATCCTAATGGCAGCTACTCCCAGTAAACAATTCAAGAATATTGGTGTGCTCTCTGGGTTTAACTATGGCAAATATAAAGAGTTCGTTGAGGTAGCCATAGACCTTGGTCGAAGAATAGTAGAGAGAAAATTACACTTGGTGTATGGAGGAGGTGACCGAGGGTTATCCAAAATGGTCTCAGAAACTGCTTATGTCAGAAGGAGCCAAGTGTTAGGCATCATCCCAACAATTCTAAAACCTTTGGGCTGTTTGTCTAACTAATCAACTGGAGAAGAGTTAGTCGTCTCAGGTATGCAAGAAAGAATAACTGAATTGCTAAATCATGCCGATACTTTTATTTTCCTTCAAGGAGATCTTGCAACTCTTGAGGCACTAATCACATTAGCATCTTAGGTCCATCTGAACATCCACCAGAAACCCATCCATTTGTTAAATGTCAATAATTTTTATGATGGCTTTATCGCATTTCTTAACCATGCAATAAAAAATTATTTCATTCCTTCCTCAGTGAAAAAAAAGTCTTTATTTGTACACATACTGCTAATGAGCTACTTGATCTGTTACAAGTTTATCGACCAGAGCCAGATCCCAGGACCGTTGTGTTGGAGTGTTCAAATAATGATGGTAACAGTAGCCACAGTAAGAAGTACAAATTAAATTTAACTCTCCACTTATAAATATTTTCTTATGTGTTGCACTACCCAGGTGATGTCTTCTAAACTCTACTTTTTTTCTTTTAAACATTGAGGACAATGTTTTGTTCTGGTGGGGGGGGAGGGAATAGTTGATAATTGTGGAATGTTGGTTAAGTTTTTACTAATTTTTTGTTGTAGAACTGACCGTGGCTAACTTTTTAAGTAGAAGATGGCTGAATATAGAGTGTAGTTACTCTAGAAACGCATCTTCTTAGTTTGAAAGTTAAAAAAAAAAAAAGAACAAAAGAATAAACAAAAATGAAACATTGAGGACAATGTTTCGTTCTGATTGGGGGGAGGGAACAGTTGATAATTGTGGAATGTTGATTAAGTTTTTACTAATTTTTTATTGTAGAACTAACCGTGGCTAACTTTTTAAGTAGAAGATGGCGTTACTCTAGAAACACATCTTCTTAGTTTGAAAGTTAAAAAAAAAAAGAACAAAACAAAAACAAAAAAAAAATATCTTATTTTAAGTGTGTTCTTTCTAACTTTTTCTTTTTAACTTCTCCTTTATAAATATACATTTCCAAGTTTTGGAGTCGAAGATGGCTGAATACGGAGTGTAGTGACTCTAGAAACGCATCTTCTTATTCAAAAAAATAATAATAAATAATTCAGGCATTTTTCTTTTCTATCATCTAATTAATTTTTCTGCATCATTTTTCATCTGTCTGCATGCATACTTTCTTTTTATGTTTAGAATAGGTTGGGGGGAAGAATGTCATTAAAAAATAATTATTATAATTTTGTGAGTTTATTGGATGACATGATGACTTTCGAATTTTAGTATTTGTATTATCTTTAGTCTTGAGTAATGTTACACCATGTTTGTTATTCTACATGTTAATATTGGAGACAAATATGAGTTACTTGAAGGAATGCACATATCATAATAAAGTCCAAGTAAGGTTTTGAGCTTTTTTTTTTTTCTTAGAAATTAACCCTTTTTGCCCATTCTTCATATAGCTTAGCAGTTTATTATCTTATACATGATCTCGAGATTTCCTTTGAGTCAATCCTTAAATAAAAAAAGAAAAAAACTGTATTGCTACATCTGAAGGTCCACCTAACTAGTAGATATGAAAGATTATTTAGAGCCCTAAAAGACGATGGAAGGCCATTTTTGACTCATTTGAGCCTTTCTAGCCATCCTGTTATGCAATATGCATAATTAGCCCTTTTGAGCCTTTTACTAAAAAAAAAAAAAAAAAAAACCTTTTTCTTTGTTAACTTATCATCTTGACCCACTCTGATTTGGAATATTAACAAATGCCTTACAAGTTCCATCACTTATTCATGTTTGAGAAAAAATATAAATAATTATTTTGTTCAGTAAAGTTGTGCCAAAAAAAAAATTGTTCAAAAAAATAATAATAAAAAAACCAAAAAAAAGAGATACAATAATAATAAATAAGTGAAATGTACCTTTTAATTTCCAAAAGATCTCGATTTTTTCTCAAACATGTATTTTTGTTTTCCCTATTTCCCCTTCTTGTTAGCCATGTCCCTAACCTACGTTACATCCTAATAAAAGTACTTCTTGATTTTCGAAAACTGTAGTCTGAAGTAAAAGCTAGTTATATGGGCTATTAAGATGTAGTAATGCATTAAAAAAAGAAAGGAAAAGAAAAAAAATTGATGAATACATTGGGTTGACTACTACTTTGTTTGAGATCGTATTATTTCTAAGCTGTGGGCATATTTCTTTCATCTTGGTGAGAGTGTGTGATATTTCTTTATTATTTTCTCTTAATTTATCATTCATTGTAGTGACAATTTTTATTGGGTTTAATTTCTTTGTGAGAGTGTCATTACTACTAGTGAGATTTTGGGGTTTGACATGTCATTCTTGAAAGTGACCTGATTACTATAGTTATGACAAAGTCTGCTGGACTGATGCATGTGGATGGTTGATGTGGGTGTGATATTTCTTTAGATTGGAGATAATACTTATACTTTTACTTGACTGTTGTCATTAATCTGATTGAATAAACACAATTGTTTTTTTTTAAAAAAAAAATCATTTTTGGGTATGAATTTTGATTTTGCTTTATTTGCTAGAGACTAGGAATAAGCTAGTTGGGGGGTGTGTTAAGTGTTAGAAAGTGCATATTTATAAAGGAGAAAATCGTCATTTTACACTTCAAGTCTCACTAACATTACTACTTTTATATATTTACACATTTTGTTATTTAATTATCTGTATTTTGTTATAATTAAGTATTTTATATATTTTAGGGGTATCATGATCGTTTCACAATGAACGAATGATTAGATAGCAAAATGGACATCACTTTTGAACTCAGGACGGTCGAAAACCTTAAGACGAGTATAAAAGGAAAAATGGCTCTGTTCACACATACAGTACTGTTCATGTTATTGTTCACAACAATGTTCATATATATGGACCGATGACGTGGCATTGATCGATGATGTGGCATCGACTGATGACGTGGCAGCATTTGATTGGAGAAAGATGTGGCATTTGATTGCTTATGTGACGTTGACTGATGATGTGGCATTGACCGATGATGTGTCACGATCTTATTGGACTAAAATTCTCATGTACTATTGATGGACGATGTGGCAGCATTTCAGTGGACCAAAATTATGCGTACGATACATGCAAACACAAGGGATTTTTTACTATTCAAATCGCGTCACTATTCAAGCCACCACTATTCAATCCGCATTATTGTGCAAATCGCGTCACTGTACAAACCGTGTGCAAACCGCGTACTGTTCAAACCGCGTACTATTGACGTGGCGTAATCCTGAGCGTCCGAATTGTTTTTAATCCGATGGCTATGATTCACTCAATGTATCTATAAAAAGGGGGCTCTCCCCCCCCTAATTCGATACCCCTGAATCCATTTTTTAACTTAGTTTTCTGTAATTCCTTCTCCATCTTATATTTTCTACGTATTTTAATAAATTCCCATTTTACCCCTAGTTAAAAAATGAGCAGCTAATTTTCTTTCAAGCTTGGGTTGAAGGTGAAGTCTCAACATGTTCCATGGGCTTAATTTGGTAAATTCATTTTCTCTTCCCCTCTAACATTTGTGGATGTTTTGACTTTTCGTCGACAAATAGTAATAATCTTGTCTAGATATCGCCCTGGTTAAACCGACACCCTAGTACAAGATTATTATTATTTGGCATGATAAGCCCTTAGCACCATATTTTTTTTAGCGTGGTTCATGAGGTTCGGAAATCCCCCTCATGATTTAATTGGCATTAATATGGAATATTTAGCCCATGGAGCATGTTGATGCAGATCCAGATACCCCAGTGCTTTATCTCAATAGATTCCAATTTAATTTATTCTTGTCATTTCAATTTAAATTCTAGTATAAGCTAAATCACTTCCACCATAAATCCAACCACCCACTTAAGAAAATTAATTCCACACACAATTAAAATCCACCTTCTCGTGGGATTGACACTCGTCGCCATTAATCTATTCTACAATAAAATTTGCACAACATTGATAAGCAACAATAATAATACTAAACAATAAGATTAATATTAGTTACTTACATATACTAAACAAAGAATAGTATAACAGCAAAATGTTAAAAAAATTAAATAACTAGTGTTTTCAATTTTTGAAGTTACTTACATGTACTAAACAAAAAATCATCCAATAACTATTTTATAAACCGTATTTTGACTCCAATCTATATCCCAGTATCTTGGTTCAAAATGAAAGGCACATTAATATGTTGAATCTCTTCTTCTTGATATGGATCTCCTTCATCCATCGAAACTTCATAAAGGTTTCGAGGCGTGGTCTCAATTGTAGTACCCCATCTAAGATCTTTTATCCCTCTCACATAGTAAATTTGTACTGCTAACACAAATGGCTCTTGAGTGTTTTAGCTTTCTTGACATATTAAAAATAACTCTGCCATGACGATCTCTCTTATTGCCAATCATTTCTCAAATTGTATCAGACCAATCACGGTTAAACAATACTATTTTATTCCTTTCACTATAAGAAAGTTCATTAGTTTCCTACAACAGTTTATAATAAAGCACTATGACATTTTGAATATCACTTCTCACCATAACTCTATAGTTTTAAGTTTTTCTAATTTGATCATGTTGTTTTGTGTGAAATCTAAATCCACTTGTATTGTAGCAACAAAAAAAAATATTGCTTTTCTTTGAGGGCCTCCTGCTAAGGGTGGCCAACGGGCCGTGCCGGCACTGTCGGCCCACAAGGGCCCGTGGGCCGGCATGGCACGGCCCACTAAACATGTCGTGCCCACATTTGTTTTAGTTGAGCCCGGCACGGCCCACGGCACGAGCCCGTTCGTGCCGTGCCGCCCACCAAATTTTTTTTTTTAAAAGCCCACGTGCCTGGCGTGCCTAAAAAAACCCACGTGCCTGACGTGCTTTATTCAAGCCCATGTGCCTAACGTGCTTTTTTAAGCCCACCAACATTATAATAATAATAATAATAATAATAATAATAATAATAATAATAATAATAATAATAATAATAATAATAATAATAATTTATTATGAATTTATTATTATTATTATTAATAAATTCATAATCATAATCATATTAATTTTTATTCTGAGAGCAATTGATATTTTATTATTAGTTTATCATAATTTCACAACTATATATTTTATTTCACAATAAGTCAATAACCAATCATAACACAACAATACATAAATTTAATTTCATAGATAATAATAATAATTAATTAAAATTAAAAATTAAAAATACAATCCTCGAATAACAATTAAAATAAGTCATAACTGCGATCTATGAAATATTAATATAACAAATCATAGGTCACAACTTACAAGTTACAACTACGAAATGCAAACTACGACCAATTGACGAATGACAATCACGAGATAATATTTAGGAAAATTATCAATCATATACCCTTAAGTGTCACTGGTATCAAACGTACTACAACACTTTTCAGTTGTATCACTCGTATACCCTAAGTTGACAAAACACTTCTGCCGTCCACTATTCCGTTAATTGCCGTTAGAAAGTTAACAGAATTATGGTAAATTGACTATTTTGCCCTTAAAACTCAAAATGAAGTAAAAAAATAAATATACCTTAAAAATTAACATAAATTTTCAATACACAATTTTTTTTAATTTTGTTATTCACAATATATTTTTTATTAAAAAATATAAATTATTAATAATATATTATTAATAATTATCTATAAAAATATCCATATTATACCATAAAAATTTTGTTAACAAGATATTATTTACAATTATACATATTATATCATAAAAAATTTCAGTTGGAGCTTGGAGGAGTAGATCTTCAAAAATTTAGGTTAAATTTTAGAGGAGTAGATTCGGTTGTAAAGTATTTTTTTAAGTAATTATTAACAATTATTAGATAAATGGGATGACATGTCATTTTTATCAATATATATTATATGACATGTCATTTTTTACTAGGTAAATGGAATGACATGTCGTTTATTTAATCAAAGTTTAAAAAGACTAAATTACCCTTATGATGTCAGCGCTTGCAAACGGCAGTTAACGGAATGGTGGACGGCAGAAGTGTTTTGTCAACTTAGGGTATACGAGTGATACAAGTGAAAAGTGTTGTAGTACGTTTGATACCGGTGACACTTAAGGGTATATGGCTGATAATTTCCCTAATATTTATTAATCACAACTATGGATATGGCAAACGAGCAAGGTTAATTCTGTCTCGGCTAAGGTGACGGGCTAAACAATTTGACACGTGGCGACGTAAACCCATGGTGCCATGGCTGTTTGAATAAATAACTTCTCGATGACAATAGTTGCACCTCAAGATCATCCTTTTGTAAGGACGATGCAGACTATTATCTATTATTTCCTCCCTTATTGTAGTAAAATTTTGAAAAAGCTCATTTAAATAACGGCTTCTGGACTGATTTAGCCTACCATTTTGTTGAGTTCCAATTGCATCAACACCATATTCTTGAGGGTGTTGAGGTTTTTCTGCATTCATATTATGTTGTTGCGGATTCATGATGATTTTGGCTTTTAGAATATTGGGAAGTTTGAGAGGAAAAAGAAGAAGAATAAGAATTGTGAAGCATCATAGCATATTGGCGAGTATATATAGTATTAGATAGTAATAAAAAATTGAACTGTAATGTACAGACTACACACAATGAGACAAACTCATGAGTCACGAGCACAAATGCATAATGATCTCAATTTTTATTATTTAAACATCATAGTCGGTAACTTTCACAATTTTTCAAATTTTTAATTAATTACACTGCATATAATTTTAAAATTTTACAGTCACAAGTCACAACTCACAAGACTTGCAACAATAAAATTGACATGACTACTCAATTTTACAGCAAGTTGCAACTTTCACAATTTTCAAATCTTGAAACCTGAATTGACTGCAATGCAATCAAGCGTCTACACGTTGCATAGAATGATAAAATTTTCAAATTTCACAAGTGTAACAAGAAATTGATATGATGCGATGGTATACCATATGAGTATGACTAGTTGACAAGTATGCTCTACACTCGCCTCTTGTAGGATCTTGTGTATCGAGAAAGTCTTATGCCCATTGTGCAGTGGTATACTTCTTATACCATTGCCGCTTTACTATACTAAACACCGAGATAGCCGTCGAAGACACTGTTCAATTCAAGAAATGCCCGGAGTGGCGAAGAAAAGGGTTGGTATGTGTGCTATGATTTCTTCCGCGTGGTGTTGGGTATATTGGTGAAACCGAGCATGCGGGCTATTGGGCCCTTTTTTCTAATTATTAAATAACTAAAAAATTCTAAATTAATTTTGTTACTCACCCAATAGATAAAAAAATTTTGAATTAACAGTAAAATTGATATGACTACTCAATTTTTGGGCAGTTGGGCACCGGTTAGCAATTAATGTTTTCTGATTTTTAATAACAAAAAAATTCTAAATTAATTTTATTAGTCACCCTGTCACCCCAGAGAGCCAGGACAAAAAAATTCTGAATTTAATTGAATTAACAATAAAATTGATATGACTAGTTGACTAGTCAATTTTACAGCATGGGCTACCTCGTTACCTCCTCGTTACCTCTGCCCAATCTCCTCAAAACTTTGCTACAATTCTAGCAACTTCCCTTTGTTACTGAAATCTCAAACAAAAACAAAACATCATTCAACATTATTTAAGTATTTAACACACGAATCTCCATTCTCTTGCTCAATAAATTTTTTTTTTCACCCGCACAAATACATTCCAGCCGCTAATTAGATAAAATGTCTCACTGTCATTTCGAGTTAGATGAGAATTTTAATTTTGTTGAAGAGGGAGAGGAAGCTGCAACTGTAAATGAAGAAATTGCTGCACCAGAATTTGATCCCAGTAACATATTTATTGTTCCACCTGAACGATCGCCTCCAACTTCACAGGCAAGTCAAAGTAGTTCAACTTCTTCGACTGCCGGTCCTACTACTACCTCCAAAAGACAAAGAACATCGATTGTTTGGTCATGTTTTACTTTGGAAAAACGTCAAAAAAAAAAGGTGAAATGGTGGATCATGCAGTGTGCAAATATTGTCAATCCGCTTTAAGCGCCAAAAGTAATGGCGGAACTGGACATCTTAGACGACATATGGAAACTTGTGAGACAAAACAAAGGCCACAAGACCCAACACAAACCCAACTCTCACGATATGGTTCTGGACCTTTCGGTATAACATCATTCAGATACTCACAACAGAACATGCGAGAAGGATTGGCTCAGTATATATTCGCGTGAACAGCCTCTAACATTTGCAGAAGATGAACGTCTAATAAATTTTCTGCAAAAGTATGTTCAGCCACAACTAAAAAAAGTACCTAGAAATATATAAAAACGTGATTTAACTAAAATTTTTCATGACATGAAAAAACTGTTAATTAATATTTTTATCAATTTTAATGGTGTTATTTCAATTTCGTCTGATTGTTGGACTGGTATTAATATGGTTGGTTATTTTTGTGTGACTTCGCACTCTATACATGAGATTAATGGTAAATGGAGGTTGGAAAAAAATTGCTTGCATTTCGTGAATTAGAATATCCTCACACTGGTTTAGTAATTTATGCAGCTATAATGTCTGTTTTAAGAGAATATGAAATCACCGATAAATTGTTTAGCATATCATTTGATAATGCATCTGCCAATACAGCTGCAATTGATATGTTTCTGCGGAATATTTCTACTCTCACAGCTACACGTGGTTCAAAATTTTTTCATGTGAGATGTGTATGTCATATTATTAATTTAATTGTTCAAGCTGGTATGACTCATATAACTCATTATTTAGAAAAAATTAGAGCAGCCATTTTATAGATTAGAGCACCTTCAAGACGTCAACAATTTTTTTCTATGCATTGACATGAAAATTCGTTGGAATTCTACATATTTGATGTTGCTTTCTTGCCAAAACTATTCTGAAGCGATTTCTAGTTTTTACAATGAGAGAATAAATTATGAAGATTATCATATCACTGATTATGATTGGAATGTTGCATTTAAATTTATGGATTTTTTTAAGATATTTTATGATGCTACTCTTGCATGTTCTACTGTTTATGAGCCTACTTCATGTAGAGTGTTAATGCACTTGTATAATATGAGTTATGCTTTTAAGACTTTTAGAGAGAATATTACATTTAAAAATATTTGTGATGCCATGGAGGAAAAATTCCAAAAGTATTGGAAAGATATTCCCCACCTGTTTATTTTTGCAGCAGTGTTGGATCCTACAATCAAGGAAGTTGGTGCCAAACTTTTAGTTGAGGGTATTAGTGAAAATTTGCAAACCGGGCTTGATACAAATTTTGATACAATTATGTCCTCTATGCATGAGCTTTTTAATTTTTATCAATATAAATTCGGATCAAACAATACATATTCTGATGTTCAACAAGCATCGACTTCTCATAACAATCCAGCTCATCTTTTGTTACTCAAAGGTAAAGTATTGCCTCTAGTATTGATACTAATCGTAATGAATTGCAAAGATATTGTTATGCCAATCTTGAAGATTTAGCAACTCCTTCACAATTGCAAAATTTTGATATTTTAGAATTTTGGATGGGTAAGACATCTTTTTTCCCTATATTATCCATTATGGCCCGTGATCTACTAACTCCAAAGCTTCAACTGTAGCATCAGAATCAGCTTTTAGTACAGGTGGCAGAATTCTAGATGAACGTCGATCAAGGTTGTCATCAGAGACATTGGACTCTTTGATGTGTTTGAAAGATTGGGAAGATCTTTGAGCACGAGTGCAACAAGATTGGCAAAATGCTTTAATTAAACAAATTGAGAGTTTGGATGTTGATCAAGATGAAGTGGATCCAGATTATGCAGAGTATTGAACATTGAAGTCACTTCCAAAGACTAGAGACCTTTTCTTCTTGTAACCTTTTGGAACAAATTTTATTAGTGAAAGGTTGTAAATTTGCAAATGATAGATGGTTCAATAGGTGCCAACCTAGTTGGGATGTACTGTTAACTGTAGTGATGCAAATTATACCTAATTTTATTTGAACTACTAATATTATAATTGTACTTGAACTCCATTTAATGAAAATGTAATTTTTAATTTATCATAAAACTATTTCGTTCATAATTTTTTTTGTGTATAAATATGAAAAATATTTTCATTAACAAATAAAACATATCTCTATTAAATATTAACTAAGTTATGGTTTAATATTAATATGATATTTATAATTTTATTTATTAAAATCATGATATTACTTATACATTTAATAAATTATAAACATAAAAAATTAAATAAATAAATATCATAAATAAAATTAAATATTACAAATAACATTATTCATTTAATAAATATCATAAATAAAATTATGGCACTTATAATTTTATTTATTAAAATCATGAATTCATGATATTTACTTGTTCATCTAATAAATTATAAAGATAAAATAAATTAGAATATTTTTTTAAAACTAAGATTTAAATTAATTTTTAAAAGCCTATGCTAAAAAATATATTAAAATTTTAATTTCAAGATAATTTACTTTAATTTTATAACATTTTATATTTACTTTTTATTAAAAAATTTTACTTAAATAAAATTTTATAACAGCACGCGGCCCACGGGCCACGTGCTGGCCCACCAATGAACCGTGCTTATTGCGTGCCTTTTCGCATGCCGTGCTTTTAAGGCCCGCGTGCCTAAAATTCTAAGACCGTGCCGTACCACGTGTCGCCCGGCCCATTGGCCATCTCTACCTCCAGCTAAAGAAAGCATATGTTGCTAGTTTGCCCTTTATTATAAAGATTTAAGATCTACAAACAAAATGACAGAATGAAATGTCATAAATACAAATTATAGTAAAATTCACACATTTTTAGTTACTGTGCTTAAAATAATCCTTATATTGCCTTTGAACCAATTAATAAATTCTTGTCTATGTACCTCTTCTAATCAGATTAAGGATAAAACTATCACAAGCACATGGGATGAGGCATATTCAGATCCTATTCAAGTTCCCGTCGAACCTGTTACAAAAGCTCGAGCAAAGAAATTCAAAGAAGCATTTAATGGATTGATTCAAGCAACTTAGGTTCAATCAAATTCGTGGAGGCTCATTCAAGGAAGCGCACATGATAAATGCATGATTTAGGCTCTTGAAGTTTCCAAATAATCACTTCCATGAAATATGGAGTTGGCTTGCACATTATAGGAGGAAAATATATTATTTTCCTTTTTCAGATACTTTCCCGTTTCTTAAGGCTATTAGGGAAACAAATCAGTTATTTCTATTTTCATCGCCTAGTTTCTATTTAATTGATGTAAGGCAGTTAAGCCAATTAGGAAATGATACGAACCCTGTCAAGAACTAACGTGACTCTAATCAATTTTAGTTCCTGAGATTGAATCTAAATCGGGAATGGAATGGAATGGAATGAAACCTTGACCCAATGCTTATTGAAAGCTTAAACCTTGGTATGTGAAGTCGCCACAATCAGCTATGGATGGTCTGATTGATAAGTCAAGAGTTTGAATGCCACGGAAATCCGATAAGTTCAAAGAGTTTGTAAAGAGCCAAAGAGAATTAACTCTCTCACCAATTGCATCAAAAAAAATTCTTCTTTTTATTATATACAAGTACATTATATAGGGTTGATTACAAGAATTGTTTTGGAAATAAATCCTAAACCAAAAATCAAATCTGATTCTGAATCTTCCCTAATTGGAAAAATCTAAATCAAATCAGAATCTTAACCTAAGTAAATAGGAAATAATTTAAACTAAATCAGAATCTTAATCTAAGTAAATAGGAAAGAATCTAAATTAAATCAGGATCTAATTGGCTTAAATGCCTTACATCAATTAAATGGAAACTAGGCGAATAAAATAGAAGTAACTGATTTGTTTCCTTAATAGCCACCTCAAGAAACGAGAAAGTATCTGAAAAAAGAAAATAATATATTTTCCCGTCATAATATTCAAACCAACTCCCTATTTCATGAAAAGTGATTATTTGGAAACTTCAAGAGTCTGAATCATGCATTTATCATGTGCACTTCCATCAACAGGCCTCCATGAATTTCATTGAGCTCAAGTTGCTTGAATCAATCCATTAAGTGCTTCTCTGAATTTCTTTGCTTGCACTCTTGTAACGAGTCCGACGGGAACTTGAATAAGATCTAAATATGCTTCAGCCTATGTACTTGTGATAGTTTTATCCTTAATCTCATCATCTTCCACATTTCTAATACCTAAATTCAACAACATATTTTTTGGTTCTCTGTATAGAAATAAATTTTTTAGCAAAATTTAAAATATATGATACTACGAATACTATTAATATTAGTCTAAGAAATAAATTTACTCAATAAATGAGAGACATCCTTCATAATTTTGAAGGATGACACAACTTAAAATGTTTGATTTACTCCCAAGTATAAGAATGCCTAGTTATAATATAACTCGGTGAGTCCGAGGTCGATCTACAGAGAAAGAGTTTAATTTATTTGTTTAAATTTATCTAAGAAAAATAAAATTTAAAAACACACAATTTAATTTGAGGAAAACTATGAAGTTGAATTAGTTAGGGTTATGGATCCACTCTTAGTAATAAATATAATTTAACAGATTCTTTTTATTTTTGCTTTATTTCCTAAAAGATTAATTTTATTAATTAAAATTATTTTCCTATTTATTTTATTATGGATTAAGAATTTAATGTGCCAAAACTTAATTTGTCTACACTAAATCAAAATACCATTTTACCATATTTTATATTAAGATATTAAGAATTCATTGTGCCAAATTCCTATTTTTGTTTACAATAAATCAAAATTTCAAAATATAAAATATGGATAAAATTAAATAGAAAAAAACTTAATTTATAAAATTAAAAATTGAATTTGATTAAACCATATTTTTTTACTAAGAGTTTCACCTCCCCCTAACTATAAATATTTAGCTAAACATTTTTGAAATAAAAGAAATGATTAAGATTGAAAAACACATATTTAAAATGGAAATTGAAAATTGAAATAAACTTAATTTTATTAATTAAAAATATATTACAAAGAGAGATGAAGAGAAGAATTGGGAGGAAAGAAGAGAAGAGAAGGTGCCTAGAGATGTGTTCACCACCCTTCTCTATTTATACTAATACATGGTAAATCCACTCCACACAAATTAAAAAAATCTAATTAAATCCTAACCTTACATTTGTCCCAGTAATAATCCAACTAATCAAACATAATCTTATCTTATCCACTCAAGCATACCCAAACCATTCCACTAATAAAATATCATACCTAACAAGATAAAAACTTATAATTTTACAATTACCACATTTACCGTGGTAAAAAAGTAAAAATTTACAACAAAAGTTTTGGATTCTTCTCGAGCATACAATTTTTAATACTAATCACACCCCCAACTAGCTTATTGCTACCCCCTAGCAATTAAAGCGTTATATTAAATTATGATTTACAAAATTCACATGCAAGTTAATAGTTATTCATCTATCCTCTAAATTACCAAATAAATAAACTCTCCCAAAATTTTCTAAATCTTTGTCATTCACTCATTATCCAGAATATCATAAATATTTTCGTGCTCAAGTACTTAGAGGGCTTCATTAAAATATAACAACATTTTCGTTCTGAAACTCATTAGAAATTCTATCTTCAGGAAGTAGATTATTCACACTTTTTTTTTTAGCCCGTGTAGCGAGCTTTAGGCCAGTAACTCCCAGACCAGTTGATCTTAGGGCACTAGATGTTGAAACACCCCTACGGACTTAATTACTCGGGTTTTTAATAAATATGCAAACAATATATCTATAATCCATGTAGCGAGCTTTAGGTCAGTGACTCCCAGACTAGTTGACCTTAAGGCACTAGCTGTTGAAACACTCCTACGGACTTAATTACTCGGGTTCTAAATAAAACAAAATTAAACTCATTCAATTTTTTTCTTTTTCTTTTTATTTATTTATTTATTTTTTGGTATGTACATTCTACTACCTTAGATATTATCTCTAATAAATCAAAAGAACTAAATGCTGCAAAAATTTTAACTTACAACCCACTAGCATGTGTCATAGTGTGTGTGTGTGAAGAATAATTTAATAATACCTGTTAAATGAGTAAATGACAAAATAACTTAATAACCAAATGGAGAGTTAAAAAATTTGAGTAATTCAAAGAAAAGAGAACAAAAATAACTTACTATGAATTTTAAAATCAAAATATAATACAATAAGACTATTAAGATGCGTCTCAAAAGTTGTGACTCTTTACACAGCCATGCTAGACAAAAAAAAAATTGCTTGTTTTTGGTTTTTTTTTTTGGGTTAATTTTTTTTTAACAAAATAAAAAAAAAACACACATATTTATAATTTATGTCAACTATTTCTTCCCCCCAACTTAATCTAAACATTATTCATAATATATACATGCAAAAGGACAAAAAAAATAAAAATAAAAATAAAGAAAACATAAATCGAAAAGATCACACCTGAACAAGCAGTTGAAGATGCGTTTCTAGAGCCGCTACACCCCATATTCTGCCATCTTCGACAAAAACATTACTAGGATTTGCTATATTCCACAGCTGTCAACTATTCCCTCCCTCCAATCTGAACAAGACATTGTCCTCAATGGCTTAAAGAAAAGAAATAGAGTTTAGAAGACATAACCTCATTGCTCCAAGAAAATAGTTATAACCGAAGAGTTAAGTCCAACTTTTACTTCTTACTAGGGCTAGGGTTACCATCATTAGTGAACCATTCTAATGCCAAGGTCTTAGGATCTGGCTCTGGTTTGTAAGCTTGTAAAAGATCAAGTAACTCATTAGCAGTAGAAGCACAAACAAAGATATTTTTCGCAGAGATTGGAATAAAATGATTCTTAATTGCATGGTTAATGAATGTGAGCAACCCATCAAAAACCTTATTAACATTTAGTAAACCGATGGGTTTCTAATGGATGTTTAAATGGGCCCAAGATGCAAATGTAATCAATGCCTCTAAAGTTGTAAGATCTCCTGGCAAGAAAATGAAAGCATCAGCATGATTTAACATTTCAGTTATTCGCTCTTGCATACTTGAGACAACTAACTCTTCTCCAATGGGCACATCAGACATGCATCCTAGAGGTTTTAAGGCTTGTGGAATGATACCTAGTACCTGGTTTCCTCTAATAAAAACAGCTTCTAAGACAAGCTTTGATAACTCGCGGTCACCCCCTCCAGACATACAAGTGTGCGCTCTCTCACCATGGCACGACCAAGATCTATAGCAGCTTGAACGAACTCTTTGTATTTTCCATAATAAAATCCAGAGAGCACACAAATATTTTTGAATTGTTTACTCGAAGATGCTGCCATTAGAATAATCTTCAAAACATTTGTGAGTGGTTGGAAAAAAGAGCTCATATTTAAAGATCTTAGTGTCAGACAAAATGAGAAACAACTGTAAATGGGTTGGCGTATTTGTTAGATGATGCGTAAAGCTCATGTCTCAATTATTCAATAGCAAACAGTAAAAGGAAAAGCAATCCGTGAAAAGAAAAAGTAAAAGAAAACAAATAATAATTAAATACAAAATCACACCATTAAATGCAATAATGTAAATGATGAAATGACAATAAAGGAAAAGGATATTTACTGGTAGTTGTGATTGTGGCTCACATCTTCCTCTGGTTTTACGTCCAGTAACGGCTTGAACTCCCTCTATGGGTCGAGGATAGGCTTCCCATCCAGTTTTCTTATAAACTGGCAAACATGGTCTTTTTGAGTCAGATTCTCAAGACTAAATTGTGCACTTTCTTGTTGGAATAGTCTCCATAACCTGTTTATCTCATATTGCACATGTCCGCTTCGATGCACCTCAAGAGATCGTAAGATATCATCCAACGATTCTTTACTCATGCCATCTTTAACTAATTTAATTTTATCTTCTCGACTATTAGAAACCATTCCTAAAGATTTACAAACTTCTCGTTTACAACTAAGACGTACACAATTATGACATTTTGAACCAAGTCTTTTAGCTCTCCGTTTTTTAGCAAATGTGCTTTTACCAAAACCAGGTATGTAAGAAATAAATGGATCAGGAAACTCACCAGATAATCGGACCTTTGCTTCAATTAACCAACGAATATCAGAAGGAATTCTGTTGATCATTAACAGACGCAATCTTTCACAACGAGATTTGTAAATTTTTCGAGTGCATTTTTGTATGAAAACGCTATGCAATTTATGTCAGATTTCTTCCACGCTTGATTTCGAGATCTCGCTTATGGAACCGAGGACACCGACTTAAAGTCAGAGTACCGTTATCCGCCATTTATACGGAAAATAAATCACACCAAAATCAAATCTGCATAATAAAATCAAAAGTGAAAACGAACAACAAAAAGAAACACAATATGTACAAAAGAAAATGAACTTACATTCGTCCTCTCATGGAGTTAACCTCAAGCTCCATTTGAAATTTATATATACCACGCTCTACTGATCTTGGTTGTCTTTCTTACTCTTCAATAAAGGCCACTAATTCTGGTTGTTGTCGTTCCCAAAGTGGATGTGATTTACAGCTTTGTATCAATCTTCTCAAGTTAAATTTTATTCGCTCAAATCTTTTAAGATGTGTGATCAGAATTTTCCTTATTGAAGAGCTCATGATGTACAATGATGAGGAAAACATAATTATTAAACACACTTAAATAAAAAAAAATTTACAATTCGTATCATTCAAGACAGTTAGACAATTCAAACGATAAAGCAACAGTAAAAAGTTAAAACACTTAATAAAAGCTTAATCAAGATTTGGTGGGTCACTCAAAATTATTTCGGTGCTTGCTTCACGTGGTTGGTATTCCAGATAGGGCCTTATTCTTTGTCCGTTAACTTTAAATGTGACACTATTTTTGGGATTCTCAATTTCTACTACCATGTTGATATACATTTTTTACAATAAATGGACCACTCCATTTTGACTTTAACTTTCCTGGAAACAAATGAAGACGAGAATTATAAAGCAACACTTTTTGACCAATTTCAAATGTTTTTCGAAAAATTCTTTTAATGAAAATTTTTTGTTTTTGCCTTAATAATTCTTGAATTTTCATATGCATCATTTCTTAATTCCTCAAGTTCATTCAATTGCGCTTTCACATTACCAAAGATCATCCAAATTTGAATTAAAAGCTTTAATAGCCCAAAATGATTTATGCTCAAGTTCAACAGGCAAGTGACAAGGTTTACCATAAACTAACCGATAGGGTGACATTCCTAAAGATGTTTTGAATGCAGTACGGTAAGCTCAAAGTGTATCAGTCAGTTGAAGAGACCAATCTTTTCGGTTTGGGTTAACCGTTTTTTCTAGAATTTGTTTTATCTCCCTATTTGCTAGTTCAACTTGGCCATTTGTTTGAGGATGATAAGGGGTAGCCATTTTATGTGTAATTCCATATTTTTTCATTAAAGACTCAAATGACTTATTACAAAAATGCTTACCTCCATCACTAATAATGGCTCGAGGGATTCCAAATCGACTTAGAATGTTTTCTTTTAAAATTTAACGACGCTTTACTATCATTATTTCGACAAGACATTGCTTCAATCCATTTTGAGACATAATCAATCTGCAACTAATATGTACACAAATCCAAAAGATGGTGGAAATGGACCCATGAAATCAATTCCCAACAGCCAAATATTTCAATTTCAAGTATGGATTTAATGGCATCATGTTTCTTTTTAGTAATCGATCCTAGTTTTTGACAAGCCATAAATTTTACAAAATTCATATGTGACTTTGAATATGGTAGGCCAATAAAATCCACATTGCAAAATTTTAGCCGTACTTTTCTCAAGAAAAGTGTCCACCACATGCTCGTAATAACAAAATTAATAACACAACTTACCTCATTATCGTGAGCAAATTTGAAGCAACGCTTCCACCTTCGGGGGGGTTCATCGAGATCCATCGACACTTCGTGTCCTAGGAATATGACTCTTTCAAACCAAAATTCACATTTCTTGAATTTGGCATATAGTTTATTCTCCTTTAATGTTTGAAGAGTGATCCTTAGATGCTCAGCATGCTCTTCCTCTGTTCTTGAGTAGATCAAAATGTGGTCAATGAATACCACGATGAACTTATCTAAGTAGTCTTTAAATACTCTATTCATGAGGTCTATGAAGGCCGCTGGAGCATTTGCTAGACCAAATGGTATGACAAGAAATTCATAATGTCCACAATGTGTCTGGAATGCCGTTTTAGGAATGTCTGTCTCTCTAATTCGTAACTGATGATATCCTGACCTCAAATCAATCTTGGAGAATTCTGATGCTCCTTGTAATTGGTCAAATAAGTCATCGATACAAGGGAGTGGGTACTTGTTCTTCATAGTCACTTTATTAAGCTCTCGATAGTCAATGCACATTCGCATTGAGCCGTCCTTTTTAACGAACAGTACTGGAGCTCCCCATGGTGAATGCTGCCACGTCATCCATCAACAGTATGTAAGAATTTTAGTCTAATAGGATCGTGACACATCATCAGTCAACGCCACATAAGCAATCAAATGCCACATCTTTCTCCAATCAAATGCTACCACGTCATCGGTCAATGTCAAGTCATTAGACCATATATGTGAACAGTGTCGTGAACAGTAACATAAACAGTGCCGTACGTGTGAACAGTACCGTACATGTGAACAGTGCCATTTTTTCTTTTATGCTCCTCCTAAGATTTTCAACTGTCCTGAGTTCAAAGGTGATGTCTGTTTTGCTGTCTGATCACTCGTTCATTGTGAAACGATCATGATGCCCCTAAAATACATAAAATACATATTTGGGAAATTATCATTTGTATACCCTTAGTTTACTCTATTATCAAAAATACTAAAACACTTTGAGGGTGTATCAATCATCCACCCTAAGTTGACAAAATGTATCAGCCGACCACCAAATCGTTAGTTGTCGTTTAAATATAATGACGTTAGAGGGGTAATATGGTCTTTTCATAGATACAAGTGATAATTTAAGGGTACACAAGTGATAATAAGAGAATTTAAGGGTATACAAGTGATACTTTATGGGTGTACAAGTGATAATAAGAGAATTTAAGGGTATACAAGTGATAATTTTTAAGGGTAAAATCGTCAATTCACTGTAATTCCATTAACTTTCAAACGACGACTAATGGTTTGGTGGTCGATTGATACATTTTGTCAACTTAGGGTGGACAATTGATACACCCTCAAAGTGTTGTAGTATTTTTGATAACAAAGCAAATATAGGGTATACAAATGATAATTTCCCTACTTATTTATAATGCAACATACATAATTAAATCACAGGAGAAATAAATACATAAAAGTAGATATATTAGAAAGACTTAAAATATAAAATAACGATTTTCTCCTTTATAAATATGCACTTTCTAACACTCAACACACCCCCCAACCAGCTTATTGCTAGGGACTAGCAAATAAAGCGAAAACAAAATTCAAACCCAAAAATAATTTTTTTTTTTTAACAATTTTGTTTATTCAATCAGATTAATGACAGCAATCAAATAAAAGTATAAGCATTATCTCCAGTCTAAAGAAACACCATATTTATATTAACCATCCACATGCATTAATCGAGTAGACTTTATCATAACTATAGGAATCAAGCCACTCTCAAGAACGACATGTCAAACCCCAAAATCTCACTAGTAATAGTGACACTCTCATAAAGAATTTAAACCCAATAAAAATTGTCACTACAATGAATGGTAAATTGAGAGAAAATAATAAAAAAATATCACACACTTTCATCAAGATGAAAAGAATATGCTCACAGCTTAGAAATAATATGATCTCAAAGAAAGTACTAGTCAACCCAATGTATTCATTTTTTTTTTTTATGCATCACTACATCTTAATAGCCCATATAACTAGCTTTTACTTCAGACTATAGTTCCCTAAAATCAAGAAGGACTTTTATTAGGACATAATGTAGGCTAGGGACATGGCTAACAAAGAAGGGGAAATAGGGAAAACAAACATACATGTTTGAGAAAAAATAGAGATCTTTTAAAAATTAAAAGGTGCATTTTGCTTATTTATTATTATTGTATATCTTCTTCTTTTTTTTTTTTTGAACTTGTTTTTTGTATGGCATAACTTTGCTGAACAAAATAATTATTTATATATTTTCTCAAACATGAATAGGTGAAGGAACTTGTAAGACATTAGGTAAAACTCTAAATCGGAGTGGGTCAAAGTGATAAGTTAACAAAGAAAATATATATTGTTTTTTAAATAAAAGGCTCAAAAGGGCTAACTATGGATATTGCATAACAGGGATGGCTTGAAAGGCTCAAAAGGGTCAAAGATGGCCTTCTATCATCTTTTAAGACTCTAAATAATCTTCCATATCTACTAGTTAGATGGACCTTCAGATGCAGCAATACATTTTTTTTCTCTTTTTTTTTTTTAGAATGTTGATTTAAAAAGAAATCTAGAGATCATGTATAAAATAATAAACTGCTAAGCTGTATGAAGAATGGGCAAAAAAGGTTACTCTCCAAGAAAAAATAATAGGCTCAAAAACTCACTTGGAATTTATTATGACATGTGCATTCCTTTAAGCAACTCATATTTGTCTCCAACATCAACATGTACAATAGCAAACATAGTGTAACATTACTCAAGACCAAAGATAATACAAATACTAAGATTCCAAAGTCATCATGTCATCCAATGTTAAAAGATCACAAGTTTTTTTTTTTCAAATGAAATTCTACCCCCCAACCTATTCTAAACATGAAAAGAAAACATACATGCAGAAAGATGAAAAATGATGCAGAAAAATTAATTAGATGATAGAAAAGAAAAATGTCTAATTTTTTTTTTTTTTACTAAGAAGATGCGTTTCTAGAGTCACTACACTCTATATTCAGCCATCTTCGACTCAAAAACTTTTAAAATGTATATTTATAAAGGAGAAGTCAAAAAGAAAAAGTTAGAAAGAACACACTGAAAATAAGACAATTTTTTTTTGGCTTTTTGTTTTGAACTATCAAACCAAGAAGATGCGTTTCTAGAGTAACTACTCTCCATATTCAGCCATCTTCTACTTAAAAGTTAACCACTTAGTTCTACAACAAAATTAGTAAAACTTAACCAACATTCCACAATTGTCAACTATTCTCCCCCAACGACCGTAACGAAACATTGTCCTCAATGTTTGAAAGAAAAGAAGTAGAGTTTAGAAGACATCACCTGGGTAGTGCAACACAGAAAAAAATATTTACAAGCGGAGAGTTAAATGTAATTTGTACTTTTTACTGCGGCTACTGTTACCGTCATTATTTGAACACTCCAACACAACAATCCTGGGATCTGCCTCTGATTGATAAGCTTGTAACAGATCAAGTAGCTCATTAGCAGTATGTGCACAAATAAAGACTTTTTTCACTGAGGAAGGAATGAAATAATTTTTTATTGCATGGTTAAGAAATGCGATAAAGCCATCATAAAAATTATTGACATTTAACAAACCGATGGGTTTCTGGTGGATGTTCAGATGGGCCTAAGATGCTAATGTGATTAGTGCCTCAAGAGTTGCAAGATCTCCTGGAAGAAAAATAAAAGCATCGGCATGATTTAGCATTTCAGTTATTCTTTCTTTCATACCTGAGACGACTAACTCTTCTCCAGTTGATGAGTTAGACAAACAGCCCAAAGGTTTGAGAATTATTGGGATAATGCCTAACACTTAGCTCCCTTTGACATAAGCCGAGACCATTTTAGATAACCTCGTCACCTCCTCTATACACCAAGTGCAATTTTCTCTACTATTCTTGACCAAGATCTGGGTGTGCCTCAACGAACTCTTTATGTTTGCCATAGTTAAACCCAGAGAGCACACAAATGTTCTTGAATTGTTTACTAGGAGTAGCTGCCATTAGGATACTGCTCAAAAATAATTTGTGAGTGCTCAACAAAAAATCATATTTAAAGACTTTGGTGACAGTGGGTCACAGCTGTGTAAGAGGCATCATGTCAGTGTCAATTAATGCGTAAGGCACATGGCTCGAGAGTAAAAAAGGAAACATTAAAAAAGAAAAATCAAACAATGATAACATAAAATTATTAAAGGCAATAATGTGAATGGTAAAACAACAGTGAAATAAAATAACAGTAAAGTAAAAGGATATTCACAGGTAGTTGTGACTGTGGCTCACATCTTCCTCTAGTTTTACATCCAGAAACGGCTTGAACGCCCTCTATGGGTTGAGGATAGGCTTTCCATCCAGTTTTCTTACAAACTGGCAAACAAGGTCATTTATAGTCAGATTCCCGAGACTGTATAGTGCATGCTCTTTCTAGAATAATGGCCATAACTGGAGAATCGCTCTTTGTACCTATCCACTGGGATGCGTTTTAAGAGACAAAAGGATATTATCCAATGGCTCTTTATTCAAGCCATCTTTAATGAATTTAATCTTATCTTCCCTATTATCAGACACCATTCCTAAAGAACATGGTTTTCTAATGAATATCGTTCCGACACACTTATGACAAGCAACAGAAAGTCTTCGAGCTCTTCGTTTTCTTGCATAATTTCCTTTACCACAACTAGGCATGTATGCAAAAAATTTAGGAGGCAACTCACCTGCCAAGCGTATTTTTGCCTCGATTAACCAGCGGATGTCAGCAGGTATGTCATTCTTCATAAGCAATTGCATGCGCTCGGACTGAGCTTTATAGATTGAAACGAGGGCATTCTGAGGAAACGAAGGGAATCGTTTGTGAAGCTTTGCTAAAATCTCATCTCTGTCCATACCTTCATCTCGTAATATCGCTTATTATAGAAATCAAGTAACCGACTTGATTGTCACGGAGTACCTAATACCAACTGAGATATCAAGCATCACGGAACATCCATAACGCACTGATACCATGCCAGGATCCACTAACTCATAGAAAGTCACTGAACTCACACGAGATCCAAAGAATGAGTACGGGGCATTGTTATACCAGAGCAATGACGAACAAATCGTCCTTAGGGCGAATAGCCCGCATGCTCGGGTTTCCAGCCAATATACCCAACACCACGGAAAAAATCATAGCACACATACCACCCTTTTCTTTTCGCCACTCCCGGGCATCTATTCGGGTGAACCGTGTGTCTTCTGACGGCGATCTCAGGTGTTTAGCATAGCCGAAACAGTAATGGTATAAGAAGTATACCACTCTGGTACAACAGGCATAAGACTTTTTGATACACAAGATCCTACAAGAGGCGAGTGTAGAGCATACTTGTCACCAAGCCAGATAGAAAATGAAGTATTCAAGTCGATCTGTGATCTTTATTGGAAGAATAGAAAGAAGAAGTGTTTAGCCACTCATATTTTGAAGGTAAACTTCTATTTATTTCAAACGAGTTCTCGATTGAGTTCTGATTTACAATGGAGAAGAGCTCGTCATTTATAGACAAAACTCTTAAACTAAAGTGGGACAGGACCCCCACTATTACAACCACTTGATTAGGACACGTCACCTAATCTTGACAAAGTAAAGCAATAATGCAAACTAATAATACAACATGATAATGACATGACAAAGACACTTAACCACTACTTTGAAAAAGTAAAGCACAAAAGTCAAGCCATGGATAAAGGCAAAGACTTTAACACAAGACTTTAATATATAAAGACAAACTACTTTAAGACTTTTATGGCATATAAGACAAATTCCATTATTAAAGTGAAATAGTCTCGTAAGAAGAGAGAGTCCGAGACTAATGCCGAGTCTCGAGATGTCTCGAGTCCGATGAAAGAACGGCCGAGGCCGGTGATCGCCTAGTCAAAGGTTGTCGACCTACCATGTCGAGATAATTATCATATCTCTTCCGTAGGATTATCTCCTTCGAGTGAGACGATGATTCCCGATTTCAAGTAAAGATCCGGAGTTGATTGAACATCGAGACAGAGGACCGTGAGTATCAGGAGAGTGGAACTCATATTCTTCCCAGAGCATTCCCACGAGATTGTCCACACGGAGTGGAAGGATTCTACATGATGGAGAATTATGGGTTTAACAAGGGGTTCAGTGTGGCGACCCCAGAGGTCAGTAAGCTTTATTATTACAATGGTGGGATGCTAAATGTGATAGCCTGTAATAAGCTCGAGGATCAAGGGATCCCTGAAAAGAGGAGCGAACATTCTGTCGAACCATCGCCCTTTGCCAGATTCTCGCTGGTATGAATCAGTTGGATCAACAGAGAGCCACCAGGTATAGTTCAACCAAGCAAAAAGACATAATAAGCTTGGGGGGTGATGTCATGAATGACATGATGTCCCAAACTAGCATGCTCATCAACTACGTTATGAAAAGTAGTCTGGAGCTTAAAGATTAGCTGGTGCATTTGGTCTGGATTCGGATGTGGTACAAATGGCTGCTGGCATAACTCATTCTGAGTTGGCCTGAATTCTTGTATCGCCATCAAGGACCATAAACGCCATGTCAAGAGATGGCTTCTTGCGGAATCATGCTTGTGATCTATAACCTTCTGAAAGATTAATTCTTGAAGGCCACTGGAAGCCAATAAATGAAGGTCATGAGACTGAAAAATGAAAAGTCTGCTTGCTGGTTCCTTGGACTCATTTTGAGAAGGAGGATTATGGTGAAGCGCCAAATGAGAAATTGATTTTCTGAGAGTGAGTGCAGATGCTGAAAATTGTGCACGAACTCAGATTTATAGGCATGGATTGTCCTGTGCACTTTGGATTCTTTAGGGAAGAGTTTTTGCCAATAATGGTGATTCTAACCTGTAGAGAAACCATGGCAACCACCGGAAGGAAGTCTCAGCGATAGTGGATGCTGGGTCACTTGTTTGAGCTGCTGGACAGCTGTTGTCTGCTCAGTACCCCATGGTGGGGCTGCTTTCTTTAGTATCTTTGACAACTTCGAGGTGTGGACCGCAATGTATGGAAAAAAGTCTCGGAGATAGTTGACAATCCCGAGGAATTGTTGAATCTGCTTGCGGTTTAGATAAGTATCTGGAAAATGCATCAATTCTGCGGCGGGGTCCAGGACGATAATTACCATCTTGGATTATCATGCCAAGAAATTCAATGGATGTCCGCCCACCGTGACTTTTTCTCGTGATATCACGACTCCATGTGATTCCACTATCGAGTGAACCGATCGAGGAGTCTCGCGTGTGAATCATGATCCTTGGAAAACAACAAAATATCATCAATGTAGATAAGGCGTTCCAAGGATAGTTGGAAAATCTTGACCATAGCCTTTGAAAAGTGATGGTGCCACTTTTAAGCCAAAGGGCATCACCGCCCAATCGATAGTGGGCATTTGGAATACGTATACTGTTGGGTCGATCATCGTGATGAATACTAACTGCCAAAATCCCGATTTCAAATCAAATTTTGAGAACACCTTGCGCCTTGAGATGAATGAACAAAGATCAATCTTTAAGAAAGGAACTTATCATCTTCGAGAAAACCAATGAGGGTCAGTCAATGACTAGTCTTTTCACCGGACAATTTCGTAACGCTTTCAACATAGAATACTTGACAAGCCCAATCAGAATGTGGGCTCGATTAAGCCTCGCCATGAGTCTGGCATTCAAATTGTGCAAGTTTCATATCCGAGGCCATGCCTTGATGTGGCCTTCAGGGTTCACATCTTCATTAACCTTGAAAGGAAGCTTAACAAAGAACTGAGGGTTTTTCCACAAAGGAAAGGGGTGAAAGAACTGCCGATGATTTTCAGGACAGAACGGTAGTAACTTTGTTTTGAAAGACTCATAGGGTGAGGAAACATCAGAAATTGAGTATATCCTCGGCGTGTCAAGATAAGGTGAATTGTTGTACCGATACCTTCATGAGACATTCAATTTGTGGATAAGTTAGAACATCAAAACCCATGAGGAGGTCCTTACCATCGAGGGAAGAACCTATGACATTTATCCACGTAACACAACTGAAAGAACCTGGATACCAACGGGTTTCTCAAGTGTCCAGATGAAAATATTCACCATTAGCAACTTTAAAGAGCTGGGTATGGTGCTTCTAAAACTCAGGAGGGAGTATGGACGGATTAAGCATAGTGTGTTCTGAACACTGACAGTGATAGGTTTGGCATAGTTGGTAGGAAGGATACTGATTTCTATGGATGGTAGAGACCGTTGCTTAGGAGTAACATGTCTGACATGCTCGATGCGGTGGATTGTTGCAACGTCCTCAAGAATGTAATTGTAATCGCAGTCGTAATCGTGATTAGAAGACTCTTTCGTTTCACCAAAGATGAAGATTGTTTCTTCATCATAAGCATCCTGTTTAGAATACAGGGATTCAATATCATCATCCTCGCAGAGAGAGACTCGCTGATACATGTCAAGAGTCCGCTGATTTCTTTGGATCATAGGGCAAGATCTAGCAAAGTGCCCTTTCTTTTTACAAATGAAACACCTGAAATCTTTCTGTTGCCGGGTGTTGACAGTTTTCTTCCTGAAAAACCGGTAGGTTGGTTTAGGCTTTGAAGAACGGTGTTTGGAAGAGTGTTTAGGTTTAGGGAATTTATGGAAATGGGATTTTTTCTTGGTAGAACAAGTGCAGGTTCTTTCAACCTTGCATTTGATTGCAAGATGAAGTGTTTTGCATGCACTCTTGAAGGGTTCCTTCTTTTCCATAAAGTTTTTGAAAAACTTTCTCTGCTCACAAAGTTTCTCAAGACAAGAGACAACAATCTAATAGATCTTACCAAGAGTAAGATCATCCAAGTTTATCTGCAGAGTTCGATGTCTCCTCAATATCCGCAAAATCTCTCAGAGGAAGAGACTGCACAAAAACATGCTTGAGGGAGTGATCATTAAAACCATTCAGCCTGTAGTACAAGCTGTCATCCTTTTGTAGTGCTTGTCAAGATCTCTGATATGTAATAAACAGCACTTCATCTGATGACATTCACGTCTAGCAGATTCATGTGCTAGGTTTGGTTCTCCCAAAAACTAGTTGTACACAATCTCTAAGACTTGTGGTACACGATTCTAAATAATGAGTCGTCAGATTCACCGATACTTAGGAACCAATCACGGAGAGATCCTAAGAATCTTGAGCAGAATTCTTTAATAACATGATAACTATTGGCTCCAGGCTTTGCCATCTGAAGATCAAGCCGAGCAGCAAGTTCTTGGAATCTATGGAACCATTTGGCTTTAGGAACATCATCAAAAGTAAACCATGGTCCATTAGATGGTTCGAACTCGATTACTGCCTGAGGCGATCACGAATCAAGGCATGCGCATCTCTTTAGGCTCATCTTCATCAAGGGGTTCTCTGGGATGAAAATCCTCAGGAGTTGGAGGATCATTGGATGTGGATGGTTGTGCCATATAAACATTAGAAACTTCCACATAATTTTCCTCGGAATCTGTTGCAGAAGATACAACTGATTCTGTTGGAGAAGAAGACTCAAAAGATGGAATCAAATATGAATCTGAGGGATCAACATCTTCTTCTGGAATTATAAGACCAGAGTAGAGCTGATGCATGGGCTCTTTGTCTTTTGATGGTCTGATAGTTCAGAATTGAAAGTATCTGTATTCACGAGAGAGGCGAGGTTCGCCCTCAAAGATAGCGTGTGAACTGCTTCAAAGATAGGTTGGTGTTTGTGGTGGTGGAGGTCGTTGGTTCAGTGGACCGCTGAGGTCTAAGCATGCACAGCCTTGTAGAGAGGGCCTCGGGCGCGAAAATAACATACGACCTCGAGGAGTGTTTGTACATGTTTGAGAAATACCAAGGAATCGTGTAACTCTTGGGTTTTTCAATCGAGGAGGAGGTCATGATAATATATGATAGTGTCAAAGCATGGTGTAGAATGTAAAGGTTTAGTTTGACCACCAAACAAGGACTTGTTGGCCTTGTTTCTCGCCTTCAATTCTTTCAAGCTCGCCTTTTCGTCGATCTCATTTTGGGTGAACTGACCCAAATAATTGCACTAATCACGGTACGGAGCTCTATGTCCACCGCACTCTGAAGGTTGTGGTATAGATGATCCATTCGCAGTAACAAGATCAACCTTCATGAGTTGTCTCGACTTCAGTTTGAACATTTTCCATCCCGTGTCAAGAGATTCCGGATTACATTCGGCTCGCATTCGGGTTTGCCGCCAAGCAATTGCTCAGCATCGCTGTTCCTCAAACCGCCCGCAGGAGAGAACAGGATCGACATACGGTTTGGAAACCACTTTAGATCGTGGATCCGCTTGTTTTCCCGGAAGGAACCGACTTTGATAAGAACCAGATCCAACCGCCAAAACAGTCGAACAGAGGTTCGAGACATGTGTTGGTTGTTAACTCGCCACATGTGCTGAGGTATCGAGACTGGGAGGATAGAACAACAGGGTCAGAAATTTCACCGAGTAAAATCAGTTCATCATCCACGGCGATCGTGGAGGCTCAGAACCTCGCCAGTATTCTTCTTTTACCCCGCGGCTTGTGACACTCGTAGTCGCCGTCATCGATTCATCATCATCCCGGCATGGACATGGGATCACACATGTGAGAACCTCGAAAATCCCATTCGAAATGGCCTGCACCTTGTTGTGTACACAGGATAGCCACAGAGGAAATCATGACGGAAGCTTTTCGAAATGTGAACAGCAGATATCATATCGCGTAAAAGGAGGTTCCGGGAGGTTGACTGGTTGGAAGGTCATCCTGACAGCATGGCCCGACCTTTTTCATATCGGGCTTCAAGTCCGGATCTTGGGAATTTCGATGGAATTTCATACTGGAGAGCCATTCCAATGGCATCAACTCGAGGAGTCGCTTTTTGGATCCGTTTGGGGATTTAGACAACGGTTGGTATTGTTTCATTGTCGCCAAGATCACGAGGGTATCCGCGAGTGTGGAGTCAAGATCAAGAGCATGGTTTCAAGTCTATAAACCAACCGGTGATGTAAAGCAGCCATTTTCGAGGTGACCACTGCTCAAGACTTTGATCGGATTTGACCTCAAGGTTTTGAAAGCGTTGGGATCTTCATGAAGTTCGGGTAAAAGTACACCGCCTCGCATGGCGGTCAACAAAGACTAATGACAAGATGTTGGTACTCTTCAATCTATTATCCATAAGAGCTATTCTGCCAGAACGCAAGCCTTTACGACCATGAAGCGTTAAGATCATAGGTACCGAGGTGGAGTGAGTATAACCTTCACGCTTCCAATCGGTGATTAATTGATCCGAATTTCGCGGTTACACATCGCCCGCTTGAGTCTTACAAAGCACACTGGTCAAGTCTGGAAGACTGTACATACTCTTTAGGAGAAGGACATCTAGAAGTGACAATAGAACGGATAGATCTAATTACAGAATTAGAACGGTGATAGAGTCTGTAGGGACTAATAAGAGGTAGGGAAGACTCAGAAATTTGTATAGAGTCTGGAACATAGGAATATTCAACAAGGTTTTCTATTTTATTGGATGGGTGTTTTGTACAAGACCTAGGTAGGGATAAAGGTAGGGGTGGGCAAAATCGGGTTCGGATCAATCCGATCGGATTTCGGGTTGATCGGGTTGGATAAAAATCCATCCGAAATTCACCCGAACTTATAACCCGATCCGATCCGATACGAATTACATTTGGATCGGATCGGATCGGGTTAAAAAATCAGGTGAATTTCAGATCGGATCGGGTTCGGGTTATAGAGGGTTCGGATTAAATTCGGGTTATTCGGATTAATTCGGATTAATTCGGGTAAATTCGGGTCGGGTGAAATCGGGTTCGGATCAATTCGGGTCAATTCGGGTCAATTCAGATTAATTCGGGTTAATTCGGGTCTATGCAATTTCGGGTAATCGTTTTCTCAAATCCGTGAGCCGTTTCTGATTTGGCAATGTTCTGAAAATCATTTGGATAACCGGTTAATTAAACCGGTTAACCGATTAGCTTTTGGCTGAATCTGGAATGTATCCGGATAACCGGATGCCTAAACGGCAAGCCATTTACAAATTGTATAGAATCTGTTTGAAACCGGATAACCGGTTATCAAAACCGTCAACCGATTAGCTTTTGGCTGAATATGGAATGTATCCGATAATCGATGCCTAAACGGCAAGCCGCTTACAAATTGTATAGAATCTGCTTGAAACCGGATAACCGTTATCAAAACCGTCCAACCGATTAGCTTTTGGCTGAATTGAATGTATCCGGATAATCGATGCCTAAACGACAAGCCGCTTTACAAATTGTATAGAACTGCTTTGAAACCGATAACCGTTATCAAAATCGGTGAGTCAATACATTTTCTTCACTGTTTTCTAACCTACCGGTTAGTGAAATCCGTTAATGGATGCGTGTCTTCTAATGCTAATTTCAGATTAAACATCAATCTTTAGAACACAAAGTCACAAAATTAAACAAATTAAATAGTTTTCATTTTCCAAAACATAAATGATAAAGTTCCAAAACACAACAAAGTTTAAATGTAAATGTAGATCAACTTAGTCCATGGCTCAACCATTCCTCATAAGCACTTGACAACACTTCTTCTTCCTCAGTTGAAGGTGAGCATCATCCAATTGAAAAATAATATATCTATTGATAAAGGACATTAAACCAACACATATGCCCAATTCATGTGTGCTATTAAATATAAGGAAAAATTATAACATATCTACTATATTATTATAGTTTAAATTACAACCTAAACATATGATATGAAATTATAAATAATTCTATTAATTACCTTTTAAAGATCCATACCCCGTATCATTCCTTGTTTAATGAAACGTGATCTAAACTCTTTAAAATGTCAAAAATAAAATAAAATTATTAACGAACTTAAGTAAATGTAAATGCTATTTATAAAGTTATAATACATTAACTTTATAAAGTACAAGAAAATATTACCTTCAGAGCTCCATATGAAATCTACTCCTTAATATCTTGAAGGTTGTAAACGGATTAGCAAAAGTTTAGCTTGTAACCAATTTTGTGCATATCAATGCCTCAATCATACAAGGGTCAAAGAACACGATACGTCAATATGACGCTTGATCTTAAAGCGATTCGGATGCCCGTGGAAACAGACAAGACATCTCTTGCAATTTTCTATATCGGATACTTGATCCATTAACCTTCCACAAAGCAAAACATTGAGCTTAAGATTGCTCGGATCCTCAACTAGGTCACTCAAATATCGTTCCACCTCGGATCTCTCTTTTTCATTCGACAAACTTTTCGAGCATACTACTCGAAAAATGTCATCACGCCCACTAGGACCCTCGGCAACCAACCTCGGTTGTAAATATGGAGAATAACTTACCACCATGCTACGCTAGAACACTCTCCTACATGTGGATGGTGCGGAGCCTGCACTATATGCATCATAAAGCTCATTCAACAAATCCTTCATTTGCTTTGGTCATTTCTTGTTTCGAACCGCATTGGCAAAATAATTTCAAAATATGTTTGGCAAAGTCCATTTTGCTCGTGGATCAGAATAGGCAGATCAACATTTTATTTATCTTCCGAAGACTCCCAATATTTATCAAAATTTTCCTCGTATTATAAGCCATAGCAGAATCTCTTGCCTCTAATGCGTTGAGCTCTCAATTAAACCAATGGTATCATAACAAAGATTGAAAGTCACAAGAAAAATAATAATGTGGCATCGTAAAATACCTTGAAAACTTCACAATTAGTTACTGCTCTCCCATCCTCGGATCGAGGCGGGCCCACCCTCTTGCATTATTTTCTTCTCGAAAATATGTCTATGGTTTATCCTGCCATTCTATCCGCTTGAAACTTTTGATCATCGTTAAATAGGTGGAATTCCACCAGTAGAAAATCTAAAACAACTAGTTCCATTTGGACATTTGCTGTTGAGCACTTTGTTTAAATGCTTGTAAATATAGTGATCTCATACTTTACGTTCGAATGCGGCAACACTAGCGTCGATTCATTCCGAAACAATCAAATTCAAAATATGTGACGCGCATGCATATCTTGTCGACCACAGTGCATCTCATTCCTCCGACAAGCGGTTTAGTCACGTAATTAATAACATCATTTGTAGTGGCATTATCAGCGGTTATTAAACAACCTCTATCACGATCTTGTAAACAAGCTTCTGATCATAGATTTCCTCATGATCTTCAATCACATTAATCCTTACATTGAAACACGATCCTATCAATAAAATGTGATCACCATGTAACTCATGTTTTGAGCGAGTCCATGTCGTAGAGACACTCGTTGTTTGTTGTTGCAAATCAAACTCTTTAACATTGCGTTTTCTTCTAAAAATAAATCCATAACATCCTGCAGCTTCTCGAGATGGCATAAGCGGAATATTACCTTCTGAAAGAACACAGTATCCATGGCAATCACCCATGTGATCATTTTGGTGGCATACTAGCATCTTGACTCACCCTTTAGCCAAAACCATATTACGCATTTCCTTCCCTCAATTTGTCAAGTTTGTTGACTTCCTGTTGTTCCGGAATGTCTTGTATGCAAGGCAAGTTTTATATGATTTCATATTTGTAATCCCATCACGCCTTGAATGACATTGATATTGTCTACAATAGTTGCACTTGCATTTGTATGCATTGTCCTCAAGTAAAGTGAAATGCTTCACGTCATGAATCTTTTCTTCGTGTGGTCTTTTCGCTTTGCCTTTTGAGTTCCTTCCATTTGAACACTTTGATTGTCATCATCACTCTGAATTCGATCTTGAATGTCCGGACATCTAAACATACAAACAAATAATTATTAATCATTAACTCAAAAAACCAAAAAGATTATTAAAAAAATCTACTTAATAGTTAGTATTACATTGATTCAAATATTATATGTGATCAAGAATTGAAGATGCATATTCCATAAAGAAAATCAAGAAATTAATGTAATTAATTAATTTATAATATCTAGTTATCCATTGGCGAATAATATAATATTAATTATCCAATTATCCATATCTTAATTAATTCTATTACACAATTTTATGCCCAAATTATATGACATATATAATTATATGTATTGTAACATAATTTTAATTTTAATTTTAATCTACCAAATCTATTCATACAAAAAAATCAATTATTAATAGTAACAAAAATTAATGCCCAATTTTTCATTTTATTGTTGAAATTTAACAATACATAATTGTATATCATTTGATTTATCATACCAAGTACCAAATTACAAATTTACAATTAACATTTCACTTTCTCAATTCTCATACACATTATAACATATAGCAAATTAACATATTATATAATTATACCATAAGTAATTAAGTATAAAGGCAAGGCGCGATTCATGCTCACTCTCACTCTCCTCCAGCAGAATCGGGTGGATCTTGAGGCGGCGGTGTGGATCTTCAATGGATTGGGTGATGGTGGAGTGAAGGATTGGCGTGGATCCGGTCTTTGGGCGGCGGATCGTAGATCGGGTCACGAACTCACGATGGTGCGTGTGGTGGTGCCGGATGATAAGCGATCTGGATCGATTCGGTTGGCCCGTTCTCGGACAGTTCTTTGCGTGTGGGTCGTGTGTTATGCGGTGTTGCACATCGTGATGGGATCCGTGGATGGATGTGGGTGTGTGTGTGGGTTCGCTCGGAAGTCGTGAAAGGTGGTGCTTGTGTGAGTCTTTGGGTTATGCATGATGTGCTTGTTGTACTTGTGTGGCTGTATGCTTTGCCGTTAATGGCGAGAGCGAGGGTTTGTGAAATTTGTGAGGGCGTGAGACGGTGGCTTGAGGAGGAGCTTGAGGTTGAGACTTGAGTTGAGAGTTTGTGAGTGTGACTTTATACGTGACTACTGTGATTCCTTGATTTGTGAAATCGGAGAGTGAAAATGTGAAATGTGTGTGTTGTTTGTTGTGAAATGTGAAATTCTCAAATTGGGTTTGGTTTTTTTTTCAACCCGATCGGGTCTCGTGTGACGATCCGATCGACAAAATCTTGGATCGGATCGGGTTGGATATTTACTAGATAAAGGTGAGGATATGGAGCAGTGGAGACTTACATCTAAAGCGAGTTTGAACTCGAACTCGTGAGTGTAAACTATCTTCTATTCTTCTTGGATCACAAATCTTCTATCGTATACCACTCTCTCTTGGGAGGGCAATGTAGCAATGTGTCGAACAAATCGTTGAGCTCACGATCGAGACTATTTCACTTTAATGATGGCATTTGTCTTATATGCCATAAAAGTCTTAAAGTAGTTTGTCTTTATATATTAAAGTCTTGTGTTAAAGTCTTTTTTTTCCATGACTTTTGTGCTTTACTTTTTCAAAATAGTGGTTAAGTGTCTTTGTCATGTCATTATCATGTTGTATTATTATTAGTTTGCATTATTGCTTTACTTTGTCAAGATTAGGTGACGTGTCCTAATCAAGTGGTTGTAATAGTGGGGTCTGTCCCTTTGGTTTAAAGTTTTCATAAATGATGAGCTCTTCTCCGTTGTAAATCGAACTCAATCGAACTCGTTTGAAATAAATAAGTTTACAAAATGAGTGGCTAAACATGCTTCGATAAGGATCACGGATCGACTTGAATACTTCATTTTCTCGACTTGGTGACAAGTATGCTCTCTCGCCTCTTGTAGGATCTTTGTATCAGAAGTCTTATTGTACAGTGGTATACTTCATACCATTCTTTGTTTCCTATACTAAACACACAGGATAATAGTCGGAAAACTGCGGTTCAGAAGAGATGCCGGGGCGAGAAAAGGTGGTATGTGTGCTATGATTTCTTTAGTGGTGTTGGGTATGGTAACTTGCATCGGGCTATTGGCCCTAAGGACGATTTTTCGTCATTGCTGCAGTATAACAATGCCCGTACTCATTGATCTCATGTGAGTTCGTGACTTTCTATGAGTTAGTGGATCACGGCTTGGTATCGATGCGTTATGGATGTTCGGGTGCTCGATATCTCGGTTGGTATCGAGCTAATGATTTGATTGGCTATTGGCGTTACTGCGAAGAGTGGTATATGATAGAAGATTTGTGATCGAAGAAGAAGAATAGAAAGATACTTTACACTCGTGAGTTCGAGTTGAAACTCTCGAGCTTTAGAGAGTCTCCATGTCTCATATCCTACCTTTATCCTACAGGTCTTGTCTGAAACCTATCGATAAAATGAAAACCTTGTTGAATATTCCTATGTTCGGACTGCATGCAAATTTTACGCCACTTCTCTTATTAGTCCTAGACTCTGTCGCGTTCAATTAATTAGATCTGTCAGTTCTATGTCTTCTGTCCTTCTTCAAGAGTATGCGGTCTTGGGACTTGACCGATTACTGTAAGCAACTCAGCGAGCGAGCGTATGTAACCGAAATTCGGATCATTAATCACCGTTGAAGCGTGAAGGTTATACTCGCCTTTCGAAATCGTGATCTTAACTTCGTAAAAACTTGCTTGGGTTACGGCAGAATGGCTCTTATGGATACTAGATTCGAAAAGTACCCGGTCTTTGTCATTGTCTGACCAACCACGTGAGCGGTGTACTTGCTTGTTTTACTTATCTTTCCGAGATCGCACCCGAAGTCAAATCCGATCAGTGCTAAGCAGTGGTCACCCGAAATGGCTTACATCACCTGGTTTAACGAAACCATGCTCTTGATCTTACTCCGCTCACGATACCCTCGTGATCTTGGCCGACAATGAAACCGTACCAACCATTGTCTCTGACAGATCAAAAGCGAACCGAGTTGATGCGGAATGGCTCTCATATGAAAAATTCCATCGAATTTCGATCGACGAAGCCCAATGAAAAAGGCGGCGATCTTGTCCGGATGACGCGAGGAAAGTCAACCTCCGGAACTCCTTTTTGCTGCTATGATATCTGCATTCACTCGAAAAACTTCCCGTCGGTCGGTTTGGCTATCTGTGTACCCAACAAGGTGCAAGGCCATTTCGTATGGGATGTTCGAGGTTACATGTGTGATCCATTTTGTCCATGCGGGATGATGATGAATCGATGGCGACTACGTGTCCGCGGCCGCGGGGTAAAGAAGAATACAAGCGAGGTTCAGCGAACTCATGATCCCGTGAGATGATGAATTACTCTTTACTGACCGCATTGTTATCCTCAAGTCGATACCTCGAGCGGCGTGAGTTAACAAGCATCAACCTCTGTTCCACTGTTTCTTGGATCTAGTTCTGAAGTCGGTTCCTTCGGGAAACATGATCAGCGATCAAAGTGGTTTCGAACCGTATCGATCCGTTCTCTCCTGCGGGCGGTTTGAGGAACGAAGAGCAGTGCTTTGGCGGCAAACCGAATGCAGGCAGTGTAATCACGGAATCTCTTGACACGGGATGGAAAATGTTCAACCAAGTCCGGACAACTCATAAGGTTGATCTTATTTACGCAATGGGCGGTATACCACACCTTGTGCCGGGCGGACATAGAGCTCCGTCATGATTTGCGATTATTTGGGTCAGTTCACCGAGGAGATGAAAGCGAGCTTGAAAAATTGAAAAAGAATATGTCCGTCCTTTTGGTGGTCAACTAAACGCTACCTTTTCACACACTTACTTTACTCATATTATCATGACCTCCTCGTACAGTCGAAAAAAGAGTTACCGATTCCTTGGTGTTTCCAAACATGTACAAACACTCCCAGGTCGTATATTCGCAGGCCCTCTCCCTAGGCTGTGCCCATACACTCGAGGTCCACAGACAGCACCGCCATGACTGTCTGAAGCGGTTCACACCTATCTTTGAGGCACCTCTCCTCTCGGAATACGATACTTTCTATTCACGAACCTATCGGACCATAAAGACAAAACATCGTTTACTCACGGTCTTATAATTCGAGAAGATGTTGATCCCTCGATTGATTTGAATCCATCTTTCTTCTCGCAGAATCGGTTGTATCTTACAGTTAGGAAATATGTAAAGTTTAATGTTTATATGGACCATCCGTCGATCCTCGACTCACATTTTCATAGAACCCGCTGAAGATGAGCACGAGAGATCATCGCATTCTGATGCCTGGACCTAATCGAGTTCGAACCATCAATGGACCATGGTTTACTTTTGATGATGTTCACGAATGGTTCCATAGATTCGAACTTTCTGCTTGGCGATCTTGGATGGCGAAAGGCCGATGGTTATCGTATTATTAAAATTCTCAAGATTCTTGGGATCTCCGTGATTGGTTCAGTATCGGTGAATCTGACTCAGGTTATTTTGAAATAGTCTTGAACTTAGGGTGTACCGGTTTTGGGAAACAAACTGGCAGAATCGCTGAGCGTGAATTTCATCGGATGAAGTCTTGTTCATTCTGGATGAGATCTTGATAAACCTCAAAGGATGTGCCTTATCTGGGAATGGTTTAATGATCACTCCATGTTTTTATGCGTCTCTTGAGATTTTGCGGATATTGAGACATCGAACTCTAGATAAACTTGGATGATCTTACTCTTGGTAAGATCTATCGGTGTTGTCTGTTGAGAAACTTTGTGAGTAGAAAGTTTTTGAACACTTTATGGAAAAGAAGGAACCGCCGAGAGTGTGCACATCGTCTTGCAATCAAATGCAAGTATGAAGAACCCCTTGTTCAGAAAAATCAATTTATAAATTCCCCAAACTAAACACTCTTGAGAGTTCTTAAGCTAAACCAACTCTGGGTTTTAGGAAGAAACAGATGAAGATTCGGTGTTTCGTTGTAAAAGAAAGGGCACTTTGCTAGATCTTGCAACAATCTGATCAGGGACTTCTGCATGTCATGAGTCTCACTAGATGATGATATTGAATCACTTACGAGCAGGATGCTTATGATGAAAACGATCTTCATGGATGAAAAAGCGAAAGTCTTAATACGGTCTGATTCGACATTCTTGAAACGTTGCAATTCACCGTATGGCATGGACGTGTTCCAAAGCGGCGGTCTACCCATCCATCTGTCGATGTCATTCTACGAATATGCGGCTATCAGGATTCGTTGATCTTGGTTGAGCACTATCTTGTCCGTCCGTACTCCTCACGGTTTGGAAGCACCGTACCAATCTTTAAATCTAATGGTGAATATTTTCATGAACCCTTTCTTAAAGTTGGTAGGTTCTTTCAGTTGTGTTCTGGATAAATGTCATAGGTTCTTCCCGATGATAAGGACCTCCTCATGGGTTTTAATGTTCTACAACTTATCACAAATTGAATGTCTCAAAAGTATAAATGCAGCAATTCTACTTATCACCACCGAGGATATACTCGATTTCGATGTTTCCTCTATGGTCTTTGAAACAAAGTTACTAGTTACATCACGAAAATCGATTCTTTCACACTGTGGAAAACCTCGATTCTTAGCACCTTTCAAGGTTAATGAAGATGTGAACCTAAAGCCACATCGGCATAGCCGGATATGAAACTTGCACAGAGAATGCTCATGTGGGCTGTCGAGCGCGTTACATTGGGCTGTATTCTATGTTGAGAAAGCGATAAAATTGTCAGGAAGAAAGACTGTGACTACCATTTTCGTTGGTTTGAAATCGATTTTGGCGATTGGTATTCATCCGATGATCGAAGACATACGTATTCATACAGCTGTCGTTTGATGATGCTTAAAAGTGGCGATCATAAAGGCTATGGTCAGATTTTCCAACTATCTGGCATGTATTGATGATATTTGTTGTTTTCCAAGGATCATGATTCTTAGAGACTCCTCGATCGATTCATAGTGGAATCATGGTGGATATCGAGAAAAAGTCTGGGCGGACATCCATTGAATTTCTTGGCATGATAATCGAATGGTAATTATCGTCTGGACACGCGCAGGGTGATGCATTTTCAGATCTTATCATGATTAATTCTGAGGTTGTATCTCAGACTTTTTTCTTCATTGGTCCACGAAGTTGTCAAAATAAAGCAACCCAGAATCTTGGCGAACGCGGTGTCGTGCGCTGACCCGGCATCCATATCGGCGAGACTTTCTTGGGTGGTTGCGGATGTGCCTTTAGGGTTCACATCTTATTAAACGAAGAACAACAAGAGCGAGGTTTTCCACAGCGAAAGGGGTGAAAAAGCTGGATGATTTTCGGGGACAAAGCAGCGGGAACTTTGTTTTGAAAGACTCATAGGGTGAGGAAACATCGGAAATTAGTATATCCTCGGTGTCGATTATAAGGTAGGGTGTTGCTTGTACGATACCTGTGATTCAATTTGTGGATAAGTTGTAGAACATCGAAACCTATGAGGAGGTCCTTATCGTTGAGGGAAGAACATGACATTTATCCGAGAACACAATCTGGAAAGAAGCTGGATACCAGCGGGTTTCTTGGTAGCAGTGCGTATTAAAATATTCACCATTAGCAGCTTTGAAGAGATGGGTATGGTGTTTACAAAACTCAGGAGGGAGTTTGGACGGATTAAGCATAGTGTGTTACGAACCCGATGTCAATGAATCTATGGCGGTGATAGGTTTGGCATATTTGGTAGGAAGGATATCTTGATTTGTATGGATGGTAGAGGCCGTTGCTTAGGAGGAACATACGACATGCTTGATATGGTGGATTGTTGCAGCGTCTTGGTCGAGCGAGTCGGTGATCGAATCGAAGACTCTCTGTTTACATTCTTGACGGAAGATTGTTTCTTCATCATAAGCGTCTGTTTTAGAATCTGAGTTGATATCATCGTCCTCGAGAGAGAGGAGACTACATTGACATGATGCGATGGTCGGCTGATTTTCTTTGGATTATTAGGGCAAGATCTAGCAAAGTGCCCTTTCTTTTTTACAAATGAAACACAGAATCTTTTACATTCTTAGGGTGTTGTGATTTCTTCTGAAAAACCGGTAGATTGGTTTAGGCTTTGCAGAACGGTGTCTGGAAGAGTGATTAGGTTTAGGGAATTTATGGAAATGAGATTTTTTTCTTGGTAGAACAAGTGCAGGTTGTTTCATCCTTGCATTTGATTGCAAGATGTGGCGTTTTGCATGCACTCTTGAAGGGTTCCTTCTTTTCCATAAAGTGTTTAAAAAACTTTCTCTGCTCACAAAGTTTTTCAAGACAAGAGACAGCAATATGATAGATCTTACCAAGAGTACGATCATCCAAGTTTATCTGGTAGGAGTTCAGATGTCTCTAAATATCTGGAAAAATCTCTGTAGGAAGAGACTGCACAAAAACATGCTTGAGGGAGTGATCATTAAAACCATTCAGCCTGTAGTACAAGGCTGTCATCCTTTTGTAGTGCTTGTCAAGATCTCTGATCTTTAATGAACAGCACTTCATCTGATAAAATTCATGTCTAGCAGATTCCTGTACTAGGTTTGGTTCTCCCAAAAACTAGTTGTACAAAATCTCTAAGACTTGTAGTGCGATTACTGGAATAACTGGGTACTATATTCACCGATGCTTAGGAACCAATCACGGAGAGATCACAAGAATCTTGGCGAAATTCTTTAATAACATGATAACTATCGGCTCAGGGTTTGCCATCGAAGATCGAAGCCAAGCGTGAGTTCTTGGAATCTATGGAACCATTTGGCTTTAGGAACATCATCAAAAGTAAACCATGGTCCATTAGATGGTTTGGAACTTGGATTAGGCATCTTTGGGCGCATCGTGAGCTGGCGGCATCTCTCTTGAGCTCATCTTCGTGAGGGTTCACTGGGATGAAAATCCTCGAGGAGTTGGAGGATCGTTGGATGTGGATGGTTGTGCCATATAAACATTAGAAACTTCACATAATTTTCCTCGGAATGTTTCTGGAAGAAACAAGCGATTACATTGGAGAAGAAGACTCGAAAGATCTGAATCGAGGATCAACATCTTCTTACGGCTATAAGACCAGAGTATAGCTGATGCATGGGCTCTTTATCTTTGATGGTCGATAGGTTCGAGGAATAGGTTCTTGAAAGTATTCGGTATTCTTTGAGGAGAAGGAGTAAATCTCGGCGTAGGGGTGTGTGAGTTGTTCACATAGGTTGGTGTTTGTGGTGGTGGAGGTCGTTGCTAGGATGGTTGAGGTCTGGCATGGATCGTGGGAAGCGTGGAGTTGAACATCGACCTTGAGGAGTGTTTGTACATGTTTGGAGAAACACCAAAGAATCGGTGTAACTCTTGGGTCTTTTGGCTGAGAGGAGGAGGCTGTTGATAATATGGCTGATAGGTGTCAAAGTACAGTGTAGGAACAGGTAAAGGTTTAGTTTGACCACCAAACAAGGACGGTTGTTGACCTTTTTTCTCAGCTTCAATTCTTTCAAGCTCTGCGTATACGATCTCGACTTCCTTTTGGGTGAACTTTGGACCCCGAATAATTGCGATCGATCATGGATGCAGACTCATGTCGATCCGGTTGGATTACATGTCATGAAGGTTGTGGTATAGCGATCCGTTCTTGCGAAATAGCATCGGCCTTCTTGTGGGTTATACGGACTTGTGCTTGGACATTTTCCATCACAGTGTCGAGATTCGGGATTACATTACAGGCTCTGGCATTACGGGTTTGCCGAGTTAAGCACTTGCTCGTCTTGCTTTGGTTCCTGTTGTCGAGAGGAGAAACGGGATTGGACATATGGTTTGGAAACCACTTTGGATTGTGGATACATTTGTTTTCCCAAGGAAGAGGCGGACTTTGGTAAGAACTAGATCGATCATATAACGAGTTGGAGCAGAGGTTTGAGGCAGTTGGTTGTTAACTTCTTTTCTGAGGTTTGAGTATTGAGACTTGGGAGGATAGAACAACGGGGTTGTAGTCTCGGTGGAGTAAAATCTGGTTCATTCGTCGATGAAGGATCGGTGGAGGTTTGCGAGAACCTTTGTAATCTTCTTTTACTCCTGCGGCTTTGTGGCGACTTGTCGTCGTCATCATCATCATCGTCACAGCATGGACGGTAGGGATCACACATGTGAACACAGAACATCCGTATGAAATGGCCTTGCACTTGGGGTCAGGATAGCCGTTAGTAGTGAAAGCTATGGATGGGAAGCTTTTCTTGAGCGGCAATGATATCATGTGATATATGAAAAGGAGGTTACGGGAGGTTGACTTTCGAGGGGTTGGAAGGTCATCCGGACGATGCGTCTGACCTTTTTCAAATTGGGCTTGAAGTGGATTGGTTGGGAATTACGGTGGAATTTCATGGTTGGATAACCGTTCAAGCGGCATCGACTTGAGAAGTTCGGCTTTTGGATCTGTTTGGGGATTTGGACAATGGTTGGTATGGTTTCATTGTCGGCTAAGATCATGAGGGTATACGTGGAGGTGTGAGTTGGAAGATCAGAGCATGGTTTGAAGTCTATAAACCATTTGGTGGTGATGTAAAGTAGCCATTTTGAGGTGACCACTTGCTCGATTTGGACTTTCAGGTTTTGAAAGGTTCGGATCTTGAGGATAGGTTGAAGTTTGGGTAAAGGTGAGAAGTACACTTTGCACTGCGTGAAGGGTTGTAAACGGTACCAATGATAGCATGTTGGTACTCTTTGAATCTAGTATCCATAAGAGCCATTCTCGTAACCGTGACCTTTCGACCGTGGCGTTAAGATCATCGTACTCCCCAGGGTGGAGGTGAGTATAACGCCAGCGTTCAGGTTGGTGATTAACTCTTACGGAATTTCAAGGGTTACATCTTGCTTTGCTTGAGTTGCTTGCAAAGCACTGCTGGTCAAGTTGGAAGGCGTACATACTCTTTAGGAGAAGGGCGTCAGTAAGTGACAATAGAGCGGATAGATCTAATTACGAATTAGAGCGGTGATAGAGTGCAGTAAGGACTAATAAGAGGTAGGGAAGACTCGAAATTTGTATAGAGTGCGGAACATGGGAATATTCAACAAGGTTTTCTATTTTATTGGATAGGTGTTTTGTCTGAGACACAGGTAGGGATAAAGGTGAGGATATGGAGGCAGTGGAGACATACATCTACAAAACTGAGTTTGAACTCGAACTCATGAGTGTAAAAGTATCTTTCTATTCTTCTTCTTCAGATCACAAATCTTCTATCATATACCACTCTCTTTAGGAGGGGTAGGTAACGCCGCTAATAGCCAATCGAACAAATCGTTAAGCTCTAATACCAACTGAGGGCACTATTTCACTTTAATGATGGCATTTGTCTTATATGCCATAAAAGTCTTAAAGTAGTTTGTCTTTATATATTAAAGACAAACGATTTGTCTTAATATAAAAGTCTTAAAGTAGTCTTAAAGTATTCAAGTCGATCTGTGATCTTTATTGGAAGAATAGAAAGAAGAAGTGTTTAGCCACTCATATTTTGAAGGTAAACTTCTATTTATTTCAAACGAGTTATCGATTGAGTTCTGATTTACAATGGAGAAGAGCTCGTCATTTATAGACAAAACTCTTAAACTAAAGTGGGACAGGACCCCCACTATTACAACCACTTGATTAGGACACGTCACTTAATCTTGACAAAGTAAAGCAATAATGCAAACTAATAATACAACATGACAAACTTCAACACACAAGGCAAACTAAAACACACAAACAGAGAAACAAATTAAAACACATAAAGCAAACTAAAATCGTCCTCTTATTGAATTTACCTCAAGCTCCAATTGGGTGTCGTAGACACTTCTCTCAATATCTCTGAGTTGGCTTTCTAAATCCTCAACATGAACGACTAACTCTGGTGCTTGCAACACCCAAATACGATGTGTTTTACAAAATCGTATCTGCTTTCTAAGATGAGTTTGGATAGGTTGAAGTTGTCTAAGAATGTTCAAGAGGATCTGTCTCACGATTAAAAATGATAAGAGAAAACTTAATGGTTAAACAAACACACTTATGCAAAAATAATTTCAATCAGTGAAAGAATAATAAAAAAGAAAAAAAGAAAAAAAATCAAATCAAATCACCAAAAAGGAAGAAAAATCTCAATTCAAACTTAGTGGGTCACTCAAATTTCTTTCGATGTCCGCTCCATGTGATTGGTACTCTAAATATGTTTCTAATCTTTGACCATTAACTTTTAAAGTGACACCGTTCTTTGGATCTTTAATTTCAATTGCCCCATGTGGAAAAACAGTGTGAACAATAAAAGGGCCAGACCATCGAGAACGTAACTTACTTGGGAATAGGTGCAAGTGAGAATTGAATAAAAGCACTTTTCTAACCTGGAGTGAAATATTTTCTCATAATTTGCTTGTCGTGAAAGACTTTCATTCGTTGCTTGTAAATCTTGGCATTTTAAATGCGTGTCATTGAATTTCTTGAGTTACATTTGTAGTCTTCTTTCGAGCCGACTTCTTTGCATGTCAAAATTGAATTTCTTGATGGCCCCGTCGATGCTCGAGTTCCACGGTGAAGTGGTAGCTTTTCCATACACTAGCCTATGGTGACATCCCAATTGGGGTCTTGAAAATTACATATGCCCATAATGCATCGTGACCTCGACAATCTTTCTATCGGTCTCATTTGTCTTTCTAATATCTGCTTTATTTCTCGATTGGAGATCTCAACTTGGCCTCTGGTTTGCGAATGATATGAGGTCCCACTTTATGAGTGATGGAATACTTTGTTAAAAGTGTTTTGAATGATTTGTTGCAAAGCGTGAAACATTTTCAAAAATCCTATCACCACCTTGCCTCTACCCATTTCGAAATATAGTCAACAGCAACCAATATGTATTGATGGCCAAAAGATGGGGGAAAGGGTCCTATGAAATCGATACTCCATACATAAAAAATTTCAACCACTAAAATTGGGTTTAGTGGCATCTTATTCCTTTGTGTTATGCTCCCCATTCGTTGACACCTATCACATGAAGAACAAAAAGTGTAAGCATATCGAAATATAGTTGGCCAATAAAAACCACATTGTAAAATTTTAGTGGCTGTTTTCTTAGCACTAAAATGGCCTCCACAAGCTTGTTCATTTTCTGGGACAGAATGTTAGAATGTTTTGAAATTCATTTTCTGGGACACATCGTCTGATAATTTGATCTGCACAATACTTGAATAGACAAGGTTCAACCCAAAAGAAATTCTTTATTTCTGCAAAGAATTTGGCCTTGTCCTACTTAGTCTAATGCTCTGGAAGCTTACCTGTAACAAGATAATTAACAATATCAGTATACCAGGGTACTACTTCCACACTCATCAATTGTTCATCTGGAAATGACTTATTCAAAGGTAATGGTTCCATAGTTGTGTCAAAATGGAGACGAGAGAGATGATCAGCCACAACATTTTATGTTCCTTTTTTATCTTTGAGTTCTAAGTCAAATTCCTGCAAAAGTAACACCCAACGAATTAGTCTAGCTTTTGCATCTTTCTTTGTGAGAAGATATTTAAGAGCATAATGATTTGTGAATACAATTATTTTACAACCAATAAGATAAGATCGAAATTTCTCTAGCGAAAACACTACTGCTAGCATTTCGTTTTCAATTGTTGAATAATTCAACTGTGCATCATTCAATGCCATACTAGCATAGTAAATAACATGGGGAATTCGATCAACTCTTTGTCCTAATACTGCTCCTACTGCATAATCAGATGTATCACACATAAGCTCAAATGGTAAGTTCTAATTTGGGGGCTGAATGATGGGTGATGATGTCAACAACTGCTTTTATTTTTCAAATGCCACAAGACATGAATCATCAAAGATAAAAGGTACATCCTTAGCAAGTAGATTGCATAAGGGTCTAGAAACTTTGCTAAAATCTTTAATGAAACGTCTATAAAAACAAGCATGCCCAAGGAAAGATCTTATTTCTCTGACTGTTTTAGGTGGAGGAAGATTGGAAATGAGATCCACCTTGGCTTTATCAACCTCAATACCTTTACTCGAAATGATGTGACCAAGAACAATACCTTGTTTTACCATAAAATGGCATTTCTCCTAATTCAAGACTAAATTTTTCTCAATACATCTCGACAGAACTAGTGTTAGATGATGTAAACATTGATCAAATGAATCACCAAAAACAGAAAAGTCATCTATAAAGACCTCAAGAAATCGTTCAACCATATCAGAAAAAATGCTCAACATGTATCGTTGAAATGTAGTAGGTGCATTACATAATCCAAATGGCATTCTCCTATATGCAAAAGTGCCAAAAGGGCAAGTGAAGGTGGTCTTCTCTTGATCTTTTGGTGCTATGGGAATCTGATTGTATCCTGAATAGCCATTTAGAAAGCAATAAAATTCATGTCCTGCTAATCTATCAAGCATTTGATCAATAAATGGTAAAGGAAAATGGTCTTTACGTGTGACAGAATTCAACTTTCTATAATCAATGCATACACGCCATCCTGTAGTCAATCTAGTGGGTATTAATTCATTATCAGCATTGGTAACTACTGTGACTCCTGACTTTTTGGGGACAACTTACGGGTAACCGTGAACTATCGAGTAAATGGGTAAATGATACACTGCATCCCAATAAACAGGACTTGATTCTAACAACCTCTGTGCTCTTTTAAAACTTCCAACAACTTACGTTTTTGTTCGTCATTGAGAGAGGAAGAAATGATTACTGGCAAAGTGTTTTCTTATCCCAAAAATACATATTCCAAAGTGCTAGGTAATGGCTTGAGCTCGAGTTTTGGTGGTGATTCTGATGATGGGCTGAGTTTCTTTTCTGATGGCACTAGATGTTCAACTCTTAACTTCCATTTATTTATGTCCATAGATGGTGCTGAGTCAAGTAGGGCATTGACTTCATCGACAGATCTGTCAATATCAAAATCCAAATCAAAGTGAGTTAAACATGTTTGTAAAGGGTAATTACTAAGGTTTGAAAGAAAATTATTATCATAAATCCACATCAACAATTCCATCATCTGCATTGTGAGGTTGTTTGGCAATGTTGAAGATGTTGAGCTCCATGGTCATATTACCAAAGGACAACTGCATATTTTCAGTCCTGCATTGAATGTGAGCATCGGCAGTTGCCAAGAAAGGTTGGCCTAGGATAATGGGGATGTGCTTCCTTGAATCCTGCACTGGTTGAGTGTCAATTAGAATGAAATCAACAGGAAAATAAAACTTGTCTACCTGAATAAGCACGTCCTCCACAATACTACGAGGTATTTTTGTGGACCGATCTGCAAGCTGTAACACCACTGGAGTTGGGTGTAATTCGTCCAGTCGAAGTTTCACAAATACAGAATAAGGCAACAGATTTACACTAGCTCCTATACTACATGAGATATTGGGGGAGCCTAGGTCTTTGTATTTTAGAGGCATCTTATGTTGGAGTATAGAACTAACATTTTTTTGTTAAAAATGCCTTTTTCTGAACATGAATATTTCTCTTTTTAGTGCAAAGGTCTTTAAGAAATTTAGCATCAGAGGGCACTTGTTTATAGCATCAAGTAAAGGGATGTTAACACTTACCTGTTTGAAGATTTCAAAAATCTCACCTATGGATTTTCCCTTCTTTCCTTTAGCTAACCTCTGAGGAAATGGAGCTTTAGGAGCGTACTCTCGGGGGTTGGTTTCTTCTTTCTCCTCGATGATGAGTCCTTAGCATTCACAGGTACAATCTGAGTTGATTTTGTCACTTGCATCTTCACTTTGTTGTCGACTTCTTTCCCTTTTTGCAAGGTCATGACAGCTTTGACCTCTCCATTATTCGTGGTGGTAGTGCCTTGCCCGTGCTCTTTTTTGATAGGATTTGGGAATTTGCCTTTCTCAACGGTCATTGCCAAGGTTTGAACTGAAGAAGCAAGTTGTCCCACCATTTTCTCGAGGATTGAACTTATTGGGCTTGTGAGTTGAAAGCTGCTCTCATCTCATTTCACAATTCATCAATAGTGCGGTTCTGTTGCTCAATTCTGGAGTGAGTAAGATTCTTGAAATTTTGGAATGTATCCTCCCATGGTTTGGGTTGAGAGTGGTTTGGGTTTTGATTATATGGTCGAAATGGTGGCTGAGAGGCTTGAGAAATTGGAGGAATTGGTTGCATTGGTGGAGTTGGAGCTGTTGGTTCATTTTATTGGAATCCTTCAGACCATGAAAAATTAGGGTGGTCTCTCCATCCAGGGCTATATGTGTTGGAGTATCGGGGTTATAATTTGATGGTTTTCTCATGACCCCTATGGCATTGGCTTGATCTGAATATGAGTCATGGTCATGTGGCTCTGTTGATTTGGCAGTCATCAATGATGCTATTTGTCGGGAAAGACCTTCAACCATCTCTTTGACTTCTTTAATTCCCGCGCTTGACTCGCCAATGTGAACCTCATTCACTCCCTTAATTCTCTTGGTATTTCTGAGTGGCCGACTCCATTGTTGAGAATTATCTGATTGTCGATGGAAGAATTCCCAAATCTCTTATGCGCTTTTGGACATTAGCTCTCCTCCACTTGTAGCCATTAGCCATTCTTGCACATGTGGCAATAATCCCTCCAAAAAGTATTGGCATTAGTGCCATTTTCTCGTACCCATGATGTGGACACTTCAAGAGTAGCCTATTTAATCGCTCCCATGTCTCGAAAAACTGTTCATCTTCTCTCTGGGTAAACTCTGAATTTCCCTGCGAATAGCATTGGTTTTATGAACTGGGAAATATTTATTCAAAAATTTTGTTACCATTTTTTCCCATGATGTAATGCTATTAGCAGGTAATGTATTAAGCCATGAACGAGCTCTATCCCTTTAAAGAAAATGGGAATAATCTAAGTTTAACATCATCATCTGAAAATTCTCATATCTAAAAGTTTGACAAATAGCATGAAAATCATTCAAATGATTATATGGGTCCTCATTTTCTAGGCCATAGAATGTTGGGAGACAATTTAGCATACTAGGTTTTAATTCAAAACTCCTAGTAGCTATATTTGGGTATCTGATACATGATGTGCTCAAATTAGCTAAGGGACTGAAATAGTCCTTAAATGGCCTCTCCTATGGTTCTGATTGTTGATTTTGCAAATCCATTTTAATTTTCTTTTTAAATGCAACGTGTTTGTGTGTGCGAAGTGTTTTTTCCAATTCAAGGTCTAAAGGCTAAAGATTAGGTAATAATGACCTTCGACCATGTATGCAAAGAACAAAATAAATGAAAACAAAAGAAATAAAAATAAAGAAGAGGGAGAAATTACGATACTAACCTTATCACGTTGTTACAACCTTACTATGAAAACACACTCAATTGCTATAAGAAAAAGAAATTACGTGAAACAAATTTTAACTAAAAGAAAAATAAATTACAAAGAAAGATAACAAGATAAACAAAAAAAAATTACAAAGAAAAATAACATGAAAATTAAATTACACAAATTTAAAGAAGAAAAAGAAATGAAATTCTAACCTTAAAATATAGATTCACTTTTTTTTGCCTTTTTTTTTAATTGAGAAAAGAAAAAAAATTCCAAGAAAACAACTAAAAAAAAAAAATTTAAAAAAAACTAATTCTACGAATTAAAATACTTACCTCCCCGGCAACGGCGCCAAAAACTTGTTGTGCAAATTTTATTGAACTCGCAAGCGATCCCATGAGGAGTTGAATTTTAATTATGTATAGAATTAATTTTCTAAATGGATGGTTAGATTTGTGGTGGAAGTGATTTAGATTATACTAGAATTTAAATTAGAATGGCGAGAATAAATTAAATTGGAAACTATTGAAATAAAGTACTTGGGTATCTGGATCTGCATCAACATGCTCCATGGGCTAAATATTCCTTATTAATACCAATTAAATCATGAGGGGGGTTTCCACACCTCATGAACCACGCTCAAATAAATATGGTGTTAAGGGCTTATCGTGCCAAATAATAATAACCTTGTACTAGGGTGCCGGTTTAACCAGGGCGGTATCTAGACAAGATTATTACTATTTATTGACGAAAAGTCCAAACGTCCACAAATATCAGGGGGAATAGAAAATAAATTTACCAAATTAAGCCCATGGAACATGTTGAGACTTTACCTTCAACCCAAGCTTAAAAGAAAATCAGCTACTCATTTTTTAACTACGGGTAAAATGGAAATTTATTAAAATACGTAGAAAATACAAGATGGAGAAGGAATTACAGAAAACTAAGCTAAAAAATGGATTCGTGGGTATCAAATTAGGGGGGGAGAGCCCCCTTTTTATAGATACATTGAGTGAATCATAGCCATCGGGTTAAAAATAGTTCGGACGCTCAGGATTGTGCCACGACATCAGTTAACAGTACGCGGTTTCAACAGTATGCGGTTTGAACACGGTTTGCACAGTGACGCGGTTTGCACAATAAAGCGTTTGAATAGTAAATAATCCCATGTGTGTGCATGTACTGTACACAATATTTTTGGTCAACTGAAATGCTGCCACATCATCCATCAACAGTACATAAAAATTTTAGTCCAATAGGATCGTGACACATCATCGGTCAACGCCACATCATCAGTCAACGCCACATAAGCAATCAAATGCCACATCTTTGTCCAATCAAATGCCGCCACGTCATCGGTCGATGCCACATCATCGGTCAATACCCCGTCATCAAACCGTATATAAATAGAGCATATGAAGCGTACCGAAATACATAAAATACTTATTTATAATACAACATACATAATTAAATCACAAGAGAAATAAATAGATAAAAGTAGACATATTAGTAAGACTTAAAATATAAAATGACGATTTTCTCCTTTATAAATATGCCCTTTCTAACACTTAGATCTGCATCAACACGCTCAATGGGCTAAATATTTCTTATTAATACCAATTAAATCATGAGGGGGGGTTTCGACACCTCATGAACTACGCTCAAATAAATATGGTGCTAAGGGCTTATCGTGCCAAATAATAATAATCTTGTACTAGGGTGCCGGTTTAACCAGGGCGGTATCTAGACAAGATTATTACTATTTGTCGACGAAAAGTCAAAACATCCACAAATATTAGAGGGGAAGAGAAAATAAATTTACCAAATTAAGCCCATGGAACATGTTGAGACTTCAGCTTCAACCCATGCTTAAAAGAAAATTAGCTACTTATTTTTTAATTAGGGGTAAAATGGAAATTTATTAAAATAAATAGAAAATACAAGATGGAGAAGGAATTACATAAAACTAAGCTAAAAAATGGATTCAGGGGTATCAAATTAGGGGGGGAGAGCCCCCTTTTTATAGATACATTGAGTGAATCATAGCCATCGGATTAAAAATAGTTCGGACGCTCAGGATTGTGCCACATCATCAGTCAACAGTACGCGGTTTGAACACGGTTTTCATAGTGACGTGGTTCGCACAGTAACGCGGTTTGAATAGTAAATAATATCATGTGTGTCCATGTACCGTACACAAGATTTTTGGTCCACTGAAATGCTGTCACATCATCCATCAACAGTACATAAGAATTTTAGTCCAATAGGATTGTGACACATCATCGGTCAATGCCACATCATCAGACAACGCCACATAAGCAACCAAATGCCACATCTTTCTCCAATCAAATGCTGCCACGTCATCGGTCGATGCCACGTCATCGGTCAATGCCACGTTATCATACCGTATATGTGAATAGTATCGTGAACAGTAACATGAAACAGTATCGTATGTGTGAACAGTATCGTACATGTGAACAGTGCCATTTTTCCTTTTATGCTCCTCCTAAGGTTTTCGACCGTCCTGAATTCAAAAGTGATGTCCGTTTTGCTGTCTGATCACTTGGTCATTGTGAAGCGATCATAATTCCCCTAAAATACATAAAATACTTATTTATAATACAACACACATAATTAAATCACAAGAAAAATAAATACATAAAAGTAGAGATATTAGTAAGACTTAAAATATAAAATGACGATTTTCTCTTTTATAAATATACATTTCTAACACTCAACAAGGGGCCCCTTTTATCTTTCTAATGAATGTTGGTAATGCAAATGAATGTGTAGCTCTTAAGTCTATTAGCACGCATGCAGGGGTTTCAGAGATAGATAGTTCACCTGATATTACTGACGGGTTTGCCTCCACATCTGCGTTTGGTGAGTGTAAATACTCGAGCATTAGCCTTCTCCTGCGGCGTACCATTCTCTGGGCAATCCTTGATGAAGTGTCCTTCTCTTCCACATTTGAAGCATGTTCTGCTTTTAGCTCAGCATTCCCCAGGATGAGTTCTACCGCATTGATTACACCTTGACTTTTGTACAGCTTCCTTCTGATGATTCCTTAGGTGTTTGTTCTTATCTTGATCCTGGATCACTAGCATTCCCTTTCTCTTATTGTTGTTTGCACGTGGCTTCCCGTTGTTGGCTAAGAAATTCCCTTGGTTTGTACTTCCCTTGTCTTTTTATTTTTTTTCATTCTTCTCCTCATCCGCTTGCTCGATTACCAAGGCTTGATCGATAAGTTCGTTGAAAGAAGCATCACGAACACTGGCCACCTTCAAGTCCTTTGCGAGATCTTTCCACAACCCTTGCATAAAGTGATCCTTTTTCAGGTCTTCGGTTGCAACCATATGTGGGGCATATCGAGAGAGTTCATAGAATTTCTGGATGTACTCCAGCACAGACATCCTTCCCTGCTGTAAATAGACAAACTCTATTCTTTTAGATGAGTGAATGGTCTCTAAGAAATACTTGTTATAGAGGTGCTCCTTGAATTCCTTCCACTGCATTGTTGCTTCATCATGGCATCGTCTGATAGAATTCCACCAGTATTCTGCCACTCCTCATAGCATAAAGGAGACACAAGTGACTTTTTCTTCTTCTGGTACTTTGGCCACCTGTATCATTCTTTCCATAGTTTGCAACCATTGGTCTGCTACAATAGGATCTGCATTTTCCTCAAATATTGATGGATTTAGTCTCCTAAATTTACTCTCTACATTGTTTATAGCTTGGGCATTTTCATCCCTTCTAACTTCCCTTTCCAATAGTTGTGCCACAATATCTATAAGTCGGTCAATTGCTGATTACTCTCTTAAAGTTCCTCCTGCCCTTCTGCCAAAAGGCTTATTACTTTGTTATGTAGAAACTTGATTACAAAGTTAAAGCTTCTTTATTATATATGCCAAAAGGCTCTGTAGTTACAAAATAAAACATGGATATTTATGTTTGGAATGATTCTTAGTTGAGCCCATCATAAATCCCAAGGTCTACGATGCCTATATGCACTTCGCCTCGGTTGGGACTTGGATTCTCTTAACCCTACTCGATGTTGTCTGCAATGTAAGAACTACGTAAGCTAATGCCTAGTAAGATAACACTTAGATGCATGCAAAAAATTATTATGCATATGGATTAAGTCGTTAGGATTGATTAACTTTATGAGGGCCCTGAGTATGTTGTACTACAAGGCTAGAACCTTTTACTCCCATGCCCTTGGGCGTTACATATCGCCGTCCCTAAAAGATTACATTTTTCTTAACTTGGAGGCTTGCCCTCCTTGGAAAACTTTGCCACCTAGTAGTACAACAACCCAAATACCTCATTTATAAAATAAATGATGGAATGCATATGTCCAACACAACTAATTTCCTAGCATGTAAAGCTTCTAAACGTACAATCGAGCTAACACACAAACTATCCCAAAGTCAACAATGTTTAATTTAAGCGGCAGTGTCGACCATGCAAGAATTAACCAAGAACATATTGCATTATAGGCAGCAGAGCTGACCATAGCATGATTAAATAACAACATTATGATTAGGCGGCATAGCCGACCATATAAGGAAAGATAAGGAAATATCATCACGTGGCAGCATAGTCGACCATATGAACATAATTAATATAATATCATCACGAATGCGTCATAGCCGACCATATAAGGGTAAATCAAGGAATATTATCACGTAGGTGGCATAGCCGACCATATAAACATAATTAATGTAATATCATCACGAAGGCGGCATAGCCGACTATATAACCATAAATCAAGGGATATTATCACGTAGGCAGCATAGCCGACCATATAAAGATAAGTAAAGTAATATTATTACATAACCAATAACTAAACCATATGAGGATAAATAATAACAATGCCATATAAGAATAAAGAATAATAAATAATCACATCCTAGTAATTATCATAAGGCTAAGGATTTAAAATTAAATCTAATATAAAAGGAATTAGTCTTTACATTGCAGTTAGAGTGTTACTTACCTTGAAATCTTGAATTCTCTAACCCTCCTAGTTTGATGACTTTCTCTACTCTTAGATGTTTTGGTAAGAGAGCTTGTGTGCTTGTGTGGTGTGGTGGGTGGTTGCACAAATGAGGAGTGTCCACCCATATTTATAGGGGTGGCCATGGGGAGTATAGAGAGTTCCATGCCACTTGTACAAATATCATGGGGACTTAAATACCTAATTCTAGAAAACTCTAGCCCATGGGTAATTATAGAGAATTCTAGATTATGGGCCTTAGTGGGAAGATTGCTAAGCGCACCACTGTTGGTTAGTTGTATGGGTGGCCCAATTTCTAAGTGCATCCCCGCTGCTAAGTGCATCATGCCTTGAGTGCCCAGTGCATCCCGCTTCTAAGTGCACTCCAGTTCTAGAATTAGATTGAAAATAGAAGGGCTAGGTGGGGTATTTATAGGTTTTCCAAAAGCTAATGGATGGCTAGGATTTTGCTCCCACACTTCTTGATCTATGGTTAGGATTTATTTTCTCATAAATATCTTAGTAACTTCTAGACTTAATGTCTCTACAATTATTTCTTATTACATTATTACTTATGTCATTGCTTATGTCATAATTTTCCTTGAATTATTATTATTATTGTTATTATTATTATTTTATTTTAATATTTAAGGGATTTTATTTTAATACTTAGGTGAGAAGGTCATACCTCATAGCTTTCCTGAATAGGGGCTAGATCAGTCTACACTGTAGGTCTAACAAGTCACGTACTCAGTACCCCGAGTGGAGATCAGTCTGCACTGTGGGTCTAACAAGTCACCTACTCGGGGTAATAGTTTTCACTTTAATTGATTCTTGCCATTTCATTTTAATTTTAGGATAATCTAAATCACTTCCGCCACATATCCAACCATCCTCTTAGAAAATTAACTCTACACACAATTAAAATCCACCTCCTCGTGGGATCGACACTCGTCACCAATGATATATTCTATAATAGATTCATGCACTTGCGAGTTCAATAAAATTTGCACAACACTATGTATGGTTAGTGTATCTTTAAATTATGTGAAAAACATCATTGAAGCATTTATGGATGATTTAAGTATCTATGGTGATTCTTTTGACATATGCTTAGATAGCCTTATGTTTGTTCTTAAACAATCCATTGAAAGTATCCATGTACTTAATTAGGAAAAATGTCACTTTATGATAAATCAGGTATAGTACTATGCCATATTATATATGCTAAGTGAATAGAAGTAGATAAATCTAAAGTAGGTTTGTTCTTTTCTTGGACACACAAGTTTTTATTGAAATTTTAATAAGGACTTCTTAAAAATTACATTATATCTGCTAAGTGAATAGAAGTAGATAAATCTAAACTAGGTTTGTTCTTTTCTTGGACACACAAGTTTTTATTGAAATTTTAATAAGGACTTCTTAAAAATTACATGGCCCATATATAGATTGTTATTAAAGGAAATGTAATCTGAGTTTAATGCAAAATGTATGGAGGCATTTAAGAGGTTTAAAGAGCTACTGACCACAGCTCAAATTGTTCAACCACCTAATTGGAGCCTTTTATTTGAGCTGATATGCAATGCAAGCGAGTATGCTATGGGAGTAGTTTTGCAGCAGTGAGTTGGAATGATTTCCCATGCCATCTATTATACTTTCAAACCTTGAATGGTGCGAGTTACCTGCCCCTCTTGAAGAGAGTGGTATATGATAGAAGATTTGTGATCTGAAGAAGAAGAATAGAAAGATACTTTTACACTCATGGATTCGAGTTCAAGTTCTCAAGCTTTAGAGACTTCGGTCTCCATATCCTCACCTTTATCCCTACCTAGGTCTTGTACAAAACACCTATCCAATTAAATAGAAAACCTTGTTGAATATTCCTATGTTCCAGACTCTGTACAAATTTCTGAGTCTTCCCTACCTCTTATTAGTCCTAGGACTACTATCAGTTCTTGATACGTAATTAGATCCATCCAGTTCTATTGTCACTTACAGGCGTCCTTCTCACCAAGAGTATATACGGTCTTCCAAACTAGACGGTGTGCTTTGCAAGCAACTCAGCGAGCGATGTAACCGCGAAATTCCGGAAGAGTTAATCACCATTTGGAAGCGTGAAGGTTATACTCACCTACCTCGGAGAATGCGTATGATCTTAACCGTGTGGTCGTAAAGGCTTGCGGTTCACGGCGAGAATGGCTCTTATGGATACTAGATTCAAAGTACCGACATCTTTGTTATTAGTGCTTCTTACAACCTGCGTGCGGTGTACTTACGCTTTTACCCGAGCTTACACATCCGCGAAGATCAGACGCTTTCAAAACCTTGAAAGTCGAATCCGGATCAAGGTCTTGAGCAAGTGGTCACTCAAAATGGCTGCTTTACATCACCGGTGGTTTCTGAGACTTGAAACCATGCTCTTGATCTTCCGACTCCTCGCTCATGAGATACCCTCGTGATCTTGGCGACAATGAAACCGTACCAACCGTTGTCCAAATCCCCAACGGATCCAAAAGCGAACCTCAAGTTGATGCGGTTGGAATGGCTCTCCAGCGTATGAAATTCCACGAAATTCAAACCGATCCATTTGAAGCCCGATTTGAAAAAAGGCGGTGAGTCTTGTCAGGATGACGCCCGACCACAGTCAACCTCCCGGAACTTTCCTTTTCGTGCTACTATGATATCTGCATTCGGACTGACCTGAAAACTTCCCGTCCATGGTTTCACTAATGGCTATCACATGTACCTGGCAAGGTGCAAGGCCATTTCTTATGGGATGTTCGAGGTTACTCACATGTGTGATCCATTTGTCCATGCGGGATGATGATGAATCGATGGCGGCGACTACTGATGCGTCGCGAAGCGGGAGTAAAAAGAAGATTACAGGCGAGGTTCTTGGGACCTCCACGATCGCCCGTGGATGATGAACGGATTTTACTCGGTGAGACTACTGACCCCTGTTACATCCTCCCAGTCTCGATACCTCGAACTGTGGCGTGAGTTAACAACCAACCATCTCGAACCTCTGTTCGACTGTTGTTATGATTGGATCTGGATTCTTACGAAAGTCGGTTCCGGCGGGAAAAGCAAAGCGGATCCAGCGATAAAGTGGTTTCAAACCGTATGTCGATCCGCATTCTCTCCTGCGGGCGGTTTGAGGAACAGCGATGCGAGCAAGTGGCGGCAAACCCAGAATGCGGGCAGAATGTAATCACAGAATCTCTTGACACCGGGATGGAAAATGTCAACCTGAGTCAGAACAACCGCGAAGGTTGATGCCATTTCTGCGAGAATGGATCGGTTATACCACGACTGCGTGGCGAATTGCTAGGCGGACATAGAGCTCCGTACCGTGATTATTTGCAATTATTTGGGTCAGTTCACGAAGGAGGCGAGATCAGATAAAAGCGAGCTTGAAAGAATTGAAGGTGAGAAACAAGGTCAACAATAGTCCTTGTTTGGTGGTCAATAAACCTTTACTGTTCCAGCGTGCTGACACTATCGCCATATTATCATGACCTCCTCCTCTCGGTCAAAAGACCCGAGTTACAGGATTCCTTGGTGTTTACTCCAAACATGTACAAACACTCCTCGAGGTCGTATGTTGACCTACTCGTGAGGCCTCTCCTCGAGGCTGTGCCCATACTGAACCTCGAGCCGGTTCTGAGCAGCGACCTCCGCCAGCGAACACCTATCTTTGAAGCAGTTCACGCACACTATCTTTGAGGCAGTTTCTCCTTCTCCTCGTGAATACGAATTACTTTTGTTGACTATCACTGAACTGTCGGACCACCCAAGATAAAGAGCCCGTGCATCGGCTCTACTCTCTTATAGTTCGAGAAGAAGATGTTGATCCAGTTGATTTGAATCCATGCTTTGAGTCTTCTTCTCCAGCGAGAATCGGTTGTATCTTCTGCAATGATTAGGGAAAGTATGTGGAAGTTTCTAATGTTTATATGGCACAACCATCGCGTCAATGATCCTCCGATTCACGAGGATTTTCGTCGGTGAACCCGATGAAGATGAGCACGAAGAGATGCGCATGCCACTTCATGATGCGCTCTGACTAATCAGTTCAAAACCATCTAATGGACCATGGTTTACTTTTGATGATGTTCACCAAGCCGAATGGTTCCATAGATTCCAAGAACTTCTGCTTGGCTTGATCTTGGATGGCGAAACACAGGAGATAGTTATCATGTTATTAAAGAATTACGCTCAAGATTCTTAGGATCTCTCCGTGATTGGTTCTAAGTATCGGTGAATCTGACAGCTCAGTTATTCTGGCAACAGCATACCACAAGTCTTAGAGATTGTGTACAACAGTTTTGGGAGAACGAACTAGCATGAGAATATGCTAGAAGAGATTTTCATCGGATGAAGTCTTTGTTCATTCTGGATCGAGATCTTGATAAGCACTTCTGAGGATGGCCTTATCTTCTACGAATGGTTTTAATGATCACTCCGCCAGCATGTTTTTGTGCGATCTCTTCCTACGGAGATTTTGCGGATATTGAGACATCGAACTCACTGCAGATAAACTTGGATGATCTTACTCTTGGTAAGATCTATTAGATTCTTGTCTCTTGTCTTGAGAAACTTTGCGGCGAGAGAAAGTTTTCAAACACTTTATGGAAAAGAAGGAACCCGAGTGCATGCAAAACACCTCGTCTTGCGATCAAATGCAAGGATGAAAGAACACCGCTTGTTCTGCAAGAAAAATCCCATTTCCATAATTCCTAAAACAAACACTCTTGGGACAGTCCCTCAAGTCTAAACCAACCAACTGGGTTTTCGGAAGAAAGCGATTCAACACCGACAGCAGAAAGATTCGGTGTTTCATATGCAAAAAGAAAGGGCACTTTGCTAGATCTTGCCCTAACAATAGAAAATCAGCGGACTCTTTGCGGCATGTCAGCGAGTCTCTCCTGCGAGGATGATGATATTGAATCACATATTACGAGCAGGATGCTTATGATGAAGAAAGCGATCTTAAATGCTTTGGTGAAGAAACAAGCAGTCTTGATTACGACTCGACTCGACACCGAGCGTTGCAACAATCCACCACATCAGCATATCGGACATGTTCCTCCTGGCAACAGTCTCTGCCCGTACAAATCGTATCCTTCCTACCAAATATACCGAACCTATCAACATAGGATTCATTGATCTTGGTTGAGCACTATGTTAATCCGTCCATACTCCCTCACGGGTTTTGGAAGCTTACCGTACCCAACTCTTTAAAATTGCTAATGGTGAATATTTTCATACTGACACCTTACCGAAACCCGTTGGTATCAGGTTCTTTCCAGGGTGTTCTGGATAAATGTCATAGGTTCTTTGATGATAAGGACCTCCTCATGGGTTTTGATGTTCTACAACTTATCCACAAATTGAATGTCTCCGAAGGTATCGGTACAAGCAACAATTCACGCCTCGACACGCGAGGATATACTCGATTTCGATGTTTCCTCGCATGAGTCTTTCAAAACAAAGTTCTGCGTTACGTCACGAGAATCATCGGCAGTTCTTTCACCCCTTTCCTTTGTGGAAAAACCCTCAGTTCTTTGTTAAGCTTCCTTTCAAGCTTAATGAAGATGTGAACCATACAAACCCTACACATCCGGGCATGACGCCCTCAGATCTGAAACTTGCACCTGGCGAATGCCAACGGCTCATGGCGCGAGCTTAATCGAGCCACATTACGATTGGGCTTGTCAAGCATTCTATGTTGAGAAAGCGTTACGAAATTGTCAGGGGTAAGAAAAGACTAGTCATTGACTATCAACCTCGATGGTTTTCTCGAAGATGATAAGTTCCGCTGCGAGATTCGGTCCTTGTTCATTCATCTCCAAGGTGCAAAGTGTTCTCAAAGTTTGATTTGAAATCGAGTTTTGGCAGTTGGTATTCATCGCGATGATCGACCCAACGATACATATTCCAAATGCCCGTTATCGGTGGACGGTGATGCCACTTTGGCTTAAAGTGGCACCGTCCTTTTCAAAGGCTATGGTCAAGATTTTCCAACTATCCTTGAAAAGCCCTTATCTACATTGATGACATTTTGTTGTTTTCAAGGATCATGATTCACACGAGACTCCTCGATCGATTCACATCAATAGTGGAATCACATGGAGTCATGATATCTGAGAAAAAGTCACAAGTGGGCCAAACATCCATTGAATTTCTTGGCATGATAATCCAAGATGGTAATTATCGTCATGGACCCCACATCGCACAAGAATTGATGCATTTCCCAGATACTTATCTCAACTGCAAGCAAATTCAACAATTCCTCGGGATTGTCAACTATCTCCGAGACTTTTTCCACATTGTGGTCCACCTCGAAGTTGTCAAGGATGCTAAAGCGGCCCATGGGGTCTGAGCAGACAACGGTATCGGCTCAACAGTGACTCGGCATCCACTTCTGAGACTTCCACCGATGATTGCCATGTTCTCTCGGATCGAATCACCATTATTGTACTTGTTTCCCAGAATCAAAGCGCCGCAGGCGGCAATCTATAAATGCGAGTTCGTGCACCTTTCATCATCGGCCTCACTCTCGAAAATCAATTTCTCATTTGGCGCTTCACCATATTCCTCCTCCTCAAAATGAGTCGAGAACCAGTGACGGACTCTTCCTTTTTAGTCTCATGACTTTCATCTATTGGCTTCCGGATGGCCTTGAATCTAATCTTCCGAAGGTTATCGATCGCGACATGGTTCACGAGTTTGAAACGACCATCTCTTAACATGGCGTTTATGGTCTTTAATGGCCATACAAGAATTCGAACCCGACTAGAATGAGTTATGTCGTGACCATTTGTTCCGCGTCTAATCCGGACAAATGCAGATTGTTTCAAGCTTCACACTACTTTTTCAGTAACACTCGAGTTGGGGACATCATGTCATTTGACATCACCTCGAAGCTTATTATGTTTTCTGGTATTTGGTAAACCTATACCCAGTGGCTCTACTGTTTGATCCCAACTTGATCCATACCAGCCGCAGATACGGTAAAGGGCGATGGTTCGACAGAATGTTCGCTCCTATTTTTAGGGATCCTTTAACTCTTGAACTTATAACTGGATATCACATTCGGCATCCCACCATTGTGATAGTAAAGCTCACTGACCTCTGGGGTCGCCAGACTGAACCTCTTGTAAATCCCATCATTCACCATCATGACTGTGAATCCTTCCATTCCATGTGGACAAACTGTCTCACAGCTAGAAAAGCTCTAGCTGAAGAATATGGCGTTCCACCCTCCTACAATACTCACAGTCCTTTATCTCCTGATGTTCAAACAACTCCAGATCTTCACTTCAAAGAAGAAATCAGGAATCATCGTCTCCACTCTGAAGGAGACCAGGCCATAGTCCTACAACATATGATAATTATCTCATCGGACATGGCGGTCGGCGGACAGCAGCGGGTGACTATCAATGGCCTCGGCCGTTCTTTCATCGAGACTCGAATACATCATCGAGACTCAGACATATCAGTCTCTTCTTACGAGACTATTTCACTTTAATGGCATTTGTCTTACATGCCATAAAAGTCTTAAAGTAGTTTGTCTTTATATATTAAAGTCTTGTGTTAAAGTCTTTGCCCATATCCAAGGCTTGACTTTTGTGTCCTTGTCTTTACTTTTTCAAAGTAGTGGTTAAGTGTCTTTGTCATGTCATTATCATGTTGTATTATTAGTTTGCATTATTGTTTTACTTTGTCAAGGTTAGGTAACGTGTCCTAATCAAGTGGTTGTAGTAGTAGGGGTCATGTCCCACTTTAGTTTAAAGTACATAAATGGCGACTTCTCTTCGTTGTAAACGAATGGAATCTGGATTCTATTCTCACTTAATCTATGAAAAGCTTGTTATCAAATATGAGTGGCTAAATATCTTCTTCTTTCTATTCTTCCAATAAGGATCACAGATCGACTTGAATACTTCATTTTCTATCTGGCTTGGTGACAAGTATGCTCTACACTCGCCTCTTGTAGGATCTTGTGTATCGAGAAAGTCTTATGCTGTTGTGCAGTGGTATACTTATTATACCATTCTTTGTTTACTTTATACTTAAACACACAGGAAGGCCGTGGAAGACAATGTTCACCGAAGAGATGCGGGAGTGTCTAAGAAATTGGGTTGGTATGTGTGCTATGATTTCCTCAGTTGTGTTGGGTATATTGGCTGGAATACCGAGCATGCGGGCTATTGGCCCTAAAGACGATTTGTTAGTCGTTGCTGTGGTATAACAATGCCCGTACTCATTCTTTGGATCTACTGTGTGAGTTCAAGTGACTTTCATGAGTTAGTGGATCTGGCAGTATCGATTATGTTATGGGTGTTCCATGATCTATTGATATCTCAGCTACACCACTAAAAAAAGAGATATTGGCGGTTATTTTTGCTTTATAGAAGTTTCATTCTTACTTAGTTAGTAATAAAGTAATTGTTCTTTTCATCATGTAACTGTTAGGTATTTTCTTACTAAGAAATAAGCTAAACTAAGACTTATAAAGTAGATACTACTCTTGTAAAAATTTAGTTTGATCATTAAAGATATGAAGGGAAGTGAGAATGTAGTTGTTAATCATCTTGGTCGCCTTATTTATGATGAACATCTTTTACCTTTGTATAACAACTTTCCTTATTTTCTTCAGAAGCTTCAGCCCTTTAGTATGCTGGTATTTTGAACTATTTAGTAACCAGGAAGCTGTTTGATGATTTGACGTTTTCTCAAAAGGATAATGCCAGGTACTATGTGTGGGATGATCCATATTCATAGAAGCGTTGTCCAGACCAAATGATAAGAAGGTGTGCACCCAATTCTAAGTGTTTAGATATGTTCACTTTCTGTAATTCTTATGCATGTGTTGGTTAATTTGGAGTAAAAAGAACATCACTCAAAGTACTTGAGAGTGGATTTATCGGCCTACTTTATCCAAAGATGCATTTATTTTATGTAAACCACCACAAAATCACTGGCTAGAGCATGGAAAATTCTATTGGCTCAAATACTGATACTGATTATTGAAATATTTGATGTTTGGGTTATCGATTTCATGAGACTTTTCCTAGTTTATACAATAATCTTTACATATTATGTTGATTATGTTTCTAAATAGGTGGAAGCAAAAGCTATAGACATTAATGATTCTAAAGTAGTTGTAGATATTTATAAAGACTAACATATTTGCAAGGTTTGAAACACCAAAAGCTATAATCAACAATAGAGGAATCCATTTTTACAACTATACATTTTAAGCTTTGTTGAAGAAATACAACACCACACATAAGCTATCTACACTATACCATCTACAAACTAGTGAGCAAGCTGAATTTTCAAATCAAGAAGTCAAGTATATTGTAGCCATGTTTTAGCTTTATCTTTTAATGAAAAAGGAAAAAGCTTTAATCTAATTATGTTCATGCTACAATTTTGGTCTATGTATGTATTACAAACTTCCTCAAAATCTCTTAGATGCAAGTATGGATTCTCAGATTCTAAACCATGAAATGTTGGTAAAAGTTGGATAATACCTGGTTTGAAGTTGAATCGAGATGCTTCTGGAGGAAATACTACACCCGACGGTGCTCCGGTTCTGGTTGGATTCATGTAGTCTCTCAAGGTTCTTGGTTGATTTTGATCATGTCCATGTTGAGAATGATTATCTCCTTGACCAATCTGAGGATTAGGTTCGCCCAAAAAGTTCTCATCTTGGTTCTCGTCCATAATTAATGGTGGAGATTGAGATCTACGAACTAACCTGCCACTTGAAGTACGAGACCAATGTCTCATGCAATGGTTATGTTACAATGATGATATTCAAACAAATTAATAACAAAAACTAAATAAAAATTATAAAATAATAAAAAGAAAATTAAATATGCAAATAATATAAGTGTACAAAAAAAAATTAAAATTAATTAACAATTTTGGTGGTTAAACCCACCAAATAAATAAACAAAAAAAAATCATAAAATAAATGCAAAAAAAAAAAGCTGGTGGTTAAACCCACCAAATAAAATAAAATAAAGCAAAAATAAAAAAATGCGAAATAATAAAATATAAAAAAAATGATGGTTGAACCCACCAATAAATTAACAAAACAAAGAAATAAATGCGGAATAATAAAATAACTTAAAATTAAATAACAACTTTGGTGGTTAAACCCATCAATAAAAAGAAAAAAAATGCGAAATAAAAAAAACTAAAAATTAAACAACTGGAAAAGAAAAAAATAAATTAGTAATTAGTTAGTTAAGAGTTAATAGTTAGTTTGCTTAGTCCAAATTAAGTCCAAATTGAGTCCAAATAAGTCCAAGTCCAATTTTTGTGAGAAATTTCGTCCAGGGATCTTATTGTAAATTATTTATAATATTATGGCCACACCGTAATTTTTAGAAATTTAGAATTTAACCATATAGGATGAAATTGAAGATTCTGAAGGATTTTAGGGTTGGATCGTAATTATGAGAAGATTGAGCTAGAAACGAAAATTATTGGGGTTGAAACTAGAATTATGAAAGATGTGGGGATAGAAGAGAATTTAAAAAAAGAAAAAGGAGGCCAACGAAAATTTACACAAAAAGTCAAAAAAATAAAAGGAAAAATAAAACAAAATAAATACCTCTCACCGGCAACGGCGCCAAAAACTTGACACAACTTAAAATGTTTGATTTAATCCCAAGTATAAGAGTGCCTAGTTATAATATAACTCGGTGAGTCCGAGGTCGATCCACAGAGAAATGGTTTAATTTATTTGTTTAAATTTATCTAAGAAAAATAAAATTAAAAAAAACACACAATTTAATTTGAGGAAAACTATGAAGTTGAATTAGTTAGGGTTATCGATCCACTCTTAGTAATAAATATAATTTAACAAATTCTTTTTATTTTTGTTTTATTTCCTAAAAGATTAATTTTATTAATTAAAATTATTTTCCCATTTATTTTATTATGGATTAAGAATTTAATGTGCCAAAACTTAATTTGTCTACACTAAATCAAAATACCATTTTACCTATTTTATATTAAGATATTAAGAATTCATTGTGCCAAATTCCTATTTTTGTCTACAATAAATCAAAATTTCAAAATATAAAATATGGATAAAATTAAATAGAAAACAACTTAATTTATAAAATTAAAAATTGAATTTGATTAAACCATATTTGATAAGTTAAAATTAAAATTAAACTAGGAATTGATTGGAACCTCGACCCAATGCTTATTGAAAGCACGAACCTTGGTACGTGAAGACCCCACAATGAGCTATGAATGGTCTAATTGATAAGTCAACAGTTTGAACACCACGAAAATTTGATAAGTTCAAAGAATTTGTAAAGAACCAAAGAGAATTAACTCTCTCACCAATTGCATCAAAAAAACTTATCTCCGTTTATTGGATACGAGTACATTATATAGGGTTAGTTACAAGAATTTTTGGAAATAAATCCTAAACCAAAAATCAAATCTGAATATGAATTTAAACAAATAGGAAAGAATCTAAATCAAATTAGAATCTAAATCAAATCAGAATCCTAATATAAACTAATAGGAAAGAATCTAAATCAAATTAGAATCTTAATCTAAGTAATAAGAAAGAATCTAAATCAAATCAGGATCATAATTGGCTTAAATGCCTTATATCAATTAAAATGGGAACTAGGCAATTAAATAGAAATAAATGATTTGTTTTCCTAATAGACTACTCAAGAAATAGGAAAGTATCTAAAAAGTGTAAGCCAACTCTCTATTTCATGGAAGTGATTATTTAGAAATTTCAAGAGCCAGAATCATGTATTTATCATGTGCAATTCCTTCAATCGACCTTCACGAATTTAATTGAGCCCAAGTTGCTTGAATAAATCAATTAAGCGTTTTTTTGAATTTCTTTGCTCAAGCTCTTATAATGGGTTTGACGGGAACTTGAACAGATCTAAATATGCCTCATCCTACGTGCTTGTGATAGTTTTATCCTTAATCTCATCGTTCCTCTTCTTTTGAAGAGGATTTGTCCTCAAATCAGCACCTACATCAAAAGGACTCAAATTAGAAACATTAAAAGTAACACTTACATTGTACTCACTGGGCAAGTCTAGTTTGTATGTATTGTCATTGATCCATTCCAAAACTTGGAATAGGCCATCCTCTCGAGGTAATAACTTACATTTCCTTCCTTCTGGAAATCGTTCCTTGCGCATGTATAACCACACCCAATCGCCGGGTTCAAAGACTAGTTTATGTTGCCATTTGTTGGCTTGTTTAGCATATTACTCAGTTCTGCGCTCAATGTTTAACTTCGCCCTCTCCTGTATTTGTTTAACAATTTTAGTCTTTTTCCTGCTATCTAAATTACCACGCTAAAAAATAGGTAATGGAGTTAAATACGATGGGGTTAAAGGATTAAAACCATAAACAATTTCAAACGGTGAATACTTAGTAGTAGAATGAATAGAACGATTATAAGCATACTCAACATGTGGTAAACAATCTTCCCAAGATTTTATATTATTTTTAGTGATAGCTCGCAACAAAGTAGATAAAGTTCGATTCACAATTTCTGTTTGACCATCAGTTTAAGGGTGACAATTAGTTGAAAACAACAATTTAGTTCCTAAATTAGCCCATAATATTTTCCAAAAGTACCTTAAAAACTTAACATCCCTATTAGAAACAATTATCTTGGGCATACCATGCAAACCTTACAATCTCCGTAAAGAATAAGTCGGCAACATTAGAAGCATCATCCATTTTGTGGCATGGAATAAAATGTGCCATCTTCGAAAATCTATCTACAACCACAAAAATTGAGTCTTTCCCTTGTTTAGACCTTGGTAAACCTAGCACAAAATCCATTAAAACATCAATCCAAGGTGCATTAGGTATTGGCAAAAGGGTGTATAAGTCATAATGTTGCACTTTCGATTTGGCTTGCCTATAAGTGACACATTTATCACAAAATCTCTTAACATTTCGTTTCAAGTGTTTACAACCAAAATGGCCCATCACCCTCCTCCATGCGATTTGCTCACTAACAAATCTCTAAAAGAACAGTTAGACACATATAGTTTATTCTCCCAAAATAAATAGCCATTATGCCTAAAGTATTTATCGACTGCGGTCTTTTCACAAGTTTAGTATTCTAAAATCATAATCATCAGCATACAATTCCTTAATATGTTCAAAACCAAGCAGTTTAGCATTAAGTGTTGAGATTAAAACATATTTGCAGGAAAGTGTATCTGCAGCAACGTTTTCCTTACCTTACTTGTACAAACGACATATGGAAATGTCTCTATGAATTCTACCTATCGAGCATGCCTCTTGTTCAGCTTGTGTTGGCCTTTAAGGTGTTTTAAGGACGCATGATTGGTGTGAATCATGAACTCCTTAAACCATAGGTAGTGCTGCCACATTTTTAATGCTCGAACCAATGCAAACAACTCTTTATCATAAGTAGGGTAATTTAAGGCTACCCGACTCAGGCTTTTACTAAAGTAAGCAATTGGTCGTCCCTCCTACATTAGGACTGCGCCAATACCAATACTTGAGGCATCGCATTCAATTTTAAATGTTTTGTTATAGTTAGGCGGAAACAATAAGGGAGCTTAGGTAAGCTTTTGCTTGATCATTTAAAATGCTTTTTTTACGCTTCTCCCTACTTGAATCCAACATCTTTTTTTTATAATGTGCTAAAGTCTTCACAAATCGTCGAGAAACTAGCAGGCCCAAAACTTCTCACATTACTTTCACTTGTGGGACTCGACCACCCTTGGATTGCACGTACCTTTTCCTCATCAACCTATATACCTGTGCACTCACAACAAATCCTAGAAACACAAGTTTATCGGTGTGAAAAGTGCACTTCTTTAGATTAGTAAACAACTTTTATTTTCTAAGCACATCTAAAACATATTTCAAATGTACTACATGATCGTTTATGCTTTTGCTATAATTGAGGATATCATCAAAATAAACAACAACAAACTTGCCAATAAAAGCTCGTAAGACATAATTCATAAGTCTCATAAAAGTGCTCGGGACATTAATTAGACCAAAAGGTATGACTAACCATTCATATAAACTATATTTTCTTTTAAAGACAGTTTTCCATTCATCCAACTCTTTCATTATAATATGATGATATCTGCTTTTCAAATCAATTTTGGAAAATACTCAAGACCTATGTAATTTATCAAGCATATCATCTAGCTTAGGAATGGGATGTTGATATTTTACCGTTATGTTGTTGATGGCAAGATAGTCAACACACATTCTCTACGTCTAATCCTTCTTAGGAACTAATAAAACAGGAACTGCACATGGACTCATACTTTCTCTCATATATAATTTTTCCATCAACCTGCCTTCGAAGTTTCTTGGTCTCCTTCAGATTGCTCCTATAGGCTGGTCTATTTGGAATGATTGCACCGGGTACAAAATCAATCTGATGCTCAATCCCTCGGATGGGAGGTAAATCATATGGTGCTTCCTCAGGAAAGACATCCTTATACTCCTACAAAAGAGAAGTAATAGAACTTGGCAAAGTAGGGTCAAATTTGTTAGTGTTAAAAATGTCTCTTCGTACAAAAGTACAATCATTGGCTGATGTGAAAACAATGCTTTTTTTTTTTATCTCACTCGCTCTCTCATAGAAATTCTTTTATTTTCCATCTGATTTTTGCTCAATGCTTGTATTTTTCTTTGGTTTTTCTCTCATATTTTCTCTATGTAGGCTTACTTAGTCTTCATAAACCTACTATTGTGTCAATGGAACAAGAGTGACATTGCGTTGATTAAGCATCATGCTTCACACATCTGTCGAATTGCCAAGGCCGCCCAAATAACAAGTGTCCAGCCTACATTGGTACTACATCACAAAGCATCTTATCTTTATACTTGCCAATCCGAAAAGTCACTATTATCTGCTTGTTCACTTTCACCTAACCACTGTCATTTAACCATTGTAGTTTGTATGGCGATGGGTGTTTAAGTGTAGAAAGCCCTAACTTCTTTACCGTGAGAGTACTAACAACACTAGTACAATTTCCTCCTTTATATTACATACTTTGTCTTGAACATAGCACCTAGTATGGAAAATATTTTTTCATGTTGCATTGTTCGTCTTCCTTTACTTGCACACTCAAAGCTCTTCTCGCTACTAAAGTCAATTCCCTAAGGGCTATATACTCTTCATCTTCGACGTCCTCTAATGGTGGCATCTCATTTTCTTATGTTTCATCTTTAGTTACAATCTCACCACTATCCCTTAATACCATAACTCCTTTATTCACACATTCACTTGCGATATGCCCTCTGCCTTAACATTTAAAACACTTAATGTCATGATTCGTAATAATAGGAGTCACGGTTTTACCTTGTGAATTGTGCTTGGAGTGCTCGGATCTTATCTTAGATGCAACATATGCTTGGAGCCTCTCATCTCATTTCACATAGCTCGGCTTCCAAGGAGTAAAACTCAAGCTTGGGGCTACACTGGTGTTACCCCTCCTTTTGAGTTGCTACTCAATCTTGATGGCTTTGTGTACCATCTCCTCAATCTCCACATAATGTTGCAACTTAATCTCCATATTAAGACTATTTAAGAAATGTGCCGTAGTAGATTCTCTAACCTCCTCTACATTTGCTCTGATCATGGCAATCTCCATTTCTTTATAATAATCCTCCACGCTTCAGCTACCTTGTGTAAGACATTGTAATTTTTGGTATAAGTCTCGATAATAGTAATTAGGTACAAAACACCTTCTCATCAATGATTTCATTTCATCCAATGTCTCAATTGGACGTTCCCTATTTCGCCTCCTACTTATAACGAGCTGATCCCACCAAGTAATAGCATAGTTAGAAAACTCAATCACAGCAAATTTTACCTTTTTTGCTGCTGAATAATTGTGGCAGTCAAATATGAACTCCATTTTCTTCTCCCATTCAAGGTATGCTTCTAGGTCATATTTCCTTGAAATGATAGGATCTTCATCTTTATGCCACTTATTCCACCATCTCTATTCCTAGCTCTTTTACCTCGTCCATCTCTCCTATAGCTACCCATTGAGTCTTCTCCTTTATTATATTCACCCATATAATAGTCATCAATATCTCCTCTAGCTGGAGCTCTTTCTTTTCTATGTGCTTGGGGAAGGGGTTATGGTTGCCCTGCATGTGTGTTCTCCACTTGATCCAAACACTCGTGTATAGCTCTAATTCATCCCTCGTCATCCTTTTCATCTCTCCTATCAATGCTTGAATTTGTAAATTCTGAGTAGTTGCGGATTAATCCTTTTCATTTGTGTTTCATTCTAGGTTGTGAGACATGGTTAACATGTGTAAAAGAATGTTAGAAATAATGTAGAAATGACCTCACCTCACTCAATTTCACTCATGTTTCACTCAAATTAATTGGCTTTTACCCTCTAATACGCTCACACTCTCTTGTCATTTTCACACTCGGTTCTTATCAAACTAAATAGACCAATATCTGGATTTCAGCAGCAATTCACAAAGATTACACTAAGGAGACTCATATTTCAAGAGTAAGAATGCAATGTATACGTAAAGTCGAGTTTTGATTTTGGGTAAAATTTTCACCTATAGGGTAAAACCTATTTTAGACATCCATGGCATAAATAATGAAAAAAATGAAAGATTTCAAGAGGAGGTTGGAGATTCTCACTATCTTTTTTTTTTTAATAAGGAAAAGAAATAGGTAAAACTTATGGATTTAAAGAGAATTAAATCGCAAGGATGCAAAATTGATTTTTAAAAAACCCTAAAATGCTGTTCACGCGGCACTGTTCATGTAAAATACTGTTCACGTGTCACTATTCACCCAGTACTGTTCATGAGTCCTTTTTTTTTTTTTTTAAAGATACTAGAGCAAGGATAGAAAATTCAAATAATAATGAAAAACAACAAAGATAGATGGATCTGACCTTGGTGCCTAGGCTCTGATACCAAATGATATGAACCCCGTCAAGAACTGACTCGATTCTAGTCAATTTAGTCTTCAAGATCGAATCTAAACCAAGAATTAATTGGAGCATCGTCCCAATGCTTATTGAAAGCACGAACCTTGGTACGTAAAGACGGCACAATCAGCTATGGATAGTCTGATTGGTAAGTTAAGAGTTTGAACGCTACAGAAATCTAATAAGTTTAAAAAGTTTGTAAAGAACCAAAGAGAATTAACTCTTTTACCAAGTGTATAAAAAAAACTTTCCTCCATTTATTGGATACAAGTATATTATAGAGGGTTGGTTATAAGAATTTTTTGAAATAAATCCTAAACCAAAAATCAAATCTGAATCTGAATCTAAACAAATAGGAAAGAAAATAAATCGAATCAGAATCCTAATCTAAGTGAATAGAAAAGAATCTAAATCAAATCAGAATCCTAATCTAAGTAAATAGGAAAAAATCTAAATCAAATCAGGATTCTAATTGGATTGAATGCCTTACATCAATTATAATGGAAACTAGGCAATTAAAATAGAAATAACTGATTTGTTTCCCTAATAGCCTTATTAAGAAACGGGAAAGTGTTTGAAAAAGGAAAATCATATATTTTCCTGCCATAACGTCTAAGCCAACTCTCTATTTCATGGAAGTGATTATTTGGAAACTTCAAGAGCCTGAATCATGCATTTATCATGTACGATTCTTTCAACGGGCCTCCACGAATTTGATTGAGGTCAAGTTGCTTGAATCAATCCATTAAGCACTTTTTTGAATTTATTTGCTCGAGCTCTTATAACGGGTCTAACAGGAACTTGAGCAGGATCTAAATATGCTCATCCCATGTGTTTGTGATAGTTTTATCCTTAATTTCATCAAGTATCCACAAATTATGAATTTAATGTTGCACATATCCGCTTTAATGCGTCTCAAGTGATCGTAAGATATCATCCAACGATTTTTTACTCAGGCTATCTTTAACAAATTTAATTTTATCTTCACGATTATTAGAAACCATTCATAAAGATTTACAATTCTCCCCTTTGCAACCAAGTCTTACAAATTTATGACATTTTGAGCCAAGTTGTTTAGCTCTTATTTTTTTTTAACAAATGTACTTTTATTAAAACTAGGTATGAAAGAAATAAATGGATAAGAAACTCACCTACTAATCGGACTTTTACTTCAATTAACCAATGAATGTAAAAACGAATGCCATTGATTATTAATAAATGCAGTCGTTCACAACAAGCTTTGTAAATTTTCCTGAGGGCATTCTAAGGGAGAAGGGGAAAATGCTTATTCAGTTTATATTGTATTTCTTCCCTGTTTGATTTTGGGGTTTCAATTATTATAGGAAACTAAAGATACCGACTTGAGAAGTCACAGGGTACCGTTATCTGCCATTTATAAGGGAAAACAAATCAAAACATACCAAAATAAAGAGAATCAAAACTGCAAAATCAAATCAAATGTAAAAGCGAACTTACATTCGTTCTTTTATCGAGTTAATCTCAAGCTCCAATTAAAATTCATTTACACCACTCTCTATTACTCTGAGTTGTCTTTCTAGTTCCTCAACGCAGGACACTAATGTTGATGGTTGCAAATCCCAAAGTGAATGTGATTTATAACTTTGTATCAGGCCTCTCAAGTGAGATTTCATACGCAAAGAGTTTTTAAGATGTGTGAGCAGGAACTTTCTTATTGAGATACTCATGACATATAATGAAAATTGATGAGAGAAAATATAATTGTCAAACAAACATGCTTACACAAGAAAAATAATGCTAAAAAAAAAGGATCGTCCATATCAATCGAGAAAAAAAATCAAACAATGAAACGACAAAATAATAGTAAAAAAAAATAAAAAATCAAACCACTTATTAAAGACTTAATCAAGATTTAGTAGGTCGCCCAAATTGATTTTGGTGTGTTCTTCACGTGCTTGATGTTCCAGATATGGTTTTAATCTTTGACCATTAACTTTAAATATAACAACGTTCTTTACATTGTCAAGTTCTATGGCCCCATATGAATATACACTTTTTACAACAAATGGGCCACTCTACTTTGACTTTAACTTCTCTGAAAACGAATAAAGATGAGAATTATAAAGCAACACATTTTGACCAATTTTAAATGTTTTGAAAAAAATTCTTTTATGATGAAAAGCTTTTGTTCTTGCTTTAATAATTCTTGAATTTTCATATGCATCATTCATTAATTCATTAAGTTCATTCAATTGCAATTTTCGTACATTACCAGCATCATCTAAATTTGAATTAAAAACTTTAATAGCTCAAAATGATTTATACCATAAATTAGTCGATAGGGTGACATTCTTACTGACGTCTTAAATGTAGTACGGTAGGCCCAAAGTACATCATTAAGTCTAAGAAACCAATTTTTTTAGTTTGGGTTAACCGTTTTTTCTAAAATTTGTTTTATCTCTTTTTTGCTAATTCAACTTGACCATTTGTTTGACGATGATAAGAGGTAGCAACTTTATGTGTAATTCCGTATTTCTTCATTAGAGACTCAAATGACTTATTACAAAAATACTTACCTTCATCACTAATAATGGCTCAAGGGATTCTAAATCGACTTAAAATGTTTTCTCTTAAAAATTTAACCACAGTTTTACTAAAATTATTTTGACAAGAAATTACTTCAATTCATTTTGAGACATAATCACATGCAACTAATATATACACAAATCCAAATGGAAACGGACCCATGAAATCAATTCCCCAATAGTCAAATATTTCAATCTCAAGTATAAGATTTAAGGGCTTCATGTTTTGTTTTAATAATTGCTCCCAATTTTTGACATTTTCACAAGCTTTTCAAAATTCATATGTGTCTTTGAATATGGTAGGCCAATAAAATCCATACTGTAACATTTTAGCAGTAGTGTTTCTTGAAGAAAAGTGTCCACCATATGCTTTTTAGAATGACAAAAATTAATGACACTACTTACTTCACTTTCAGGAATACATTGCCGAAAAATTTGATCTGGGTAATATTTGAAAAAGTAAGGATCATCCCAATAAAATTTCTTTACTTCAACCAAAATTTTCTTTTCCTCTTGAGAATTCCATTGCAAAAGCATTTTACCTGTAACAAGGAAATTAATAATGTTAGTATACCATGGCATTGAAGTAATAGAAAATAAAAATTCATCAGGGAATGAATCATTGATGGGTGTTATATCAGTGCGAAATTCAGAAGTGAGTCTTGATAAATGATCAGCAATGACATTTTCGGCGCCCTTTCTATTTTTGATGATAAGGTCAAATAATTGAAGTAACAAAATCCAACGAATTAATCTCAGTTTAGTATCATGTTTACTCATCAAATATCTCATAGCAGAGTAGTCAGTAGAAACAACAGATTTAGAGCCAAGCAAATATGAACGAAATTTGTTTAATGCAAATACCACAACAAGTAATTCTTTTTCAGTTGTAGAATAATTTATTTGGGCACTATCCAAAGTCCTAGTTGCATAATAAATCACAAAGGGCTTACCATCCCTTCTTTGTCCTAAAACAGCACCAACAGCAAAATCACTTGCATCACATTATTAATTCAAAAGGCAAAGACCAATTAGGAGATTGCGTAATAGGTGTAGATGTTAAAAGACAAATTATTTTCTCAAAAGATTTTTGGCAATCATCAATCCATTCAAACGGTGATGTGAATCCCACATTGAAACTTTGAAACTCACACTTAATTTGAAGTTTCAACTTCCCAAGAAGGTTCTAAACAGATTTAAGACAAACAAAACCTTGACCCAATGCTTAAGAAAACATGAACCAAAGGTATGGAGAATGATATTGACGCCACACTCAAGATTTAGATGAGAAGGTGAGTGATAAGTCTAGTTTTGGAACGCCACAAGAATGCAAATTCTTGATAAGTTCACTAGTTCTCTAAAGAACCAAAGAAAGAATAATTCTTTCAAATTGAAATAACATTAATCTCTAATTGTCTTACATAGCAAGGTTGCTGAGTTTAAATAGACCAATAGAGACCCAAAATCCGAAAATACAAATGAAAACATTGGAACACCTCCATGTATAAGTTTGTCATAGCATGCTTCACAAGTCTTCACCAACCCTCCATATGTTATTCTATCATTGTCAATCTTAATGCTAGCCTACCATAATTAATGCTATCATTGACAACTTAATGTTAGCCCACCATCATTGATGGTAGACTTACCTTACACATTGACAAACTTGAAACAAAACAACAAATGAAGTTGAAAAACAAAGGAGTCGTTGAAAATCCCAAGTCTGAACATGCTGTAATGAATTGGTCATAACTCCTTCTAGAGAACTCCAAATCTAACTCTGTAAAATTCCTTGGAAAGCTAACTTAATTATCTTTCCAACGGTATATAGCTTGCACATTAATTCCAGCTCAATCAATACCAGTTTTATTCCGAAATTGACCTTTCTGCATGTGATCCGAATTGTGTATTTGGCTGCCCAATAGCTTGAATAATGCCCACAATGCCTTGACTTCTTCAAGCCCAATTCATGATGTCTTGAATTGCAGTTTCAATCCATATTTTCTCAATTAATCCATTTAAAGCAGCTTGCATCTTTTTGGCTCTAGCTCTTGTAATTGGGCCTTCATGAATGTGCAAAGGATCACTTGAAGCTTTAATGGTATTCTCTTGATAGTTCTCATCATTCCCCCTCTCCTCAAAAGGATTCGTCCTCGAATCTTCACCTACATCAAAAGGAGAAAGATCAGAAACATTAAAAGTAGCACTCACATTATACTCACCAGGAAGGTCCAATTTGTAGGCATTGTCATTGAATCTTGAAAACACTTGAAAAGGAAAATCTAACATTGTAAGCAACTTGCAACTCCTTTTTGCTGGGAATCTCTCCTTTCTCATAAGCACCCAAACCCAATCTCCGTGTTGAAAACCACTTGCTTACGTCCTTTGTTGGCTTGAGTAGCATATTGTTCAGTCCTCTTTTCTATGTTGTGCCGCACTTTCTCATGCAATTGCTTAACAAATTCAGCTTTCTTTTTACCATCCAAACTAGCATGCTCATCAATAGGTAACGGCAATAAATCCAAAGGAGTTAATGGATTAAAACCATATACAATCTCAAATGGTGAAAATTTAGTAGCTGAATGGACAGTTCTATTGTAAGCAAATTCAACATGTGGTAAACATTCTTCCCAAGTTTTCAAATTCTTTTGAATAATGGCACGCAACATAGTGGACAAAGTTCTATTTACAACCTCGCTTTGTCCATCACCAGGATGACAAGTAGTAGAAAACAAAAGTTTAGTACCCAACTTACCCCACAAAGTTTTCCAAAAGTGGCTCAAGAACTTAGCATCTCGATCTGAAACTATGCTCCTTGGTACTCCATGCAATCTAACTATTTCCTTGAAAACAAATTAGCTATGTTTGTTGCATCATCAGTTTTGTGACATGGAATGAAATGTGCCATCTTTGAAAACCTATCAACAATAACAAAAACAGCATCCTTTCCCCTTTTTGACCTAGGTAAACCCAAAACAAAGTCCATAGAAATATCAACCCAAGGTTCGCTAGGTATGGGTAAAGGGTTATACAATCCATGGGGTAAAACTCTAGACTTAGCATGTTTACAAGTGATACACTTCTCACATATTCTTTCAACATCACGCTCATATGTGGCCAAAAGAAGTGTTCTTTAAAACATCTAAAGTCTTTGCAATGCCGAATGTCCCATTAAACCTCCCCATGAGCTTCACGCACAAGCAATTCCACGCAAAGAACTATATGGCACACACAATTTATTCTTTCTAAATAAGAACCCATCATGCCTATAGAACTTTCCAAATGCAACTTTCTCACAAGCATTAAACACATTAGCAAAATCAGGATCATTAACATATAATTCTTTAATGTACTCAAATCCTAACAACTTTGCATTTAATGTAGAGATAAGTGCATACCTTCTCGATAATGCATCAGCCACCACATTCTCCTTACCTTGTTTGTATTTGATCACATAAGGAAATGGCTCAATAAATTCAACCCATTTGGCATGTCTCTTATGCAACTTACCTTGCCCTTTCAAATGCTTCAAGGACTCATGATCAGTGTGTATGACAAACTCTTTAGGTAGAAGATAATGTTGCCAAGTTTCCAATGCCCTCACCAATGCATACATCTCCAATCATAAGTAGGATAGTTTAGGCTGCTCCACTCAATTTCTCACTAAAATAGGCAATTGACGCCCTCTTGCATCAAAACAGCTCCAATACCTATACCTGAAGCATCACACTCAATTTCAAAAGTTTTAGCAAAATCGGGTAAAGCAAGTAGTGGTGCGTAAACCAATTTCTCCTTGATTAGATTAAATGCCGCTTGTTCACTACCCCACTTAAATCCCACATGTTTCTTAATAATTTCAGTTAAAGGTGCAGCAAGGGTGCTAAAATCTTCACAAATCTTCTATAAAACTAGCCAAACCATGAAAACTTCTTACCTCACTTACGCTTTTAGGTGTAGGCCATTCTTTAATAGCCTTTACCTTCTCTTCATCAACCTCAATTCCTTTAGCACTTACAACATAACCAAGAAAAACAATCTGATTTGTACAAAAAGCACACTTCTTCAAATTAGCATACAACTTTTCCTTCCTTAAAACAATCAATACACTTTGCAAATGCTCAATGTGTTCTTCTAGACTTTTGCTATAGATCAAAATATCATCAAAGTAGACAACTACAAACTTACCAATAAAAGCACGCAAAACATGGTTCATTAACCTCATAAAAGTGCTGGGTGCATTAGATAACCCAAATGGCATCACAAACCACTCATATAAACCATATTTTGTTTTAAAAGCGGTTTTCCACTCATCTCCCTCTCTAATCCTAATTTGATGATATCCACTTTTAAGATCTATTTTGCTAAACACACAAGAACCATGCAATTCATCAAGCATGTCATCAAGTCTAGGAATAGGATGTCGATATTTTACAAAGTGATCTTATTAATTGCACGACAATCAACACACATCCGCCATGTTCCATCCTTTTTGGCACTAGTAGAACTGGTACCGCACATGGACTCATGCTCTCCCTCACATATCCCTTTGCCAAGAGTTCTTCAACCTGCCTTTGAAGCTCCTTTGTCTCCTGGGTTACTTCTATAAGCGGGTCTATTAGGGATGGTAGCTCTGTGATCTAAGTCTATTTGATGCTCAATTCTAATAGGTCAAACCATTAGGGACTTCATTTGGAAATACATCATCAAAGTCCCGCAAAAGAGTCACAATAACACTAGGCAAAAAGGAGTTAAGCTCATTAGTATGTAAACTCTTTGCACAAAAGTACAATGATAGGCTGTTTTGAAAAGAAAGCCCTCTTAACCTCGCCTCTTTGCAAACAAGTTCACTTGTTGCCTCTCTTGTCAATCAACAATATTTTTTACAATCTTTTCACTTGATTTTCTCACAATCTCTCAATCATTAGTGCTCTCATTTTCTTTTTTTGTATCACTCTCTTTTTGTATTGTCATTTGATCCTCATACACTTGCCTAGGTGTTAAGGGTACAAGAGTGATTTGCCTTTTATTCATTACAAAAGAATATCTATTTAAATAACCATCATGTGTCACTCGCCTATCATATTGCCAAGGTCGCCTAAAAGAATGTGTCCAGATGCATGGGTACTACATCGCATAAAACCTCATCCTTATACCTCCGACTAGAGAATGAACCCAGCACTTGTTTATTTACTTTAACCTCCCCCCAATCATTCAGCCATTGTTACTTATATGGCCTAGGATGTTTCAAGGTTTTCAAATTCAGTTTTTCAACTAAACTAGTGTTAGCTACATTAGTACAACTTCCGCTTATCAATTATCATACTACATACCTTATCTTTGATGTGGCATCTAGTATGAAATATGTTATCACGTTGTACCTCCGCATCCTCTTTACTTGCATGTTGAGAGCACGCCTAGCAACCATCAATTTACCATCAACGGATACTCTACACCATCATTAGCATCCTCCAAAGGTGGCATAGGATCATCATCTGATTCACTCGGTTTCAACATCACCATCATCCTCAAGATCATTGCTCTCTTATTTGGGCATTGAGATGCAATATGACCTGTCCCCAAACATTTAAAACACTTAATATCTCTATTTCTAGAGTGTTGGAAATCAGATTTACCTTTGCTTTGGTTGCCTCCTCTTTATGATCCTTGAATGGCTCAATCTTAGGCTTTGAAACAGCCTTTTCGCCTTTTGCTCCATTTTGACTTCCATGAGGAAGATGAACCCAAATTGGTTCTAGTGGAACCTTTCTTTTCAATTGTCGCTCCACTTTCATGGCCATGTGAACCATGTCTTCCAATTCAACATAATGCCGCAAGTCAACCACATTAGCAATATCTTGATTTAAACCATGTAAAAATCTGGCCATAGTGGCCTCTCGCCTTCTTCAATGTTGGCTCGAATCATGATTATTTCCATCTCCTTGTGGTAGTCTTCCACACTTCCTGAGCCTTGTGTAAGACTTTGAAGCCTTTGGTGCAGCTCCCTATAATAATGACTAGAACAAATCTCCTCCTCATGATGGCCTTCATCTCCTCCCAAGTGTTTATAGGCCTTTCACGGTTTCTTCTCCTACTCAAAACAAGTTGATCCCACCAAATAATAGCATAATCCGTAAATTCAACAAAGAATAGTTTTACCTTTTTCTCCTCCGAGTAGTTATGGCAATCAAATACTAGCTCCACCTTTTTTTCCCACTCCAAATAAGCTTCCGGATCATTTTTACCTTGAAAAGAAGGAATTTTCAGTTTGATACTCCCCAAATCACGATCTATACGTCTTGCCCTTCTATCATCTCTTCCACGCATGTCAACGGTGGCCTGGTCATCAAAATTACTTAGGTCATCACCATCTTGATCTCCCATGGCAGCACGCCCTTGATGATCTCTTACATTAGGAGCTATTGGTTGTTGCCCCCTTTGTAGATTGGCTATGGCAGTGTCTTGCCTTTCCAATTGGTCACGGATCTCTCCAAACATCAGATTCATGCACTCAAATTATTGATGCATGGCTTTGAGCATGATTGCTTGGTCTGTAGCTTCTTGTTCTTTTGACATATTTTGTGATCTGAAAAGAATGTTAGCAAAAAGACCTCACAACACTCCCTCACGTGTTTCACTCAATTTGATTCACTTAACTCTCGTGTTTAACACACAAATTGGCTTTTTCCCTCTAATGATCTCACAAACTTTGCCTTTTACCACACTTAATTCTCTCTTTCAGTTCTTTATTGAACTAAATAAACAAAATCAAGAAAAACAAACAAGTAGCACACCAAATATGATAATCCAGCACACTAACAAAGAAAAGAAATTAAGAGGACACAAAGAACAAAAAGGAAATTGAAGAAAGGAAAGCAAGCAAGCAAAGGAACACAATTGATATTGTGTGTAAACAATGTCAAGGACAATGAATAACTAAAGTTCAATTTGATGAAAGTAGGAATACTTGAATCCTTTTGTAATCTTTTTTTTTTTTTTGCTGTACGTTTTTTTTTCTTTTTTTTGATAATCAAAACAAATAAGACATTCAAACCTGATTAGAAACTAGCTCTGATACCAAATGATGTGAATCCCACATTGAAACTTTGAAACTCACACTTAATTTGAAGTTTCAACTTCCCAAGAAGGTTCTAAACAGATTTAAGACAAACAAAACCTTGACCCAATGCTTAAGAAAACATGAACCAAAGGTATGGAGAATGATATTGACGCCACACTCAAGATTTAGATGAGAAGGTGAGTGATAAGTCTAGTTTTGGAACGCCACAAGAATGCAAATTCTTGATAAGTTCAATAGTTCTCTAAAGAAACAAAGAAAGAATAAATCTTTCAAAATTAAAATAACATTAATCTCTAATTGTCTTACATAGCAAGGTTGCTGAGTTTAAATAGACCAATAGAGACCCAAAATCAAAAATACAAATGAAAACATTGGAACACCCCTCCAAGTATAAGTTTGTCAAAGCATGCTTCAAAAGTCTTCACCAACCCACCATAACTAATGCTATCATTGACAAACTTAATGCTAGCCTACCATAATTAATGCTATCATTGACAAACTTAATGTTAGCCCACCATCATTGATGGTAGACTTACCTTACACATTGACAAACTTGAAACAAAACAACAAATGAAGTTGAAAAACAAAGGAGTCGTTGAAAATCCCAAGTCTGAACATGCTGTAATGAATTGGTCATAACTCCTTCTAGAGAACTCCAAATCTAACTCTGTAAAATTCCTTGGAAAGCTAACGTAATTATCTTTCCAACGGTATATAGCTTGCACATTAATTCCAGCTCAATCAATACCAGTTGTATTCCGAAATTGACCTTTCTGCATGTGATCCGAATTGTGTATTTGGCTGCCCAATAGCTTGAATAATGCCCACAATGCCTTGACTTCTCTTCAAGCCCAATTCATGATGTCTTGCATCTTGAATTGCAGTTTCAATCCATATTTTCTCAATTAATCCATTTAAAGCAGCTTGCATCTTTTTGGCTCTAGCTCTTGTAATTGGGCCTTCATGAATGTGCAAAGGATCACTTGAAGCTTTAATGGTATTCTCTTGATAGTTCTCATCAAACGGTGCATCTTTTAATAAGAGGTTATAAAGTGGTTTGGATATGGCACTAAAATTTTTTATAAACCTCCTCTAAAATCCTGCATGTCCTAAAAATGATCGCACATCTCTAACTGTTTTTTGTTGTGGCAATTTAGATATGACTTCTATTTTTGCTTTGTCAACTTTAATTCCTTTAATAGATACAACATGACCCAAAACAATTCCAGAAGTAACCATGTAGTGACATTTTTCCCAATTCAATACAAGTTCTTTTTCAACACATCTTTTTAAAACTTTCTCCAAATTATCAAGGCAATCATGAAAAGAATTCCCAAACACAGTCAAATCATCCATAAAGACCTCTAAACTATGTTCAACCATATCACAGAAAATGCTTAGCATACAACTTTGAAATGTTGTAGGAGCATTACAAAGCTCAAATGACATTTTTTTAAATGCAAATGTTCAAAAAGACATGTAAATGTGGTCTTTTCTTGGTCTTTAAGTGCTATAGAAATTTGATAATAACTTGCATATCCATCTAAAAAGTAGTAATAGGGATGTCCAACTATCCTTTCTAAGATTTAGTCAAGAAATGGTAATGGAAAATGATCTTTTCCAGTAGCTTCATTTAACTTTCTATAATCAATGCATATGTACCAATTAGATGCAATTCGTGTTGGAGTTAATTTACCTTTTTCATTTTTAACAATAGTGATTCTAGATTTTTTGAGCACTACTTGTGTAGGACTTGCCCACTTATTATCAGAAATAAGGTAGATAATTCCCACATTAGGTGATTTAAAGACTTCTGTTTTAACTACCTAAGCATTTTCGTCCAAATTAATTCTGTGTGTGCAAATTAAGGGACTAATGGCTTTATTGCATTTTTATGCTTTTTAAGAGTAGTTAGTAACTTACCTTCTTGGTTGCTTGTTAGAGTAGAAGAAATCACGACATGATAAGTTTGTTCTTCTTCAAGAAAAGCATACTTCAATCCTCCAAGCAAAGATTTCAATTTCAATTTAGGTGCTTCTTGTTGTTATGTCTTTTCAATAATTCCAAACTTCTTAAATTTTGACTCTTCATTATAATTCTGCATAGAATCAAGCAACAAATTTATATTACAAATAACAAGTTCAAATTACTTATTTAACTCAATTGAATTAATTAAACAAAGATGAGAGAGTTCAGAAAAATTCCCTTTTTCAATATTTTCCTCTATACAAGATTCAAACAATTCTTTTTGTTTATCAATATCATCTTCATTCTCATTTTCTTCATTAGGTTGCCTGCAAATGTTGAAAACATTCAATTCTAGAGTTATATTTCTAAAGGATAAATTCATTAAACAATTCCCATAATTAATTAGAGTATTAGCAATTGCTAAAAATGGTCGACCTGAAATTACAGAAATTGGTTTATAATTATTCACAATAGGTTCTGTTTCAAAGATAATAAAATTCACAAGGTATGTGAATTTATAAATTTGTACTAAAACATCTTCCAATATTCCTTTTGGTACTTTAACTAATCTATCGGCAAGTAAAAGTATAGTTGAAGTTGATTTTAACTCACCAAGATTAAGTTGAAGATAAACTAAATATATAAGCAAATTAACACTAGTACCAAGATATATTAAAGCATGCTCAATTCTGTGATCACCAATAATACAAGGAATAGTACGACAACCAAGATCTCTATATTTCAACTTATTATTAGTAGATAGAATTGTACTTACCTGTTCGACCATAAAAGCACTCTTTCTTACCTTCAATTCCTCTTTACAATGCACAAGTCCTTTAAAAATTTGGCATATGAAGGTACCTGCTTCATTGCATCTAATAAAGGAATGTTAACTTTCACTTATTTAAAGATTTCATAAATTTCAAAGAGTGGTTTGATTTCTTTGGTTTATTCAATGCATACGGAAATAGTGGTTCAGGTGGAACACTAGTTATTTCTTCACTAGGTATAAGTTCATTTAGTCATTTCTTACTCTTTGAATTTTTATCATCTTTACAAGGTTCAGGAATAAGTCTATCAATAACCTTACCGTTACGAAGAGTTATAACTGACTTGACTTGATCCATGGGTGGATTTTGTTGAATCTTAGGATTTGATTGTGGTTGAGCTGGAAATTTTCCTTTTCTTGAACTATGTGTTCAGAAGCAATTTTAGTAAGAGTATCTTTCAAATCAGAAAAAGTTTGTGCATTTTGATTGTTAATAACATCTTGTTTTCTAGTGAATGAATACATTGTGTCTTCCAGATTTTCCATAGTGGTAGAACATATGATGCATAAGGCTGAGCATTTTGAAAATTTTGTGAAGGTGGTGCTTGTGAAGATTGCGTATTATTATTATTCCTCCAACTGAAATTTGGATAATTTCTCCAATCAAGATTATAAGTCTGTGAATATGGGTTTGGTTTATTAAAAGTGTTAATGGCATTAGCTTGATCTTGTAGACATTCTTTAAGTGCAGGCAGAGTGTGATAATCTTGAATGAAATGATCATTCAAACTATAAATATTACATGCAATTTCTTGAATAGATTTTAGTTGATCAATACTCCAAAGCTTCAACTTTCCTAACTAGGGATGTAAATTTTGCTTGTAAATCATGATCTTCCCTAAAGTTATCGATTCCTCCACTGGATAGAGATGGTTGTGGTTTATTTGTTGATTCAAAAGTTCCAACAGTATCCCAATGTTGTGCATGTTCAGCTAATTGGTCAAGATAATCTAGTGCATCTTTAGAATTTTTATCTCTAAATTCACCATTAAATATCATTTCAATAGCTTGTAGCAGAGTTTGAATTCTATTAAGAAAAAACATCTCTCTTACGATGAGTTTCTAATTTCTCTCTAAGCCCTCTATCTTTCTGAATAAATAAAAGTCCTGTTTCTTTATTCATCTCTTCTATAGTGAGTATGCTCTACACTTTCCTCTTTGAGGATCCTGTGTATCAGAAAGCTGAGTTCAGTATCCATATTCATGTCTTAGAGCTCATAGATCAAGGTTCACCTGAATAGACATAGGAGTGTCTTAATTAAGGTGGTGTATGGTCTTTACTCTTGGCTTGAATATCTACTTGATCGACGGGAAACCCACGACATATATTCTGATGGCTATCCCAAATGGGGGCTAAATCAGTCTGTATTGTGGGCATAACAAGTCACGTACTCAGTACCCCGAGTGGTATCAGAGCCATGTCCATTCTGGAGGTGGTATAGAAGTAAGGTTTTTAGGATTTCTTGAAGTTAGAGGTGCTGCTTTTCACTATAACTTCTTTTTCCACATCTAATTCGAATCCTGTTTTACTTTCATCCACTTTGTCTCTTCCAAGGTCATGTTCTAAGCATGTAACTTCTAAAATAGAAAATCTTGTAGAATATTCGTATATTTTCGAGTCTGCCCAAATTTGTGAATGCCTTTAATTAGTCCTTACCAGTTGTATAAGGGAGGAAACTCTCTTACTCGAAGTATAAAAACCCTTATTTCTACTAAGCGTCCTACTCCGAAAGAATATGTTCAGTCATCCAAACTGGATCAGTGTTCTTTACAGGCAACTCCAGTGGAACAGTATGTTACTCTTGAAATTCCTTCAGAATTGATTGTCTCTTGGCAAAGAGAGGGTGACACTCACATACACTTGGGTGGGGTTCGCCTTATTCTTACTTTTCATAGCTAGAAAGGTCTCCCAGTCATGGCCAGATTGCTCTCCTTGACTCGAGATTCAAAGAATATCAACATGCCGTCATAGGCACAGTTCTCACTACCTTACACGCTGATAATGCTCTTCTTACTTTCTATCCAAATTTCAACTTTTCTCTTTAAGACCCCAATTTGCCCACAGCTTTAACAATTCAAATTCGGCTTCAAGGTGCTAAACAGACAGTTACTTCAAAAATTCCAACCCTGCACCATCAATTGGTGTATCGATTACAGAATCATGCTCTTGATTTGCCTACCCCTCAAACCTCTGCTGAGGCTCTCATGATCTTAGCAGACAATGATCTCCTGCAACTCATGCCTTTAGAGTGGCTTTTCAATTATGAGAAGTTTAGACCACTGAAGCCCAGTTTGAAAAACAATTTGACGGAACTGTTCCCCTTAAGTTCCAACCACCAGAAACCAAACCAGCCAGAGTTTCTTTCTCTTACTCTTCTATGATCACTTCAGTAAAACCCTTTAAGAAAAAATTCCCATAATGGCCTTTTCTTCAAATGGTTATCAAATTTATCTTGCCAAATTAGATGGTCATTTTTTATGGAATGTTCCAGATTCAGGAAATTGTGATCCTAATTGTCCTTGTCTTGATGATTATGATTCAGAAGATGACCAACCATGGCGTTATAGGCGTCGTAAAAAAGTCATTTTTCTCAAAGAACCTTGTCACTCTCTCCCTACCTTTCCATCTGATGACCCAGATTCTCAAATTCCACTTCCTATCTATAACAAAGGATTAAAATGGCTAGCAAATAATTCTTCCTCATATAGAAAGACTATCAGTCATTTACTCCTTCTCCCACTCTACAACCTTAGCTTATATGATGTTCTCATTCGCTTCAGCCTCTTTCCAAGAAAGTTTTCCTCATTTGGAAAAATATTCAGACCCTCAAACCAAAGCCACCATGCGACTTTATATTTACCCAGCTGTTTCTCCCTCAGGCCAGCCTGAAAAACCTAGAAACTTTGAATCTGTTCTAAATTGGCAAACAAAAAATGCCACTGTACAAAATCGAGCTTTGAATCAATTGCACAACCAACTTTATCATGTAACCAATCAAGTCCAACAACCAAATCATAAGGTAGACAATATTTTAGCTCAGCTTCAACAGATGTATCTTGATATGCAACAGCGTATCACACAGCTTGATTCTGATCTCTACACTATAATTCAACAACAGTACTAGGGTCCGGAATTTGACAAAAAGAAGCTGAAATCAAGAGATTAAAAGCCGAGATACCTCGAATAGATTCAAAGAAATAACCATCCATTTTTGCACCCTCATCTCCACTTCCTATTTCTCCTTCTATTTTTAGGACATACCGGCCTTTCTACACTCTGCAAAAACATGTAGATCAGAATTGACTTTGGCCCCGACTCATACTCTTTTCCGAAAAACTCATACCTGTGATCGCTTCTAACTACTCCTAAAGCACCTACACCCCCAAAAACCACTGAACCCTCCTCTTCACAAACTTCCTTTGAAACCAAAACACCTAAAGATAAACAAATCATGCAACAATTGCCCTCTCAGATAGTTTCCCAAGAACTTTTACCAAAATCTGACATTTCTGAAGATGTCAGTAATTCTTCATACTAATCAACTGAAGAAATGTCTTCAGACGATTCTGAGGCAGAATATGCTGATGTAACCAAATTACTTATGGCTACTCCTAGAGATCCTTCCTCTTCTCCTCCAACTGAAACTACTGAGCTATTTGTTGTTGAAGAAACAGAGGAAAATCCAGCAGAATCCACTCCTTCATCACATGACCCCCCCTGCTTCCAAACCTTTCAATGGTCCTTGGTTCACATTTGATGATATTCCCAAGATCAAGTGGAATACTAGATTCCAAGAATTCACAGCTTGGATTAATGTCCAGATGATTTGACCTAGTGCTACTGCCCAATCAGTTTTACGTGAATTTAGCTCACATTTTACTGGTTCCCTACGAGATTGGTTTAAAAGTCTCGGATAATATAGGCAGTTACAGTACATTCAAGCTGAAGTTTCAATTGCTTTAGCTGTTATCTATGAGCAGTTTCTTAGAGAACCTACTGCAACCAATGAACTTGCTAGAAAAGACTTCCTTAAAATAAAGTGCTGCTCTTTGGAAAAAAGAGATCGTGATTTCCATTACAAACGCATGTCAAGGTTGTATTACAAGCTCAAAGGCTTTAATGATCCAACCTTAAAGCATGTATTCATTGCTTCTCTTCCTAAAGAGCTCTAGCCTGAAATTCAGAGATAAGTTCATACTCACCAGCTTAACATTGCAAATCTTTCCCTTGGATGTCTGTGTGAGCAAAAAGAATTCTTCAAAGGCCTCAATGAGAAATGCCAACCATTCAAAACAGCCTGCAAAAAACCCCATCTGAAAATCAAATGCAAAAATGATAAAGATTTTCTTTGTACTTCCAAAAAGAAATATCATTTTGAAAACCTTTCCTTTCAAACCCCATAAGAAACACAGACACAGCCTCAGAACTAAACCTTTCCGATTCTTTTGACAAAAAGATCCATCTCGTTCCTCTAAAGCCAAGCACAACAGATGCTTCATTTGAAAGAAAAAAGGTCAATTTGCAAAAAATTGTCCTAATTGACCTGTTAAAGCTGCCTGACTTCTCCAACATCTCTAAAACCTATCAATTCTCCCTGATTATGATGAAATTGAGTCTCTCTTTTCAGAACAGTCTGAATCTGATGATTCTATTGTATTTGCATTAGCCAAAACAGACGAAGAGTCAGTCAATGTCCATACCATCCACACTAGTCAGACACTTGAACCCACGATTTCTATCTCTTCTGTTCGACTCCAAATCTTTCCCTCTAAATACCATAAACCTTTTCCTTTCATAGGTTTTATTGACACTGGTGCTTAAAAGAGTATGTTAAACCCTTCTGTTCTCCCAGCTGATCTTTAGACATATCATGAGGAATATTTTAAAGCAGCTGATGGAAAACCCTTCCATACTACTCTCATTTCCAAACATCCAGTCAGGATTCAACTCTTCCCTACCTGTGTTGTTTCAATTAAACTAATAGGATCAGATCTTCCTAATAAAGATCTCCTCATTGGTTTTAATATACTCCACCAAGTCCATTCTTTTCAAATTACAGCTACGGGAATTAGGTATAAGAAGATGTATAAACCCTATACAGATGTTCTACGTCTGGATTCACTTTAAGATATTCCTTCTTCTTATCAGCCAATCACAGATAAACTTCTCATGTTCTGTCCTTCATATCATGCTCAATTTGGTCATCCGAAATCTTTATGCAAAAATCTTGAATTTTTTATAAAGCTTCCCTTCAAGCTAAATAAAGATATTAATCCTACCAAAGCTACCCATCCGGGTATGACTCCTTCTGATCTTCTTTTAGCCCTACAAGAATGTGCCCAGTTATTAGCCCAAGGCTTTATTGAGCCTACAAACTCTGAATGGCCTTGCCAAGCATTCTATGTTGAAAAAAGATCTGGACAGTTATGAGGGAAAAAACAATTAGTCATTGACCATAAACCCTTAAACTGGTTTTTGAAAGATAACAAATTCCCTCTGCCAAAAATCCAATCCTTGTTCATTTATCTCAAAGATGCAAAAATCTTTTCTAAATTTGACCTCAAATCAGGATTTTGGCAACTTGGAATTGATCCTCTTGACCGACGTAAAACTGCCTTTTGCATTCCAAATACTCACTACCAATGGACAGTAATACCCTTTGGTCTTAAAGTAGCCCATCTTTATTTAAAAAGCCATGATCAAGATCTTCAATCTTATACTGCATTATGCTCTCATATACATTGATGATCTTCTTCTGTTTTCAAAAGATCATCCCAGCTATCAACAACTCCTTGAAAATGTTTATCAATTCATTGTCCAAAACGGCATCATGATCTCCGACACCAAAAGTTCTATTGGTCAAACCTTCATCCAATTCCTTGGAATGATTCTCAAAAATAGATATTTTCGTCCAGGTGCTCACAAAGTTCAAGAATTACTCCATTTTCCTGACCATGATCTTAACCGCAAACAAATTCAACAATTTCTCGGGATTGTCAGTTATCTTCGAGATTCTCTTCCACATGTTACAGTTCACATCGCTCCTTTATCCTGCCTTTTGAGAAAGAACACCCCACCATGGAACTCTATTCCCACAGAAGCTGTCAAAACTTTAAAACAAATAACCTAAAAACCTTTACCTTAAAAAATCCCCACTACAGGATAAAGGATTTTATAGACAGATGCTAGTGATGAGTATTGAAGAGCTGTCCTTCTAGAGTTTATTGATGGAAAAGAGTCCTACTGTGCCCATGCTAGTGGTCGTTCAAAAAATCTGAAAAACACTACCATATGATCTATAAGGAAATAATGGCAGTCAAATATGGCATAAAAAAATCTTAATTTCATCTTGTCGGCAATCATTTTCTTGTCAGAATTGACAACTCATCCTTCCCAAAGATTTTAGATTTTAAAAACAAGACTTTTCCAGACAAACCATTGCTCTGTCTCAAAAACTAGTTTGGCCGCTACCAGTTCTTAGTCCAGCATATAAAAGGAGATAAGATCTTGATCCCTGATATGCTATCAAGACCCAATTCAACCACCATCATCACTTTCATCCAATCTGTCTAAGTAATTTACATGCCACTTTCACGTAGGCGGCATAGCTGACCATATGAACATAATTAATGTAATATCATCACGAAGGTGACCTAGATATCATGCATCACGAAACATCCATAACGCACTGATACCAAGCCAGGATCCAGCAGAAAGTCATAGAAAGTCAGTCAGAACTCAGACAAAGATCCAGCAGCGGAGTATGGGGCGTTGTTATACCAAAGCAATGACGAACAAATCGTCCTTAGGGCCAATAGCCCGCATTCTCGGGTTTCCAGCCAATATACCCAACACCACGGAAGAAATCATAGCACACATACCACCCTTTTCTCTTCGCCACTCCCGGGCATCTCTTCGGGTGAACCGTGTGTCTTCCGACTATTATCTCGTGTGTTTAGTATAAAGGCTAAACAAAGAATGGTATAAGAAGTATACCACTCTGGTACAACAGGCATAAGACTTTCTGATACACAAGATCCTACAAGAGGCGAGTGTAGAGCATACTTGTCACCAAGCCAGATAGAAAATGAAGTATTCAAGTCGATCTGTGATCCTTATTGGAAGAATAGAAAGAAAAAGTGTTTGCCACTCATATTTTGAAGGTAAACTTCTTTAGGTTTATTTCAAACTCAAGCGTAGTCTGGTTTACAAAGGAGAGGAGTTCGCCATTTATAGACGAATCTCTTAAACTAAAGTGGGACAGGACCCCCACTATTACAATCACTTGATTAGAACACGTCACCTAATCTTGACAAAGCAAAGCAATAATGCAAGCTAATAATACAACATGACAATGACATGACAAAGACACTTAACCACTACTTTGAAAAAGTAAAAACACAAAAGTCAAGCCATGGATAAAGGCAAAGGCTTTAATACATAAAGACAAACTACTTTAAGACTTTTATGGCATGTGAGACAAATGCCATTATTAAAGTGAAATAGTCTCGTAAGAAGAGACTGATGTGTCTGAGTCTGAGACTGATGTCTCTGAGTCTGATGGAAGAACGAGTTGAGGCCATTGATGGTAAGTCCAGTCTGTCCAACGTCTGGTAGATCTGCCATTTCTGATGAGATAGTTGTCATATCTCTGCTGTAGGATTATGGCCTGATCTCCTTCAGAGTGGAGACGATGATTCCTGATTTCTTCTTTGAAGTAAAGATCTGGAGTTGATTGAACATCAGGAGATAAAGGACTGTGAGTATTATAGGAGCGGAACTCCATATTCTTCGCCTAGAGCATTTCTACCGCGAGACTTTTGTCCACATGGAGTGGAAGGATTCACAGACCTGATGGTGAATTATGGGTTTAACAATGGGTTCGATGGGCGACCCTGCAGGTCGTTGAGCTTTATTATTACAATGGTGGGACGTTGAATGTGATAGTAATAAGCTCGGCGGTCAAGGGATCCCTAAAAATAGGAGCGAACATTCTGTCGAACCATCGCCCTTTGCCGTATCTGCGGCTGGTATGGATCAGGTTAGGATCAAATAGGAGAGCCACTGGGTATAGGTTTAACTAGTACCAAAAGACATAATAAGCTTGGGGGGTAATGTCACGAATGACATGATGATGTCCCCAACTAGTATGCTCATCAACTACGTTATGAAAAGTAGTCTGGAGCTTAAAGATTAGCTGGTGCATTTGGTCTGGATTCGGATGCGAACAAATGGTCTGCATAACTCATTCTCGAGTTGGCTCAATTTTGTATGGCCATCATGACCATAAACGCCATGTCAAGAGATGGCTTTTTGAACTTGCCGAACCATGCTTGTGATCTATAACCTTCTGAAAGATTAATTCTTGAAGGCCATCTGGAAGCCAATAAATAAAGGCCATGAGATCGAAAATGAAAAGTCTCAACAGAACACTGAATCTAACACGCAGAGCACGTGAAAGAAGGAGGTTACTCACGAATCGTAATCTACTCATAAATACCAAACCGATATACCTCAAATTCTTATAAGAATAATCCACTAGTTCATCCAACACTAGAAAAATCTCTCCGTAAATATAAAATAAAACAACAAAGTCTCAAAACCCAAATTACAAGTTCATGATCGAAATAAACTAAAAGAAACATGAGTCTATTCTTCTTCTTATTCGAATGGCGAATGTAAACGAAAAATCCCTAACACTGTGGCTAGGCATACCTCTCAAAGAAACTTAATCTGCAAAAAGTAATGACGAGGGTGAGCCAACAACCTGTAAGTAAAACCATTCCTAACACACTAGGCCTATCGATACCCAAAATATATTGCAAGCCTTCTTTGATCAAAACATATTTCATAAATCCATAAATTTCATAAAACTATATTCCATGATGAAATAACGATTTCAATTAGATAACGAATTCCATAAGAATTCGTAATGTCAAAACATAGTTACTTATTAAGGAAAATCATATTCAAATGTACATAAAATGAAAAGTTAGCTCATGTCACATAGTGTCACCTATAGTCACGGTGACCCGCATGTAATTAGAATATTGTGCACATTCTAACTTATACCCAAGATCGGTCCGCATGATATATCGATGTTACGATCGTAATCGTAATCGTAATCGTAATCGTAATAACTATGGACAATGAGCCAAACATTAAGAATTCAATACAATCATCAATAACTGAAATCTCACATGAGTGCAAAACATTCGTATCAGATTCAGAAAAGTTCATAAAAATAATCTAGGCTTGCCAACTACTTTACAGATAAATCATTAAAGGTAGTCAGGTCATTAAATATTTTACATATTGAAAAGCATTTATAAAAGATTTTGTTAAAAGAATTCAGATTTGAAAACATTTTCATAAACTGAATTTGGTATGAAAATCCTTTAATCGTAAAGGTAGTATAAAAACTAAAATCTATTCATCTTCCAAGTAGTATACAAACATTTATACTTATAATAATAATATCAAAATACTTATACATATCCAGTATATTAGGAATGAAGTTACTTACCTCGATATGAGAATATTGAACTACACACCTCTAAGTCCCTAAGAGTCCTCCACACCTTAACAAATACAAAACATAACTATTAATAACTTACTCTAAGAATCTGCCTATCTAATTCATTCCCGTACAGGTTTGATCTAAGAATTTTAACTCTTAATCTAAACCTCAGAATGACATAATATTCTACAAAACTATTCTGGACATCCATGGGTACCTCGTATAAAATGTTGAAGAGGATCCGAGATCAAAAACATTTTTAAAACTATTTATTTCTCAACAATTCCAAAACTGTTTTCTCATAACCTTAACCGAACAGAACAGGTTCTGAGAATTTTATAAAATGAAATACTTATCCAACAATTATGAAATTAACACTGGAGATACTAGACACGTATATTAACATCTGTATAAAATTTCATAATTTTTCGAGTTCATTTGGTAGTGAAAATAATTCTATAAACCCGATCGCACTGCTGGAATCGCAGTTTTCCAGTGCAGTGCTTTCTAATTCGAAAATACATATTAAATTGAAAACGAAATCAAATTTGATGAAATAAAATTTATTAAGGAGGTTCTATATGTCTATTTTCCAGAACATAAATTTCTAAGAAACATTCATTCACAAAATATCAGTTTAAAAATCAAGATGTCATGCTGTCCAGAATCATCCTACATGCTTATTATGCCAGGGGTTGATTAACCAAACTCCTAATTAATCAAAACCCCAAACAAGACCCATACACATCCTATATCATGCATCAAGATCTAAAACAAATCTCAAATCATGTCAGCATAAACCTTACATAGAATGATTTACAAGAAATTCTTGAAGGGAATAAGGAGGGTATACATACCGTTTGCTTTGATTGAATCCTAGGATTTGAGTGAAGAAAAATTATGAACAATTGATAAGAGAGGAAACAAGAATATCATAAGTTTTTAGGGTTATGAAAAAGGGGGATAAAGATGAATTTATAGGGAATGGAATCTTGGAAAAATAACCTTTTATTCCAAAACTATGTTCTAAATAACCCTTATTAATAAGTTATTACTCTTTTCTACCCTTTTCTAATAAGGGTTAAAAAGGCCTCCATAATTCCTAGTGAAAGCCCAAATTCCATAAGGAAATTTTTTTTTTTTTGGGCGTTACATCTGCTTGCTGGTTCTTTGGACTCATTTTGAGAAGGAGGAATATGGTGAAGCGCCAAATGAGAAATTGATTTTCTGAGAGTAAGTGCCGATGCTGAAAATTGTGAACGAACTCAGATTTATAGGCATGGATTGCCCTGTGCACTTTGGATTCTTTGGGGAAGAGTGTTTGCCAATAATGGTGATTCTGACCTGTAGAGAAACCATGGCAACCACCGGATGAAAGTCTCAGAGGTAGGGGCTGCTGAGTCACTTGCTTGAGCTGCTGGACAGCTGTTGTCTGCTCAGGACCCCATGGTGGGGCTGCCTTCTTTAGCATCTTTGACAACTTCGAGGTGTGGACCGCAATGTGTGGAAAAAGGTCTCAGAGATAGTTGACAATCCCGATGAATTGTTGAATTTGCTTGCGGTTTAGATAAGTATCTGGAAAATGCATCAATTCTTGTGCGATGTGGGGTCCAGGACGATAATTACCATCTTGGATTATCATGCCAAGAAATTCAATGGATGTCTGGCCCACCTGTGATTTTTTCTCAGATATCATGACTCCATGTGATTCCACTATTGACAGGAACTGATCGAGGAGTCTCTGGTGTGAATCATGATCCTTGGAAAACAACAAAATATCATCAACGAGGCGTTTTCAAGGATAGGTTGGAAAATCTTGACCATAGCCTGAAAAAGTGATGGTGCCACTTTTAAGCCATCATCCGCTCCACCGATAGTGGGCATTTGGAATACGTATTTTGGGTCGATCATCAGGATGAATACCAATCTGCCAAAATCCTGACTTTAAATCAAACTTTGAGAACACCTTTGCACCTTGGAGAGGAATGAACAAAGACTGAATCTTTGGGAAAGGTAACTTATCAGCTTTGAGAAAACCATTGAGGGTTGGTAGTCAATGACTAATCTTTTCTTACCCCTGGACAATTTGAACGCTTTCAACATAGAATGCTTGACAAGCCCAATCGAATGTGTGGGCTCGATTAAGCCTCGCACCACGAGCTGGCATTCACATGCAAGTTTCGTGATCCGAGGCGCCATGCCCGGGATGTGCGTCAGGTTCACATCTTCATTAAGCTTGATAGGAAGCTTAACAAAGAACTGAGGGTTTTTCCACAAAGGAAAGGGGTGAAAGAACTGCCGATGATTTTCAGGACAAAACTGCAGGAACTTTTTTTTGAAAGACTCATAGGGTGAGGAAACATCAGAAATTGAGTATATCCTCAAGGTGTCCGTATAAGGTAGGGATTGTTGCTTGTACCTAATACCTTTGGCGGAGACATTCAATTTGTGGATTAGTTGTAGAACATCAAAACCTATAAGGAGGTCCTTATCATTGAGAGAAGAACCCTTGACATCTATCCAGAGAACACAATCTGGAAAGAACTAGATACCAACGGGTTTCTTGGTAAACAGATCTGTATGAAAATATTCACCATTAGCAGCTTTAAAGAGCTGGGTACGGTGCTTCCAAAACTCAGGAGGGAGTATGGACGGATTAATCATAGTGTGTTCTGAACCAATATCAATGAATCTATGACAGTGATAGGTTTGGCATATTTGGTAGGAAGGATACTGATTTGTATGGATGGTAGAGACCGTTGCTTAGGAGTAACATGTCTGACATGCTCGATGTGGTGGATTGTTGCAACGTCCTCAAGAATGTAGTCGAATCGAGTCGTAATCAAGACTTTTTTCGTTTCTTCACCAAAGACGTGAAGACTGCTTTCATCATAAGCATCCTGCTCGTAATGTGCGATTCCATATCATCATCCTCAGGGGGAGGAGAGACTCATGACATCAGTAGTAGTCCGCTGATTTTACCGGATCATAGGCAAGATCTAGCAAAGTGCCCTTTTCTTTTGCAAATGAAACACCAGGAATCTTTCTGTTGCCGGTTGTTGACAGTTTTCTTCCTGAAAAAATGGTAGGTTGGTTTAGGCTTTGAAGAACGATGTCTGGAAGAGTGTTTAGGTTTAGGGAATTTATGGAAATGGGACTTTTTCTTGGTAGAACAAGTGCAGGTATTTTCATCCTTGCATTTGATTGCAAGATGAGGTGTTTTGCATGCACTCTTGAATGGTTCATTCTTTTCCATAAAGTGTTTGAAAAACTTTCTCTGCTCACAAAGTTTCTCAAGACAAGAGACAGCAATCTGATAGATCTTACCAAGAGTAAGATCATCCAAGTTTATCTGGTCGGAGTTCATATGTCTCTGAATGTCTGGCAAAATCTGTGTAGGAAGAGACTGCACAAAAACATGCCGAGGAAGTGATCATTAAAACCATTCAAATATAGTACAAGGTCATGTCATCCTTTCAGAAGGCTTATCAAGATCTCTCGATCAGAATGAAAAGCACTTCATCCGATGAAATTCACGCTCAGCGTTCTCGCTAGGTTCGTTCTCCCAAAACCGATTGTACACAATCTCTAAGACTTGTGGTACAGCTTGCCTAAAATAACCTGGAGTCGCTCAGATTCACCGATACTTTAACCAATCACGGAGAGATCCTAAGAATCTCGAGCACTTTAATAACATGATAACTATCGGCCTGTGTTTGCCATCCAAGATCAAGCTAAGCAGAAAGTTCTTGGAATCTATGGAACCATTCGACTTTAGGAACTTTATCAAAAGTAAACCATGGTCCATTGATGGTTTGAACTCGAAACGATTAGGTCAGGCCCAAGATCATGAACTCAAGCGGCATGCGCATCTCTTCGTGCTCATCTTCATCAAGGGGTTCATCGGGATGAAAATCCTCAGAATTGGAGGATCATCGACGTGGATGGTTGTGCCATATAAACATTAGAAACTTCCACATAATTTTCTCTAATCTTGGCAAGTAAGATACAACCGATTCTGGAGAAGAAGACTCAAAGGATGGATTCAAATCAACTGAGGGATCAACATCTTCTTCTCGAACTATAAGACCTGTAGGCAGAGCCGATGCATGGGCTCTTTATCTTGGGTGGTCCGATAGGTTCGTGGATAGTCACCGAAGTATCGTGTATTCACGAGGAGAAGGAGAAACTGCCTCAAAGATAGTCGTGTGTGAACTGCTTCAAGATAGGTTGGTGTTTGTGGTGGGAGGTCGCTGCTCAGAACCGGGTTGAGGTCTAGTGATGGGTACAGCCTCAGAGAGGGCCTCAAGGAGTAGGAACATACGACTCGAGGAGGTTTGTACATGTTTGGAGAAACACCAAGGAATCGTGTAACTTCGGTTTTTGATCGAGAGGAGGAGGTCATGATAATATGGTCGATAGTGTCAAAGTACGGTGTGGAACAGTAAAGGTTTAGTTTGACCACCAAACAAGGACGGTTGTTGACCTTGTTTCTCAATTCTTCAGCTCTGCTTAAGTTGTCGATCTCGAACTTCCTTTTGGGTGAACTTTGGACCCGATAATTGTAGTCGATCATGATGCAGCTCATGTCCGATCTAAATTACATCATGAAGGTTGTGGTATAACTGATCCATTCTTGCAGAAATGGAATCAACCTTCTTATGAGTCGTCTGGACTTGTGCTTGAACATTTTCCATCCTGGTGTCAAGAGATTCCAGGATTACATTCTGGGCTCTGGCATTCTGGGTTTGCCAGTTAAGCACTTGCTCGTACTGCTTTAGTTCCTCAAACTATCCAGAGGAGAGAACATGGGATTGGACATATGGTTTGGAAACCACTTTAGATTGTGGATCTGTTTGTTTTCCCAAGGAAGGGCCGCTTTGGTGAACTAGATCGATCGTAAACAGGTTGGAATAGGGGTTTGAGACAGAAGTTGGTTGTTAACTTGCTGCCTATAGGTTTGAGGTATTGAGACTTGGGAGGATAGAACAACAGGAGTTGTAGTCTCAGCTGGAGTAAAATCTGGTTCATCATCGGATGAAGAATCAGGTGGAGGTTTACAGGAACCTCGCTTTGTATTCTTCTTTTTACTCCTGCTGCACGTGGGCGACTTCGTAGTCGTCGTCATCGATTCATCATCATCAGCATGGACGGTAGGGATCACACATGTGAGAACCTGGAACATCCCATATGAAATGGCCTTGCACCTTGCTAGGGTACACAGGATAGCCATCAGCAGTGAAACTGTGGGTGGGAAGCTTTTCTTGAGCTGTGTGAATAGCAGATATCATAGTAGTGTATGAAAAGGAAGTTCTGGGAGGTTGACTTTCAAGGGGTTGAAAGGTCATCCGGATAGTACCGTCTAGCCTTTTTTCATATTGGGCTTCTGAAGTCTGGATTGGTTGGGAATTCTGATGGAATTTCTCATAGTTGGAGAGCCATTCTAGCGGCATCAACTTAAGAAGTTCAGCTTTTTGGATCTGTTTGGGGATCTGGACAATGGTTGGTATGGTTTCATTGTCGGCTAAGATCATGAGGGTATCTGTAGAGGTGTGAGGAGTTGGAAGGTCAAAGCATGGTTTTGAAGTCTATAAACCAGCTGGTGATGTAAAGTAGCCATTTTTTAGGTGACCACTTGCTCAGCACCTTGGATCTGGATTTGGACTTCCAAGGTTTTTGAAAGGTTCGGATCTTCAAGGGATAGGTTGAAGTTTAGGTAAAAGGTGAGAAGTACACTGCCTGCATGAAGGGTTGTAAGAACAGTACCAATAACAGCATGTTGGTACTCTTTGAATCTAGTATCCATAAGAGCCATTCTCGCCGTAACCGCCAATATAGGGGTAAATCAAGGAATACTATCACGTAGGCGGCATAGCCGACCATATAAGGTTAAGTAAAGTAATATTATTACATCACCAATAACTAAACCACATGAGGATAAATAATAACAATGCCCTATAAGAATAAATAATAATAAATAATCACATCCTAGTAATTATCATAAGGCTAAGGATTTAAATCTAAATCTAACATAAAAGGAATTAGTTCTTACATTGCAGTTGGAGTGTTACTTACCTTGAAATCTTGAATTCTCTAACCCTCCTAGTTTGATGACTTTCTCTACTCTTGGATGTTTTGGCAAGAGAGCTTGAGTGCTTGTGTGCTAAGTGTGTTGTGTGTGTGCTTCTGTGGTGTGGTGGGCGGTTGCATAAATGAGGAGTGCCCACCTATATTTATAGGGGTGGCCATATGGAATGTAGAGAGTTCCATGCCACTTGTACAAATATCATGGGGACTTCAATGCCTAATTCTTGAAAACTAGCCCATGGGTAATTGTAGAGAATTCTAGATTATGGGCCTCGGTGGGAAGATTGCCAAGCCAGGCTAGTTAGTTGTATGGGTGGCTCGATTTAAGCGCAACCCGGTCTTAAGTCATCCTGCCTTTAGTCTTTGGCGTCCCACCTAGCGCTCAGTTCTAGGATTAGATTGAAAATGGAAGGGCTAGGTGGGGGTATTTATAGGTTTTCGAAAAGTTAAGGGATGGCTGGGATTTTGGCACCACACTTCTTGAACAATGGTTAGGATTTATTCTCTCATAAATATCTTAGTAACTTCTAGACTTAATGTCTTTACAATTATTTCTTATTATATCATTACTTATGTCATTGCTTATGTCATTATTTCCCTAGAATTATTATTATTATTATTTTATTTTAATATTTAAGGGGATTTTATTTTAATACTTAGGTGAGAAGGTCGTACCTCACAATTTCCTTTCCCCTTTTGAAAATTTTGTCCTCGAAATTTACTTATCAAATAGCTCAGGGTACTTATTTCTCATTTTGTCTTTGTGTTCCCATGTTGCCTCCTCCACTGAGCTATTTCGCCATAATATCTTAGCTGCAGGGATCCTTTTGTTGCGTAACTCTTTTATTCTCATGTCAAGAATTTGAATTGGACGTTCGTCATAGGTCAAATTTTCTTCTAGTTGGAGAGGTTTATAATCTTGCACGTGAGAGGGGTCCGCAACATATTTCCTTAGCATGGAGACATGAAAGACATTGTGTATCCTCGATAACAATGATGAGAGGGCCATTCGATAGGAAACATTCCCAACACGCTCGAGTATTTCAAATGGTCCAATAAATCTAGGACTTAATTTCCCCTTGTTCCCAAACCTCATCAGCCCTTTTACTGGAGCCACTTTTAGTAATACTTTGTCACCAACTCTAAATTCTAAAAACCTTCACCTTTTATGTGCATAACTCTTCTGTCGACTTTGCGTTGCATGCATTCTTTGGCGTATCTTCTCGATTGCTTCTGATGAGGCAGTAATTAAGTCGGGTCCAAGGTACTTTTACTCATCCAATTCATCCCCATGAATAGGTGATCTACATTTCCTTCCATATAAAGCTTCATACGGTGCCATGACAATTGTTGCTTGGTAACTATTGTTGTAAGCAAATTCTGCCAGTGGTAAATACTTACTCCATGATCCTTGAAAATCGATGATGCATCCTCACAACATATCTTCAAGTGTCTGAATTATTCTTTCTGACTGGCCGTTTGTTTGAGGATGAAATGCTATACTAAATTTTAATTTTGTCCTAATGATCTTTATATAACCTTTCCTAGAATTTTGAGGTAAACCTTAGATCCCAGTCTGAAATAATGGAAATAGGTATACCGTGGAGCCTTACTGCCTCTTTCATGTTTATCTCCACAGGCTAGTCTATGTCATAGGTCATTCGAATTGGCACGAAGTGAGTAGACTCTGTGAGTTGATCGACGATCACCCAAATGGCATCGTGCATTTTTGCAGTCCTTGAAAGTCCAATGATGAAATCCATTGTGATTTCTTCCCACTTCCATTAAGGAACTTGATTGGATTCCAAAAGTTCTGTTGGGCTCTAGTGCTTCGCTTTGATTTGTTGGCATCTGAGACATTGCGCCATGAACTTGACTATATCCTTTTTCATTCTAGGCCACCAATAATGCTTCTTTAGATCCTTGTACATTTTTTTTGTGCTAGGATGAACCGAATATAGGGTTGTATGAGCTTCAAGCATAATTTCTTTCTTTAGATCTTCATTATCTGGTACACAAACTCTATCCTTGAACAAAATGACTCCTTTCTCGGACTTCTTGAATGGTATATCTTTCCTTGGGTTGGCTTCTATCTTCAAGTTCTTCAAGTAGGAATCGGTTTCCAGTCCCTCTTTAATCTTTTCTATTAAGGTTGAGCGAAGAGTCATGTTGGCCAATTTTCTGACTACTAGCTCAACCTCTGCTTCACATTTATTGTCTCGTAATGGCTTAAGTAGAATTTTTAGAGTTGATAGGCTAGATTTTCGGCCTAGTGCATCCGCTACCACATTGGCCTTTCCGAAATGATAGTTTATTTTGCAGTCGTAGTCCTTGACAAGCTCTAGCCAACGCCGTTGTCGTATATTTAACTCCTTTTGCGTGAAGAAGTATTTGAGGCTCTTGCAATACGCTCCCATCAAATAGTGACGCCATATTATTAATGCATGCACCACAGCTGCCAATTCTAAGTCATGTGTTGCGTAAATTGTCTCATATTTCTTTAGTTGCCTAGAAGCATACGCAATGACCTTTCCATTTTGCATGAGGACGCATCATATGCCATTCTTGGATGCATCGCTATAGATGACAAATTCCTCAGAGCTGCTGGGAATGGTTAGGACTGGGGCAGTGACCAACCATTGTTTTAGCCCTCTAAAGCTTTTCTCGCATTCTGGCGTCCATATGAACTTGGCATTTCTTTTCGTCAAATGGGTCAGCGGCATTGCAATCTTGGAGAAACCTTCCATAAATCTTCAGTAGTATCCAGCCAATCCCAAGAAGCTTCTGACCACATTTGTATTAGTTGGCCTCGGTCATTGGCTTACCGCTTCCACCTTCGAGGGGTCTACTGAGATCCCATCTTTGGACACGAAGTGTCCTAGGAATATGACTCTTTCAAACCAAAATTCACATTTCTTGAATTTGGCATATAGTTGATTCTCCTTTAATATTTGAAGAGTGATCCTTAGATGCTCAACATGATCTTCCTCTATTCTTGAGTAAATTAAAATGTGGTCAATATATACCATGATGAACTTGTCTAACTAGTCTTTAAATACTCTATTCATGAGGTCCATGAAGGCTGCTGGAGCATTTGTTAGACCAAATGGCATGACAATAAATTCATAATGTCCATAACGTGTTCAGAATGTCGTTTTAGGAATGTTTGCCTCTCTGATTCGTAACTGATGATATCCTGACCTCAAATCAATCTTGGAGAATATTAATGCTCCTTGTAATTGGTCAAATAAGTCATCGATACGAGGGAGTGGGTACTTGTTCTTGATAGTCACTTTATTAAGCTCTCGATAGTCAATGCACATTCGCATTGAACCGTCCTTCTTTTTAACGAGCAGTACTGGTGCTCCCCATGGTGGATGGCTTGGGTGTACGTAGCCTTTGTCTAATAATTCTTGTAGTTGATTCTTTAACTCCTTTAGTTCTGCTGGAGCCATCCTATAAGGCGCCTTTGAAATTGGTGTAGTTCCTGGTAATAAATCGATTGTGAATTCAATTTCTCGATCTGGTGGAAATCCCGGAAGTTCCTCGGGAAATACTTCAGGAAATTCATTCACAACTGGAATATCTTCCAACTTCGGACTCTGTTCTCTTGTTTCGACGACCACACTTGCCAAGTACCCTTCTCATCCTCCTTTTAATAATCTAGCCACTTTTAAGGCAGAGATGACTAGTACACTTTTCTCTGTGTGCCCCCCTTGAAAGTGAATGATTCATTTTGTGGTGGTCGAAAAGTTACCTCATTTTTCTTGCAATCTATCTGGGCATGGTGCTTCGATAACCAATCCATGCCCAAAATTATGTCATAGTCATGCATTTCGAGAATTATTAGGTCAACATGTAGTTTATAACCAAAAATGTTGACCTCGCATGCCTTAACTAATTGTCCCAAGTTTAATACTTCTCCTGATGGTATCATGATGCTAAAAGGTCTATTTATGATATCAGGGGCCCTTTTTATCTTTCTAATGAGTGTTGGTGATGCAAATGAATTGTAGTTCCTAAGTCTATTAGCACGCATGCAAGGGTTCAGAGATAGATAGTTCATCTGATATTACTGACGGGTTTGCCTCCGTATCTGCATTGGTGAGTGTAAATACTTGAGCATTAGCCTTTTCCTGCGGCGTACCATTCTCTGGGTAATCCTTGATGAAGTGTCCTTCTTTTCCATATTTAAAGCATGTTCTGGTTTTAGCTCGGCATTCCCCAGGATGAGTTCTACCGCATTGATTACATCTGGACTTTTGTACAGCTTCCTTCTGATGATTCCTTGGGCACTTGTTCTTATCTTGATCCTGGATCACTGGCATTCCCTTTCTCTTATTGTTGTTTGCACGTGGCTTCCCGTTGTTGGCTAAGAAATTCCCTTGGTTTGTACTTCCCTTGTCTTTTCTTTTCTTTTTTTGCTTCTTCTCCTCATCCGCTTGCTCGATTACCAAGGCTCGATCGATAAGTTCGTTGAAAGAAGCATCACGAACACCGGCCACCTTCAAGTCTTTTACGAGATCTTTCCGCAATCCTTGCATAAAGTGATCACTGATACCAAACCAGGATCCGCGTTATGGATGTTCCGTGAGCATCACGGAACATCCATAACGCACTGATACCAAGCCAGGATCCACTAACTCATAGAAAGTCAGTCGGAACTCACACAGAGATCCGGCGGTGATGCAGGCATTGTTATATGCGATGGCGAACAAATCGTCCTTAGGGCCAATAGCCCGCATGCTCGGGTTTCCAGCCAATATACCCAACACCACGGAAGAAATCATAGCACACTGGAAACCCGAGCATGCGGGCTATTGGCCCTAAGGACGATTTGTTCGTCATTGCTCTGGTATAACAATGCCCGTGCTGCTCTTCTGGATCTCGACTGACTTTCTATGAGTTAGTGGATCCTGGCTTGGTATCAGTGCGTTATGGATGTTCCGTGATGCTTGATATCTTACCTGGTCTGACACAGCATAGGAACTCGAGGCCCTTGACCCCAAAAGACGCCTTGTGAGGTAAGTATCGGCTGCCCTTATAACCACAGCCTAGTGACCACTCGGGACCGATGTGGGATTCAAGGGCATCACCATTGAATCTAAAAATTAAAAAGTCGCTGCAAAGTGTTTGGGTTTGCATAGTTTTCTTTCATGGTCATAATTTCCGCATTTGTTCGTAGTCATTAAGTTAATTTACTTAAACTGTAACTCTAAGGCTTCACTTCCCCTGCAGGAACTTTGTTTTGAAAGACTCACAGGGTGAGGAAACATCAGAAATTGAGTATATCCTCAAGGTATAAGGTAGGAATTGTTGCTTGTACCTGATACCTTTGGCGGAGACATTCAATTTGTGGATAAGTTGTAGAGTTAATCACCAACTGGAAACGTGAAGGTTATACTCACCTCCACCTCGGGGGAGTACATATGATCTTAACGCTTCATGGCAGAAAAGGTCTTCGGTTGCAACCATATGTGGGGCATATCGAGAGAGTTCATCGAATTTCTGGATGTACTCTAGGACGGACATCCTTCCCTGCTGTAAATGGACAAACTCTCTTCTTTTAGCTGAGTGAACGGTCTCTGAGAAATACTTGTTATAGAGGTGCTCCTTGAATTCCTTCCACTGCATTGTTGCTTCATCGTGGCATCGTTTGATAGAATCCCACTAGTATTCTGCCACTCCTCGTAGCATAAAAAAGACACAAGTGACTTTTTCTTCTTCTAGTACTTTGGCCACCTCTATCATTCTTTCAATAGCTAGCAGCCATTGGTCTACTGCAATAGGATCTGCACTTCCCTCAAATATTGGTGGATTCAGTCGCCTAAATTCGCTCCCTGCATTGTTTATAGCTTGGGCATGTTCATCCCTTCTAACTTCCCTTTCCAATAGTTATGCCACAATATCTGTAAGTCAGTCAATTGCGAATTACTCTCTTAAAGTCCCTCATGCCCTTCTGCCTCTGCTACCCCTAGCACTTGACATCTCAACGAGTTTTCGACCTAACTTCTATATGTCAGACAAATCAAAGGTAAGATTTTTAATCATCCTTATTTCTAAACTATTCACTCATGTTAAGCCTTGTCTTTTCCCTTAGCTGGTGCATATGGACGGTCTACAGAATCGTTTTAAACCTTGGGCTCTGATATCAATTTGTAGCATCCCACGTTTTTGTAAGATAATTTACTTAGAAATTTACCTTAGTTTTAATAAAAACATTTTATAAAAGTATAACATAAAACTTTGTTACATAGAAACTTGATTACAAAGTTTAAAGTTTCTTTATTATATATGTCAAAAGGCTCCTCAGTTACAAAATAAAACATGGATATTTATGTTTGGAAAGATTCTTAGTTGAGCCCATCGTAAATCCCAAGGTTTGCGATGCCCATTTGCATTTCGCCTCGGTTGGGACTTGGATTCTCTTAACCCTACTTGATGTTGTCTGCAATGTAAGGACTACGTGAGCTAATGTCAGTAAGATAACACTTAGATGCATGCAAGGAATTATTTTGCATATGGATTAAGTCGTTAGGATTGATTAACTTTATGAGGGCCCTGGGAATGTTGTACTACAAGGTTAGCACTTTTTACTCCTATGCCCTTGGGCTTACTAGTTGGTCTTTTGGGCATTACATATTGCCGCCCCTAAAAGATTACCTTTTTCTTAGCTTGGAGGCTTGCCCTCCTTGGAAACCTGTGCCACCTAGTAGTACAACAACCCATTTTGCAAACTCAAAACACCTCATTTATAAAATAAATGACGGAATGCATATGTCCAACACAACTTATTTCCTAACATTTAAAGCTTCTAAACGTACAATCGAGCTAACAAACAAACTATCCCAAAGTCAACAATCTTTAAATTAGGCGGCAGTGCCGACCATGCGAGAATTAACCAAGAACATGTTGCATTATAGGCAGCAGAGCTGACCATAGCATGATTAAATAACAACATTATGATTAGGGCATAGTTGACCATAGAAGGAGAGATAAGGAAATATCATCACGTAGGCGGCATAGCCGACCATATGAACATAATTAACGTAATATCATCACGAATGCGTCATAGCCGACCATATAAGGGTAAATCAAGGAATATTATCACGTAGCCGGCATAGCCGACCATATAAACATAATTAATGTAATATCATCACGAAGACGGCATAGCCGACCATATAAGAGTAAATCAAGGAATATTATCACGTAGGCGGCATAGTCGACCATATAAGGATAAGTAAAGTAATGTTACTACATAACCAATAACTAAACGACATGAGGATAAATAATAACAATGCCATATAAGAATAAATAATAATAAATAATCACATCCTAGTAATTATCATAAGGCTAAGGATTTAAAACTAAATCTAACATAAAAGGAATTAGTCCTTACATTGCAGTTGAAGTGTTACTTACCTTGAAATCTTGAATTCTCTAACCCTCCTAGTTTGATGACTTTCTCTACTCTTGGATGTTTTGGCAAGAGAGCTCGTGTGCTTGTGTGCTAAGTGTGTTGTGTGTGTGCTTGTGTGGTGTGGTGGGTGGTTGCACAAATGAGGAGTTCCCACCTATATTTATAGTGGTGGTCATGGGGAGTCTAGAGAGTTCCATGCCACTTGTACAAATATCATGGGAACTTAAATACCTAATTCTAAAAAACTCTAGCCCATGGGTAATTGTAGAGAATTCTAGATTATGGGCCTTGGTGGAAAGATTGCTAAGCGCACCTCGGTTGGTTAGTTGTATGGGTGGCCCAATTTCTAAGCGCATCCCCGCTGCTAAATGCATCCTGCCTTGAGTGCTAAGTGCATCCCGCTTCTAAGCGCACTCCAGTTCTAGGATTAGATTTAAAATGGAAGGGCTAGGTGGGGTATTTATAGGTTTTCCAAAAGCTAATGGATGGCTAGGATTTTGCTACCACACTTCTTGATCAATGGTTAGGATTTATTTTCTCATAAATATCTTAGTAACTTCTAGACTTAATGTCTCTATAATTATTTCTTATTGCATTATTACTTATGTCATTGCTTATGTCATTATTTCCCTTGAATTATTATTATTATTGTTATTATTATTATTTTATTTTAATATTTAAGGGGATTTTATTTTAATACTTAGGCGAGAAGGTCGTACCTCACAGCTTTCCTGAATGGGGGCTAGATCAGTCTGCACTGTAGGTTTAACAAGTCACGTACTCAGTACCTCGAGTGGAGATCAGTCTCCACTATGGGTCTAACAAGTCACCTACTCGGGGGAATAGGTTTCACTTTAATTGATTCCTGTCATTTTCATTTAAATTTTAGGATAATCTAAATCACTTCCACCACATATTCAACCATCCTCTTAGAAAATTAACTCTACACACAATTAAAATCCACCTCCTCGTGGGATCGACACTCGTCACCATTGATATATTCTATAATATATTCGTGCACTTGCAAGTTCAATAAAATTTGCAGAACACTATGTATGGTTAGTATATCTTTAAATTATGTAAAAAACATCATTGAAGCATTTATGGATGATTTAAGTATCTATGGTGATTCTTTTGACATATGGTTAGATAGCCTTATGTTTGTTCTTAATTAATGCATGGAAAGTATCCATGTACTTAATTAGGAAAAATGTCACTTTATGATAAATCAGGTATAGTACTATGCCATATTATGTCTGCTAAGTGAATAGAAGTAGATAAATCTAAAGTAGGTTTGTTCTTTTCTTGGTCACAAAAGTTTTTATAGAAATTTTAATAAGAACTTTTTAAAAATTACATGGCCCTTATATAGATTGTTATTAAAGGAAATGTAATTCGAGTTTAATGAAGAATGTATCGAGGCATTTAAGAGGTTTAAAGAGCTACTGACCACAGCTCAAATTGTTCAACCACCTAATTAGAGCCTTTTATTTGAGATGATATGCAATGCAAGCGAGTATGTTATAGGAGTAGTTTTGTAGCAGTGAGTTGGAAAGATTTCCCATGCCATCTATTATACTTTCAAACCTTGAATGGTGCTTAACTTAATTGTTTCACCACTAAAAAAAAGAGATATCGGCGGTTATTTTTGCTTTATAGAAGTTTCATTCTTACTTAGTTAGTACTAAAGTAATTGTTCTTTTCATCATGTAGCTCTTAGGTATTTTCTTACTAAGAAATAAGCTAAACTAAGACTTATAAAGCATATACTACTCTTGTAAAAATTTAGTTTGTTCATTAAAGATATGAAGGGAAGTGAGAATGTAGTTGTTAATCATCTTGGTCGCCTTATTTATGATGAACATCTTTTACCTTTGTATAACAACTTTCCAAATGAGCAATTATTTTCTTCAGAAGCTTCAGCCCTTCAGTATGCTGGTATTTTGAACTATTTAGTAACCAGGAAGTTGTCTGATGATTTGACTCGTTCTCAAAAGGATAATGGCAGGTACTATGTGTTGGATGATGCATTTTCATAGAAGTGTTGTCCAAACCAAATGATAAGAAGGTGTGCACCCAATTCTAAGTGTTTAGATATGTTCACTTTCTGTAATTCTTATGCATGTGTTGGTTAATTTAGAGCAAAAAGAACATCACTCAAAGTACTTGAGAGTGGATTTATCGGCCTACTTTATCCAAAGATGAATTTATTTTATGTAAACCACCACGAAATCACTGGCTAGAGCATGGAAAATTCTAGTGGCTCAAATACTGATACTTATTATTGAAATATTTGATATTTGGGTTATCGATTTCATGAGACCTTTTCCTAGTTTATACAATAATCTTTACATACTATGTTGATTGTGTTTCTAAATAGGTGGAAGCAAAAACTATCGACATTAATGATTCTAAAGTAGTTGTAGATATTTATAAAGACTAACATATTTGCAAGGTTTGAAACACCAAAAGCTATAATCAACAATAGAGGAATCCATTTTTACAACTATACATTTTAAGCTTTGTTGAAGAAATACAACACATAAGCTATCTACACTATACCATCTACAAACTAGTGAGCAAGCTGAATTTTCAAATCAAGAAGTCAAGTCTATTTTAGAGAAATCAGTGAATCCCAATAAGAAGGATTGCAGTTTATAAGTTGATGACGCACTTTGGGTGTATAGAACAACATTTAAACACTAATTGGTATGCTACCTTCTAGGTTGTGAGGGTAAGCCATCTTATCTTTTAGTTGAGCTTGGCATAAGGGATATTAGGCAATCAAGTAATATAACATGGACATGGATGCTGTTGGTGAGCAGAGGAGACTACAATTGAATGAGCTTGAAGAAATCAAGAATGATGCTTATAAAAGCTCACAAGCTTACAAGGACAAGAGTAAGGCTTTTCGAGATAAAATGATTTCGAGGAGTAATTTTATTGTTGAGTAGAAAGTTATTTTATTCCATTCATGCCTTAAGTTACTTTTAGACAAGTTATGCTCTACATAGGTTGGTTCCTTTTGTTATTATTAATCTTTTTCCTCATGGTGCAAAAGAAATTAAAAGCTTTAAAATAGGCAAGGACTTCAAAGTTAATTAACATAGATTAAATCCTTATTATGAACATTTTGTAGAGCATGATTGAGTAGACGTCATGTCTCTCAATAGACAAGTGATTTCTAATAAACAAAGAGGATAAAAGTCAGGCTAAGAACATTAGACCAAGTGCTATATGGGAGGCAACCCAATTAGAAAGCACAATAATTAGATTTGAATGCTTTTTCCTTATACTTTCTCTTATTTCAGTCAGTTACTTTTTCTTTGTTTAGTTTATGCTCCATTGTTTATTCTTTTTCCTTTATCTTTAATCCTCTCAATGGGAAAGTTAGTTTTACATTTAGGATAATATTAGGATTAATTGTAAGGGACGATTTTTGTTTTGTTTTGTTTAATATTTGCTATTTGTTTAAAAATCTGAAAATCTAAAAAACAAAAGCATAAAATCTGAAAACTACCATTAAAATCTTTTGTTTTTGTGTTAATTCTTTGTGTTTTGGTGTGATAATTTATATTCTAATGATAAAAACTTGATTGACAATGAATATTGTTGGTAGAAATGGATGAAAATTGCCTTTGTTTATGCATTATTTTTGTGTTGATTTCAACCTGATTATGATTGTCTACTACCTTGAGCACAAATGTTAGTTCTTTTATTATTTTGACTTGAGTTTTAGATTGTTACAGCCTAAGTTAAGAGTTGGGATTGAGTAAATGACTGTTTTCTTCTTTTTTATCTCTTTTATCTTAATTAGTTTATGTGGGCAACATATTTACAAATAGCTATTTGTAACCCTTAAGAGTGAAGCTATCATTGAGTAATTTTGCCTGTATGCCACTAGTACAAAGAGGACAATCAACTATGAGAAAGCTGCCTTAAAGAGTAGAGTGAAAGCTCCTGATTACATAATAAGAACAAAAAGCTATGCAAAAGCAATGTATGTGTTGAAAAGAAAATCAAAAGAAAATGCACATTTGTCCTTGTGTCAAAAAAAAGAGAGAAAAAAATAAAAAAAAATTATACAAATCTTGATATCAAGAGGATCAAGTCCATTTGATGTAGCACCCCACGTTTTTGTAAGATAATTTACATAAACATTTGCCTTTGTTTTAATAAAAACACTTTATAAAAGTATAACATAAAACTTTATTATATAGAAACTTGATTACAAAGTTTAAAGTTTCTTTACTATATATGCCAAAAGACTCCATAGTTACAAAATAAAATATGGTTATTTATGTTTGGAAAGATTCTTAGTTGAGCCCATTATAAATCCCAAGGTCTGCAATGCCCATATGCACTTCGCCTCGGTTGGGACTTGGCTTCTCTTAACCCTACTCGATGTTGCCTGCAATGTAAGGACTACGTAAGCTAATACCCAGTAAGATAACACTTAGATACATGCAATGAATTATTATGCATATGGATTAAGTCGTTAAGATTGATTAACTTTATTAGGGCCTTAGGTATGTTGTACTACAAGGCTAGCACTTTCTGCTCTCATGCCCTTGGGCTTACTAGTTGGTCTTTTGGGGGTTACGTACCGCTGTCCCCAAAAGATTACCTTTTTCTTAGCTTGGAGGGCTTGCCCTCCTTGGAAAAGTTTGCCACCTAATAGTACAACAACCCATTTTGCAAACTCAAAATACCTCATTTATAAAATAAGTGACGGAATGCATATGTCCAACGCAACTTATTTCCTAGCACGTGAAGCTTCTAAACGTACAATCGAGCTAACACACAAACTTCCCAAAGTCAACAATCTTTAATTTAGGCTGTAGTGCCGACCATGTGAGAATTAACCAAGAACATATTGAATTATAGGCGGCAGAGCCGACCATAGCATGATTAAATAAGAACATCAAGATTAAGCGGCAAAGCCGACCATATAAGGAGAGATAAGAAAATATTATCACATAGGCGGCATAGCCGACTATATAAAGGTAAATCAAGGAATATTATCACGTAGGCGGCATAGTCGACCATATAAAGATAAGTAAAGTAATCTTATTACATAACCAATAACTAAACCATATGAGGATAAATAATAACAATGCCATATAAGAATAAATAATAATAAATAATCACATCCTAGTAATTATCATAAGGCTAAGGATTTAAAACTAAATCTAACATAAAAAGAATTAGTCTTTACATTGCAGTTGGAGTGTTACTTACCTTGAAATCTTGAATTCTCTAACCCTCCTAGTTTGATGACTTTCTCTACTCTTGGATGTTTTGGCAATAGAGCTTGAGTGCTTGTGTGCTAAGTGTGTTGTGTATGTGCTTGTGTGGTGTGGTGGGTGGTTGCAAAAATGAGGAGTGCCCACCCATATTTATAGGGGTGGCCGTGGGGAGTCTAGAGAGTTCCATGCCACTTGTACAAATATCATGGAGACTTAAATGCCTAATTCTAGAAAACTAGCCCATGGGTAATTATAGAGAATTCTAGATTATGGGCCTTGGTGGGAAGATTGCGAAGCGTACCATGGTTGGTTAGTTGTGTGGGTGCCCCAATTTCTAAGCACAACCCCGCTGCTAAGTGCATCCCGTCTTGAGTGCTGAGTGCATCCCGCTTCTAATTGCACTCCAGTTCTAGGATTAGATTAAAAATAGAAGGGTTAGGGGGGTATTTATAGGTTTTCCAAAAGCTAATGGATGGCTAGGATTTTGCCACCACACTTCTTAATCAACTGTTAGGATTTATTCTCTCATAAATATCTTAGTACCTTCTAGACTTAATGTCTCTACAAGTATTTCTTATTACATCATCACTTATGTCATTGCTTATTTCATTATTTCCCCAGAATTAATTATTATTATTGTTATTTTATTTTGATATTTAAGGGATTTCATTTTAATACTTAAGTGAGAAGGTTGTACCTCACATTTGACCTACTTTTCTTTTCATTCAAGGCAACGACAATTGACATTGAAGATTTTGAGAAGAGATTTTGATTGAATTGATTCACACACAGTAGAAGATTCTAATGTAAGATAAAGTCGACTATTGGATGGGAGTTGAAACTTTGCTAATATTTGAATCTTTCTTTGAGCTATACATTATTTCGCAATCTTTGAGGTTGATTTTATGGAATCTGAGCAAGGTTGATTTTGTGGAATCTGAACTTAATTTTGAAGACTATTTTAGTTATCTTGTTTGTTGTTTTTAGTTTATTATTGATATTTGTAGATATCATCACTGTAAACCGTCACAAGACTATAACTTATCCATTAAGGTTGTCTAGGGGTTTAAAGTCTTGTTACATATGTAAAATGCAGTCGCAAACACCTATAAAAGTAGTTTAGTTAGGATTTTATTTTCATCTGTTTTTTCTTAGTTTAATTTTACTTGAGGACTAGCAAAAGCTAAGTATACGGGAATTTGATTAGAGCTTAATTTCACATATGTTTTAATTACTTTCTTTGTAGTTAGTCTTGTTATATATGCAAAATACAGTCACAAACACCTATGAAAGTAGTTTAGTTAGGATTTTATTTTCATCTATTTTTTCTTAATTTAATTTTACTTGAGGACAAGCAAAAGGTAAGTATAGGGGAATTTGATAAGAGCTTAATTTCACATTAGTTTTAATTACTTTCTTTGTAGTTAGTCTTCTATTTTTTCTAGGATTCTTAAGCCAAAGAAAAAAAAAAAGAATAGCAAAGCTATATACTGGAATAAAGATTAGCCTGATTACCACTTCATGGATTTTAATAATCTTATCTTTATTCACTTTATTAGACATGTACTAAGGTTAAGAATCAAATTTAGGTCATAAAGATTGATTCTTGAATGGTTGGTCCGATTCTAGTTTGTTAATATGTATATGCTTATTATATTGATTTTGATGATAACAAACCTTAAATGTTCTTGATTAAATATTGGAGTCCAGCGAAATTATGTTGAAATGTGTAAATCTGGAAGTAAACGGTGAACCGTTAACATTAACGGTCAACCTATAAATTCCAGAGAGGATTATTTCTTAGGTTTCAACCAGTTAGCAAAAACGAACAAGGTAAGTTACTGGAATTAAACGGCAAACCGTTTAATAACAAATGGTTAACCAATAATTTTCAGAATGAAATTTTGTGCTAATCCCTTACCATTTAACAGCAACGGATAAGCCTTTTTGTTTTGCAAGTTACTGGAAATAACCAGTGAACCGTTAACGTCAAAACGACTAACCGATAAATTTTAGAATGTCATTTTCATGCTAATCTTTAATCGTTTAGCAAGAGTGATTAGCAGAAATTTATTTTGCAGGTCTCTGGATTTTAACAGTGAAAGGTTAGTGACCAACGGTCAACTATCTATTTGAAAATTAGCTCAATGGTAACTTTGACCAGTCCAAACGGTTAACCATTAATGGTTAACGGCGATCCATTTGCGGACAGACAGACAATAACAACTATTTTTTCAGTTCTAACTATTAAATAAGCTCTTTGAGATTCAAACAAAAGCTTATCACAACACCATCTTTGAGCATATAATCAAGAATACAATCTTCATAAAGCTTTAAATATATTCTTACTTTATTTATTCACACATTGGGCATTGATTTGTAATCTTAGATATTGTGTGAGAGAAAATCAAATTTGTAATTTTTGTCTTGAGTGATTGTAAGTGTTGGGATACACTTGGGTTAAGAGATTTGAGATAATCTCTTTTTGTAAAGGTCTATTGATACCTCGGAAGTCAATTGTAAGCATTTGAAGCCTTGAAGACTTGCTTAGTGAAATCCTCAAGCCCAGTGAGTTTGGAGGCGTGAACGTAGGCAAGTTTGATCGAACCACATAAAAATCTTTGTGTTTGAATCTCTCTTCTCTTATCTTTTTATATTGTGATTGATTTATTTGTTATCGCTTTAAATTCATTTTAGATTTGCATTGTATTTTATTTTAGAATTGAATAATTTTTAAAAACTTAATTCACTCCCCTCTTGGGTTGCATTACTAGAATTTCATTTGGTATCATAGCAAGGTTCTCTTGTTAGGACTTAACCGTCTAGAGTAAAAGATTTATGGCAATCCAAAATGACTCAACTTTTAAGGAAGAACAGTTCACAACTAGGCCACCATTCTTTGATGGCAATGACCTCTTATTCTGGAAAACTAGAATGAGAATTTACTTATAATCGTTAGATTATGAAATTTAGGAAGTTGTTTGTGATGGTCCATTCATGCCTATGACTAAGAATAAAGTAGGAGACGATATTCCTAAATCGTCTAGTCAATGGAATGAGTTAGAAAGGAAAAAGATATCTTTAAACTCTAAGGCAATGAATGTTCTGTTTTGTGCTCTTGATAAGAAAGAAGTTCATAGATTATCTAGTGAGAGTGCTCAAGAAATATAGAATAAACTTGAGGTTATCTATGAAGGGACAAATCAAGTTAAACAGTTTAAAATCAGTAGATACACTCATCAATACGAATTTTTCCAAATGGAACAAAATGAAAGTATGTACTCTATGTATACACAATTTATAGACATAGTGAACACCCTAGGAGCCCTAGGAAAAACTTTTTCAAATAGCAAAAAAGTAAATAAAATCATTAGGTCACTTCTAAGAGCATTGAGACCTAAGAGGACTATCATTGAAGAAGCCAAGGATTTAAATACTTTACCTATTGATGATTTAATTGGCTCTCTCATTTCATATAAAGAAGACTTGGCAATAGAGAAAGGGCATGAAGAGAAGAAGAAAATCATTGCTCTCAAAGCTTCAAAACGTGAGAGTGATGAGGAAAGCGAGACGGATTGATGAGATTAAGGATAAAACTATCACAAGCACATGGGATAAGGCATATTCAGATCTTATTCAAATTTCCATCGGACCTGTTACAAGAGCACGAGCAAAGAAATTCAAAGAAGCGCTTAATGGATTGATTCAAGCAACTTAGGCTCAATCAATTTCATGGAGGCCCATTAAAGGAAGCACACATGATAAATGCATGATTCAGGCTCTTGAAGTTTCTAGATAATCACTTCTATGAAATAGAGAGTTGGTTTGCACATTATGACAGGAAAATATATATTTTCCTTTTTTAGATACTTTCATGTTTCTTGAGGAGGCTATTAGGAAACAAATCAATTATGTCTATTTTAATTTCCTAGTTTCCATTTAATTGATGCAAGACATTTAAGTCAATTAGGATCCAGATTTGTTTTAGATTCTTTCCTAATTACTTAGATTAGGAATTTGATTTGGTTTAAATTCTTTCCTATTTATTTAGATTAGGATTCTGATTTGATTTATATTCTTTTCTATTAAGGAAGATTCAGATTCATATTTAGATTTGATTTTTGGTTTAGAATTTATTTCAAAAAAACTTCTTGTAACCAACACTATATAATATACTTGTATTTAATAAATGGGAGAAAAAGCTTTTTTGTTGCAATTTGTGAGAGAGTTAATTCTCTTTGGTTCTTTACGAACTCTTTGAACTTATCGGATTTTCGTGACATTCAAACTCTTGACTAATCAATCAGACCATGCATAGCTGATTGTGGCGTCTTCACATACCAAGGTTCGTGCTTTTAATAAGCATTGGGTCTAGGTTCCATTCTATTCCTAGTTTAAATTCGATCTTGGGAACTAAAATTGATTAGGGTCGCGTCAGTTCTTGACGGGGTTCGTATCACGGATAATGAAGAGATGACTATATTGACTAGGAGATTCAGAAAATTCTACAAGAAAACTAGTGAGCAAAGAATGTTCAGAAACTTCAAGAACTAAAAGGAGAAAAAGGAGTCAATCACTTGCTATGAATGCAAAAAGCCTAGACACATACGGTTTGAATGTCCTTTTCTTAACAAGTTCAAGAAGAAAGCAATGGTAGCTACATGGGATGATAACGATGAGGAAACTAGTATGATGAAGAGCATCAAGGGACGACAAATTTAGCTCTCATGGCAATTAGGGAAGAATTATTAGATGAACTTGATGAGGTAAGTGATCTCCTTATATATAATGAATTACATGATGTTTTTAAAGAATTACATGATGAGTGGATGAAAATTGATAAAAGGAATGCATGTCTTAAAAAGAAAATGTTAGAATTTACAAATGAAAAGGATGTCATGCAAAAATGCAATGTTTCTTTGAATGAGAAGATAAAAAAAAACTTGAATTAGAGAATAAAATATTGCATGATAGAATTGTATCTTTTCAAGATAAACAAAGTACTTCATGCGAGCATGAAAAATTACATATTGATAAATTAGTAAAAGAGAATGAAGTGCTTAAGAAGAAGAATAATGAATTAAATGAGATTGTAATAAAATTCACAAATGGGAAAAAGATGTTGGATAGCATGCTTAATTCACAAAATAAAAGTATTATAAAATTTATTATTTAAAATATTATTAATAATATGTATTTATTGTAATCAAAATATCATAAATAAATAGATGTTCAGTAAAAAGAAATACATATTATGGTATGAAATGTGTTTGGGTTCCAAAAAGAACCATTACTAACATTCAAGAACCCAACAAGTTTTGGGTACCTAAAACTTAGAAATTTTTACTGCATGGATCAAAGAAAAAAGAAAGATAAGTGGTACTTGGACAGTGAATGTTCAAGACACATGACAGGGAATTACTCTTGATTTTCAAATTTTACCAATATTGAGAACAGTGGAAATGTATTATTTGGAGATAACTCAAAAGGGAAAATCATCGATATCGAAAATGTCGGTAATGTATTCTATACTCTTATTGAAAATGTAAGTTTGCTTGAAAACTTGAAACATAATTTGCTTAGTATTAGTCAATTGTGTGATAAATATTATAAAATTATTTTTTATAAGAATAGATGTGTTATTGAGAATGCATATGATGGCAAAATATTATTTGTAGGAGATAGATGTGTTAATATTTACACCATTGAAATAAATTGTGCATCTACACATGACAAATGTTTTTTGGCATTGCATGAAGATGGTTGGTTATGGCATAGAAGATTAGGACATGCAAGCATGGATTTAATTTCAAAGATTTCTAAAAATGATTGAGTTAAAGGGCTTCCAAAAATCTATTTTCAAAAAGATAAAATTTGTGAAGCATACTAATTTGACAAACAAATCAAAACTCCTTTTAAAAGTAAACCTCTTCAACTACTTCACATAGACCTTTTTGGACTTTCAAGATATGCTACCTTGAGTGGGAAGCATTATGCTTTTGTAATTGTTGATGATTTTTGAAGATTCACATGGGTATTATTCTTAGCTAATAAGGATGATGCTTTATAAAAAAGGAAATGGTATTGCTTGCATTAGAAGTGATCATAGAGGAGAAGTTGAGAACTATGCATTTGAAACCTTTTGTGACAATTTAGGCACTGTGCATTAGTTTTCATCACCTAGAACTCCACAACAAAATAGAGAAATGGCTAGAACCATGTTGAATGAAAACTCTTTACCTAAGTATTTTTGGGTTGAGGCCGTCAATACCACTTGCTATGTTTTAAATTGTGTATTGATTAGACCTAATCTCAATAAAACTCCATATGAGCTTTGGAAAGATAGAAAACCCAACATTGGCTATTTTAAATTTTTTGGTTGCAAATGTTTTATTTTGAACACAAAGGATAATCTTGGTAAATTTGATCCAAAATCCGATGTTGACCTCTTTCTTGGGTATTCAAACCCAAGCAAAGCTTATAGCGTTTGTAGCAAAAGAACTCTAGTTGTGGAAGAATCTATGCGTATTACTTTTGTTGAATCTAACCCCTCCTCTGTGGAGAATGTTGTTGTTGATAATGATGTAGATTAACAACTACAAGAAAAGTCATCAAAGGATAACCAAAAAGATGCACCAAATGGAAATCAAGATGAGCAACATGAAGAAACAAATGTAGAATAAATTAAAGGTACTTCTCAAACACTCCCCAAGGAGTGAGGATATGTTTCTTCTCACCCTAAGGATATAATTTTACGAGATCCCTCACGTGGCATAACAACTATATTATCATTTATTAATACTTGTGAGCATGCTGCATTCATATCTTAAATTGACCCAAAACCTTTTACGGATATGAAAAATGATGAATCTTGGATTATGGCAATGCAAGAGGAGTTAAATCAATTTGAGAGAATCAATGTGTGGGAATTAGTCCCTAAATCGGAACATCAATCCATTATAGGCACTAAATGGGTTTTTAAAAATAAAATGGATGAATTCGGTGTGGTTGTAAGGAATAAAGCTTACAACCAAGAATAGGGAATTGATTTTGATGAAACATTTGCACCTGTAGATAGACTAGAATCCATTAGAATGTTCTTAGCACTTGCATGTCATAGAGATTTCATTTTATTTCAAACGGATATCAAAAGTACTTTTTTAAATGGTTATATGTGAAACAGCCTCCTAGATTCGAAAATGAAAAAATTCAAAATCATGTTTATAGGTTATCAAAAGCATTGTATGAATCAAAATAAGTACCTAAAGCTTGGTATGATAGACTTAAGAATTTCTTGTTTGATAATGGTTTTTCGATGGGAAAAGCGGATACTACTCTCTTTGTTAAGTATAAGAACCAAGATATACTTGTTGTCCAAATTTATGTTGATGATACTATCTTTGGTTCACTAATGAGTACTTATACAAGGAGTTTTTCACCTTGTATGAGTAAGGATGGGAGAGTTGAAGTACTTCATTGGACTGCAAATAAAACAAAATGATGAAGGAATCCTCATAAATCAAGCCAAGTATATGAAAGATTTACTCAAGAGATTCGGTATTTATGTAAGGAGTTTTCATCTTGTATGAGTAAGAAATTTGAAATGAGTATGATGGGAGAGTTGAAGTACTGACCCAAATAAAATAAAATGATGAAGGAATCTTCATGAATCAAGCCAAGTATATGAAAGATTTACTCAAGAGATTCGAAATTAGTGACTCAAAGACCAAAAGTACTCTAATGAGCTCAACCACCAAGCTTGATAAAGATGGAAAAGGTAAAGAAGTTGATATAAAAATGTATCGAGATATGATTGGCTCTTTACATTATTTAACTGCAAGGAGACCCGACATCATGTTTAGTGTATGTTTATGTGCAAGAGTTCAATCATGTCCCAAGGAATCTCATTTTCTTGCTGTAGAATAATGAGGAGCGTGAGATGGATACTAATCTTCCCTCCACTTCCGAGCCTCCTCCAGCTCCCGTTCAGCCACTAGTTTCAGAAACTTTACAGCAATTGGCTGATGATGTTCGTAGGCTTTCTAAGAGGTAGCAGCTGATTCTAGACAGATTGGACACTCTCTCCCAAGACCAGCAATAGCTCCAGTCTAAATTTTAGACTTTTCAGGAGCAAAGTATCGATCAGCAGTATGAGATCATTACTGCATAGCTCCGCCTTCTTGGCTATTTCAGATACAACCCTGGCAGTACCTCTTCGCAGCCTCCTTCTTAGTTTTGTCTTTTATCTTTTCGCACATACATTTCCTATTATTTTTTTTTTTTATATGTGTTTTGATATGCCTATTTTTGTTTGACTTACATTACTATTTATTATTGATTTTGATGATAGATTAGTGTGTGTGTATGTGTGTGTGTGTGTATTTATTATGGTTGCTTATATGTGCTTTTGCTCATGGAGGATTGTATATGTGTGGATTGATGCTTTGATGGAGCTGTTGGTATATGGAAACTTGCTTATCATATTTGGAAGTGTTTTAATATGTTTTGTATTTGAGGATTTGTTCATTTTTAAGGAAAGACTTTGCCAAAATTTCTGTCTGCCTAACATGGGTAATATCTTCATCTTGCAACTCACACTTTAATTGTCTGTTTCTATCTTTTCTTTCTTATGATGAAGGGGGAGATAATGAAATAATTTGATCATATTGATAATTTTTAAATGGTTTTTGAATAATTTGTTTTCAAAAGAAAACATTTCATATTGGCTAAAAAATTATTTTTGGTTAAAAATTTAATTGGCCATTCCGTTAGGGGGAGTACTCATTTAGGGGGAGTTAAATGTTGAAAGAAGTTTGTCATCATAAAAAGGGGGAGAATATTAACATGTATATGTTTATTATATTGATTTTGATGATAACAAACCTTAATTGTTCTTGATTAAAATATTGGAGTCCAGTGAAATTCTGTTGAAATGTGTAAATTTTGAAGTAAATGGTGAATCGTTAACATTAACGGTTAACCGATAGATTCCAGAGAGGATTATTTCTTAGGCCTCAACCGGTTAGCAAAAAAGAACAAGGCAAGTTACTAGAATTAAACGGCGAACCGTTTAATAACAAACAGTTAACTGATAATTTTCAAAATGAAATTTTGTGCTAATCCCTTACAGTTTAACAAGGCAAGCCTTTTTGTTTTGCAGGTTACTGGAAATAACTGGCGAACGGTTAATGTCAAAATGGCTAACCGATAAATTTCAGAATGTCATTTCATTCTAATCTGTAACCGTTTAGCAAGAGCAGTTAGTAGAAATTTGTTTTGCAGATCTCTGGAATTTAACTGTGAAAGGTTAGTGACAAACAGTCAACTGTTTATTTGAAAAATGGCTCAATGGTAACTTTGACCAGTCCAAACAGTTAACCGTTAGAGGTTAACGGTGATTTGTTTGCGGGCAGACAGTCGGTAACGGCTATTTTTCAGCTCCAACTATAAATAAGTTCTTTGAGATATAAACAAAGGCTGATCACAACACCATCTTTGAGCATATAATCGAGAATACAACCTTCATAGAGCTTTAAATACATTCTTATTTCATTTATTCACATATTGGGCATTGATTTGTAATCTTAGATATTGTGTGAGAGAAAATCAAATTTGTAATTTTTGTCTTAAGTGATTGTAAGTGTTAGGATATACTTGGGTTAAAAGATTGGGGATAATCTCTTGTTGTAAAGGTCTATTAACACCTTAGAAGTTAATTATAAGGATTTGAAGCCTTGGAGGCTTGTTTAGTGAAATCCTCAAGCCTGGTGAGCTTGGAGGCGTGAATGTAGGTGAGGTTGACCGAACAAAGTAAAAATCTTTGTGTTTGAACCTCTTTTCCCTTATCTTTTTATATTGTGATTGATTTATTTGTTATTACTTCAAATTCGTTTTAGATTTGCATTGTATTGTATTTTAGAATTGAATAATTTTCAGAAATCTAATTTACCCCCCTCTTGGGTTGCATAACTAGAATTTCACAGTTTATGGCTTTTGGAGTTATTTTTATACATGGCCCATTTCCCTAGGTCAAAAACCTAATCTTATAAGTAAAAAGAGGTAAAGAGATGAGTTCCACTAGTCTTACAAGGATTAGGATAAAACCTTTATATAAAGACAAGAACTTAGATGCACTTAAAAAAATAATGAAGAATCAATTCCAAAGGATAGAAGATCGCTAGGGATGGCAAAATAACCCGGACCCGGCCCGGACCCGGACGAACCCGGATAATCCGGGCTGGGTTGAACCCGGACCGGATTGAAAAAAAATCCGAATCCGGAATGGATTTTCATAACCCAGATGAAATCCGGGTCGGGTCCGGGTTTGGAATAACCCGTATATCCGGAACCCGAACCCGGATATCTTATTTTAATATTGTTTTTTAATTAGTTTTATTGATTACTATAAATACAAACTAAAAACCCTAACGATTCCTCACAACTCAAGCAGTCAAGCTTTGGTTCTTAGCTTCTTGTAGCCAACAGCCTTCGTGATTCACCACCATCAGAACTCCGAAGCTTGGGCTCGGGGCTCGGGGCTCGTCATCCGTCGCAACTCGCAACTCGTACTCTCGGATTTGTTCACGACCGTCGCAGACTCGCAGCCTTGGGTTCTTGTAGCTCCAAACAACGATCCGATTCACCACCGTCGTCCGTTGCAGCCTCGGGTTCGCGGTTTGCTATCGTAACAACTCACAAGATCAGGTTCGCGGTTCGTCGCTGTCACAAGCTTGGGTTCGTCGACGTCTGCCGCAACTCATACGCGGGTTCACGAATCACGACCATCGCAGCCTCTGGTCCAGTGTCGTTGGCTTATTGCTTAAAAATTTGAATTTGTTTATGGATGATTTACAATCTGTAATGGATTTTTTTTTTTCTTGAAAAGAGGAATGGATGTTTTATTGCTTGGAACTGCGAATATTTTTTATTTTAGAATTTTAGAAACGAGATTCATTGATCCGGGTTCAAAACCCGGATTTTTCCGGGTTTAACCCGGACCGCACCCGGGTGGAAAAAACCGGGTTAAAATCCGGGTCCGGGAAAAGAAAAAATGTGTCCGGGTCCGGATCCGGGAAGGCTAAACCCGGACCCGGACCCAGATTTTGCCATCCCTAAAGATCGCAAAGAAGAAAGGAGTAGGTGAATTGGAGAGAGAAGACTTAGTTGTCATAGCTAAATTCAATCAGTAAGTCTTTCTTTCTCTTGTCTTTTGTTAGTTTTCTTTAATGGATCGGATATTGTATAATTCAAATTGGATATTGAATAATTCAAACTTGTATGAGTAATTCTTTTTAGTGGCTAGTGTTGATTTTAAAACCATAGACATTGATTTTTATTTTAAACTTTCAAAAATCACAATCTCTTCATCTTTCTCTCGAAAATTTTATGTTTCACTAATTTTTCAAGAATTGCTATCTCGTTTGTCTAGGTGGCCAAATAGATAAATTTGATGCTAATATAATTGCTATGATCCGTAATTGTCAAAGAACTAAACCTAAGAAGCAAATTGTGATCAAGATTGTAAGATATTTTCATTTGATTCCATGTAGAACATTTTCTAATGCTTTCATTAAATTAAGTCTCAAAAGCTTGCTCAAGATTGTTTCTTCTAAAGAGAATAAGTTAAAAGCTTGTTTTACTTGACAACTAAATAAAGAAAGATCAAAATAATTGATTTGTACTTATCTTTAGAGTAGTTGTTTTCAATGGAAAGTAAATGATGATTCTAATAGTTGACCTAAAATTTAATGTTTAGTAGTGGAGAATGATTCTTTAACCATGTTTCACATCGTATTTCAACCTCTTTAAATTTGTTTTCCACAATTTTAGATTTTTTACTTTAAATTCTTTAGATTAGTTTATATAACAAATCAAATTCAAATCCTTCCAAATTTTATGCGCATGTTTTTAGTGTGTCCTTTGTAAATCTAAAAAGTTTTGAGTCAATTTCATTAAGTTTAGATAGGATTTTTAATTTAAATTAATGGTTCAGGCTAGTTTGAGTGTTTTGTGTGTTTTTGTGTTAATAACTAATTAATTGGAATCAATCTTCAGCGGGGAATGACTCTTGCTTGCTTCAAGATGATAACATTTAAAGGTTTTAAGTGATATCCTTTTAAGTGACATCAAATATTTATTTATTTATTTTTTATAAAGACATCAAATATTTATTAATTAAATTTATAAGCAAAAATAAAATAATTCACCAACGGTTACACCAACCACAACTGACCACCATGAATTGTCGTCGGTGTAACGTTTTAGTTTTATTTGACATCACTTTCTATATTGTTGAGTCCTCATCAATCGAGCTTTATAATGGTACAAGTATCATTAGAAATAGAGCTTTCGTTTGTGATACTTACCGTCAAATTTTCAAATCTTAAAAAATGAAAGCTTCATTTCTTACGAAACTTGTATCATTGTAACATTCATGCAATGAGGATTCTAACGGTGCCAAAATAAACTCTAGCAGACATCGAAACGCAACCATATGGTTGTCGATGGTAGTAGTGATAACAATTAATTTTTAAGTGGAATTAATATTTAATATAAAAAGTGGAATTAATGAAATAAAAAATTGAAACCTAATGCACTCCAGCTTATACCCGTGGGGAAGTCGTGATTATTTAATTCAGTAAAAGCAGCATCATTTTGAATTATGATGCAATGCAATCTCCCTTTTTTTTCAAGTCGATCATGCAATAACATTACTTTAATGAGAATAGTGTTTTAATGCTAAGTAATGTTGTGTCATTGTTCCAAATAAGCCTTTGAATAATAATTTAAAAAAATAGTAAAGATAGTATATGTATTTTTCATCATGTAAATGGTAGATCAAATCAACTTAACTTTTAAGGTACAATAGTTAGTTTTAGCCAACTACTTTACGGGCTAGAATTAGAATTGAGTGGAATCGGAAAGAACTAGAATTCGAATGGAGTGGAATCAAAATGGAAAATGAAAATTAGAATAAATTATTTACTTTAAGAAAATTTTAACAACACTTGTTTTTTTGTCGTATCTTATAGCATAAAATTTTGACGTATCTTTATCTCAATCTTTCTAAATTTGTATCAATCAACCACTTTGACACTAAAAATAGTCATTTTACCCCTAAATAAATTAAAAAATTATTTTATTCTATAAAATTTTGAAAAATATAAAAATTATAATTATAAGAATACCCCTTAATTCAATAAAATAAATAAATATCAAAATCTAAAATGATAATTTTTAAATGAAATTATAATTATAAAAAATAACATGTTTTAATTATAATTTTTTGTAATTATAATTTATTTAATTTTTGTAATTAAATTAAGTATAACGAAGTTTACAAAAATTAACGTGAAGAGAAAAGCACCCCATAATTTTGTAAACTTTCCTATAATCAATATTAAGAAACTTTTCAATGCAAATTAAATGAGATTATTTTCACAAAAAAATTAATGTGATACTTTTCAAATGAAATTATTTTATAAAAAAATTCACAAATTGGATTTAAGATTTATTTAGTTTATTAAATTAGGGGTATTCTTATAAATATAAAATTTTTATTTTCAAAATTTTGTAGAATAAAATGGTCTTTTTAATTTATTTAAGGATAAAATAGTTATTTTTTAGTGTTAAAGTGGTTGATTGATACAAGCTTAAAAACAAAGGTAATGTAAAATACATGTTAAATGTTTGTGGTAATTAGATGTGCATATGATAAAAGAAATGTAGTGTAGAAATAATTTCCCTTTATTTTATCCGTAGGAATCAAAATTAAAATAAATTACGTTGTCATGCATTGATGAATTTATTTTATCTTGAAATCATAATGGATTATAGCAAGTTACTAAAATAATCTTAGTTAATTATTGTCAATATTTATTATAGTAATTGTTATTATTATAAAAATAATTATTGTTAATTATAATTATAATTATTATATTAATCATTGTAATAACTATTATTATTAATATTTATCTTTTGATAATAGTAATTATTATTATAATTATTAACTATTATAGTTATAATAATAATAATAAGGGTAAATTTCATCCAACCCCCTTATTAAATTGAAATATTTTAATTTAACTTTCAAAAGTGTGAAAATTTCAACTTATCCCCCAAATACAGTTATTTTTAACAATTAAGTAACGTTGACTGATTAAAATAAGAGAATACCCTAATTCTAACTAATTAACAATTTTGTAGGGTTAATAAGAATAATTTCATTTGACCCCTTAAGGTCTTACATATTTCAATTTAGATGACAAAAATAGATTTATTGATAAAACTCCTATAAAAAAAAGTAATAGACCTTTAAAAAAATAAAATTACCTTTAAAAAAATAAAATTAATTTTTACTTATATTTTAATTTATAAAACAAATATAATAATGATGAATTTTATTTATAATATCACCAATGAAAATAAAAAATTTTAATTTTTACCCTTATTTTGAATTTATATATTTTAAGAATATAAATCATTAACCAATTAGTTGACTTCTACCATCTAAAATACCATTTTACCCTTCAAATTATCTAAAAGACAAATTAACCCATAAAATTTATTTACAGTCCGTTACTAACCACGGATTACTAATCTAATTTCAAGGATTAAAAATTTAAAAAAATACGTAAAATTTAGAAAAATTAAAAAACCGAATGCTTAACACTAATCCTAATCCCAAATTTTTATCAATTTCTTTTTTTTGTTTTGTTGATATCACTTGTTATAAATTTTAATCTTACTTATGTTTTGTTCTTTTTTATTAAAAGCCATTTTTTTATATTTTTCTTCCCAAACATGGAGTTAATGGGTAAAATAATAAAATAATTGATAATTTAAAATATTCAAATATATCCAATATTTATCATTTTCCTAGAATAATATATAATTAAATTAAAAAATACTCTACAGGGGCTGCATTTTGAACAAACTTGACTCCCATCATTACAATAAATTTATGAAACAAGATTGAGCACTTGGATGTTTTAACTTCATAAAACATAATACCTACTTAAAATCTAACGAAAAACAAATTAATCAAACCAAACAAAACTAATCCAGTTATTAATTTAAAACCCTAAAATCACTAAGTGGCGGCGGCAAAAGCTTCGTGAACGATGGTGGGGGAAGTAGTAGGGATGGCGTTTGCATCGATACAGAAGCATTGCATGATTTCAAACAGAGCGCAGATCGTTGCGTGCGAGAAGCTACAATGATTTGAAGCAACATCGTAGCTGCACCATCGATTGCAGCCGCAAGTTGTTGGCGCAGTTGCTATGGCACCATTAAACCTTGGAGAAAGATGATGTGTTGAGAAGTTTAGAGGGGTGGAAATGGCTAGCTACCAGTATATTCTCAATCCCAAGACCACAAGGAGAAGAGCCATAAGCTCCACACACCACCAGACACGAAGACCGAGGAAAGAAGAATATAATAAAGAAAAAATGAAACAAGAAAAAAGTGAAAAGAAATTTTTTAATTTTAATTCACAAAAAAATCTACTTTTCCAATTTTATCCTTGTGCCATTAAAATTTAATGGCCAAACTTAACATATTGTCCCTTGATCAAGTATTTTTAAATGTGTTACTTTTTTAAAATCTGTCAAAACATGTATCATTCTGCTATAATAAACTTTAAATTAAAATATAAGTAAAAATTAATTTTATTTTTTAAAGGTCTATTATTATTTTTTTGATAGAGGATTTTATTAATAAATTTATTTTTGTCATCTAAATTGAAACATGTAAGACCTTAAGAGGTGAAATGAAATTATCCTTGTTAACCCTATAAAACTGTTAGTTAGTTAGAATTAGGGATATTCTCGTATTTTAATCAGTCAACGTCAATCAACTGTTAAAAATAATGACATTTGGGGGATAAGTTGAAGTTTTTTATTTTTTAAGGTTAAATTAAAATATGTCAATTTAATAAAGGAGTAAGATGAAATTTACCCTGATAATAATTACTGTTATTAATATAAGGATTAACATTCATAATAACATTATTATTATTACCATAATAATAATAATAAATAAATAAATAAAATAGAATAATCATTTTGATAATAGTAGTTACTATTAATATTATTATTATAATAAAATTTTCATAATAATAATATATGTGGGCGGAATTTGGTGACGAATGAATGCTTCAATTATTAAAATTCCATAATAAATCTCCCACAAGAATAAACTCCAAGAATAAATCTTATTTTTTAAGTGGCGTCACTGATTTTGATTCCATTCTCATTTACATTTACGTAAATAATTACATTTTCTATTTGATGATTCCTGATTTATTATGATAAGTAAACACACGCTATAGTATTGTAATTGTAGTTTTATCAAACAAGGCTTTAAACTAGTTAAATGATGTAGTCTTTAAATGACATACTCAAAAGTATATTCTTAAAGTATAAGAGTGTCTATTATAATATAATCCAAATTGAGTCAGGAATTCGAACCATGAAATTTAAAATCTAGTAGTCAATTTAAAACAAAGAAAATTAATTGTAGGAAACGAAATTACTTGAAATCAATTTAAAAATATCTTTAAGGATTCTGAGGATCAGCTCTAATTATTATTTATAATTTTCATACTCTCTTATTTTTATATTTTTTTTGTCTCACTTTTACCAGTTATTTATTATATCATTTAATTCTCAACTAACTATGTGTGTGAATAAATATGGAATAAAGTAGTCAATTTAAAATAAAGAAAATTAATTGTAGGAAAAGAAATTACTTGAAATCAATTTAAAAATATGCTAAGGTTACAGGATCCACTCTCAGTATTCAAACTATAATTTTCCTACTCTCTTATTTTTATATTTTTTTTTGTCTTACTTTTACCAGTTATTTATTATATCATTTAATTCTCAACTAACTATGTGTGTGAATAAATATGGAATAAAGTACCTAGTGTGCCACAACTGTTTTAATGTGTCGACATACATATCTAAGAAAATCTATAAATTAATATGACATAAAAATAACTAGAAAAGAATAAAATAAACTTAAAAACTCATTTGAGAAAATAATAAATTTAATAGTTTCAAACATTGAGTTTCACCATTCATCTTAGCTTAACAAAGTTAGCCACTCATATTGAAAGAAAACGCAACACTCTTTTTATTTGATAAACTTTTGAAATATGTTACAAGAAAAATTGATACAGATGGAAACAAGAAAAGAAAGAAAGAAAGAAATTCTTCAGCTGGCTACCACCTCTCAGCTCAACTCTCTCTGGATTTTTTTGTGTACCTGTGCTCGCTTGCATCCCTTTGCCTTTTATCTGAGAAATTATCTTCTTTTCTTTTTATTAATATTAATATTTTATTTTATTTTTATATTATATATACATATTGAAATGACCTGACCATCTCGAGCAACCAAAGCATGGTTGCTCTTTTGTTTTTTTGTTCTTTTTTTATTATATATATATATATATTTATTTATTATTTTATCTCATCAATTGTACTATAGTAGATCTTCTTTTCTTTATTCTTGAAAAAATATTTACAAGATGAAAATTAACATATTATGAATTAATTTAACATAAAAATATATTTGGGGAGTATTAAAAATATTTAGAAATAATGAGTGCATTAACTGATACAATAAGTTAAGAACTAATAATTTTATCTTTATTAAATTTATACTTTTTAGTATCAATCATGCCCCCCAATTAGCTTATTACTAGGTCTTAGCAATTTAAGTGACTAAAAGTTAGCAAAATTTCAAAACCAAATTGAAATTATTTTTTGAAAATTTTGTTTACTTCTTTCATCAGATTAATGACAACAATCAAATAAAAGTATAAGCATTATCTTCAGCCTAAAGAAAATCACACCCACATAAATCAGTTAAGTAAAATCATATAAAATGATCAATTATCAGAGCTACATTAATCAAGCCACTTTTAAGAATGATATGTCAAACCCCAAAACTTTACGGTTAAAAGTGATTTTCTCAAAAGAAAGTATATCCTAGAAAAACTCACTCTATAAAGTGGTAGATTGAGAAAATAATAAAACAATTCATACACTCTCACCAAGATGAAAAAATAATGCCCACAACTTAGAAATAAAATGATCTTAAATCCAAAGAATTACGGGCAAAATTTATTTTTATTTTTATGCATTACCACATCTTTAGTCCTATCACTAACTTTTACTTCAGACTACAGTTCTCTAAAATTAAGGACTTTTATTAAGACATAACGTAAGCTAAGGTCATGGCTAACAAAAAGAGGGTAATAGGAAAAACAAAAATATATGTTTGAAAAATAGAGGACTTTTTGGAGATTATAAGGTGATTTTTTTTTGCTATGAATTTTTTTCTTTTCTCTTTTTTTTTGTTTATTTATTTATTTATTTATACATATCCTTTTTTTTATAGCACCATTATCAGGAATACATAATCATCTCTATTTCAAACATAATTGGGTGGTGGAAAACATAAAACATAAAATATAAGGTGATACTCCACATTGTAGTGGGACAAGATGATAGGTTATCAAAGAAAAAATTCTTTTTTTTTTTTAAGGGTTAAAGGGGTTAACTATGGATACTTTATAATAGAGTTGGGTAAAAAGACTCAAAAGGAACAAAGATGGCTTTCTGTCATCTTTCAGGGCTCTAAATAATCTTTCATATCCACTAGTTCAATGAACTTTCAGATGCGGCTACACAAACAATTTTTTTAAAAGAAAATATAAAGATCTTATACAATAAATTGTGAAGCTGTATAGGCAAATATGATTACTTTCTAAAGATAATAAACTCAAAAACTCACTTGGACCTTTCATAACATGTTCATTCCTCCAAATGGCTTAATCAATTTCATTAATCAAATTTCTCAATTTACGTTCCAACATACAAATGGGAAAACATAGTGTAACATAACTTAAGGCCAAAGATAATACAAATACAAATATTCAAAAATCATCATGTTATCTAATGTTAAAATATCACACCGAAATTTTTTTTTATTAAGTTAAATAACACACCAAAAAATTAGGACTGACTGCAGAAACTTAAAGGAGATAATTAAGAGAAAAGGGAAAAAAGATAGAAAAAGTGAGATTTTTTTTTTTTTGGAAAACAAAACACTAAAATTAAGAAAATGCATTTTTAGAGATACTACATTCCATATTCTGCCATCTTCGATTCAAATTTTTATCCAAAGTTAGTCTTTACAACAAAAATTAGTAAAACCATCACCAGGACTAAGACATTCCACAATTGTCAACTATTCCCGGTCCCCAACCTGAAGGAGACATTGTTCCCAATGTCTTAGAATAAAAGAGTAGAGTTAAGAAGAAATCACTTGGTCGCTTTGAAAATATTTACAAACAAGGAGTTAAATCTAAGTTACACTTTTTACGAGAGTTACTGCTATCATCATCAGTTGCCCAATCCAATGCCAAAGTCATAGGATCTGGCTCTGGTTTGTAAGCTTGCAAAAGATCATGTAACTCATTGGTAGTAGGAGCATGAATAACGAGTTTTTCATCGAAAGTAGAATGAAATAATTTTAATTGCATGATTTAGAAATATTATTAAGCCAACATAAAAATTATTAACATTTAACAAACCAATGGGTTTTTGATGAATATTTAAATGGGTCTAAGAAGCAAATGTAATTAGTGCCTCTAAAGTTGCAAGATCTCCTGGTAAGAAAATGAAAGCGTCAGCATGATTTAATATTTCAGATATTCTTTCTTGCATACCTAAGACAACTAACTCTTCTCCAGTTGGTGGGTGCAGCGAGAATCCTAAAGGTTTAAGGCTTTGGTAATTATACCTAGCACTTGGCTTCCTCGAGCAGCGACTTGAGACAAGTTTTTATAACCCTCGGTCCTTCCTCCGTATACAAGATATAGTTTTCTCTATTATAGCATGACCAAGCTCAATGGTGCTGAGCGAACTCATTATACTTTCTATAGCGAAATTCAGAAAACACATAAATGTTCTTAAGTTGTCTGCTTAAAGTTCCTACCATTAAAACAATTCTAAAAAGAAATAATTTGTGAATGCTTGAAACGGAGCTCCTATGTAAGGATTTAGGTGACAGACATAATGATATACATCTGTAAATGGGGTGGTGGTGTGTTTGTCAAATAACGCGTGAAGCTTTTGGCTCAATAATTCAAAAAAGCGGTGAAAAGAAAAACCCAACAGTGATTAGATATAAAATCACACAAAAAACTAAAATAATAATAATAATGCAAAAGATAAAATAAAAGGATATTTACTGGTAGTTGTGATTGTGGCTCACATCTTCCTCAGTTTCGTCCGATGTGATTTAAATGCCCTCATAGGTCAAGGATAGGATTCCCGTCCGGTTTTCTTATAAAGCGGCAAGCGAGTTGTTGGAAATTGTTGGAAATTAGGCCTTGATTTCAGCCCCAATCATAGAGATATTCTAGGATTCGTTTCCTATGTAAATTTAGATGATATCTGTCAAATATTAGCTTTAATTAGTTTCCTTCTCTATAATTGCCCTATTTAAAAGGGATCCCTGTACTAATTGAAGAGATATGACACTACTTTTCCTCATAATTTCTGACTTGGTATCAGAGCTAAGAGAATCGTGTCTGTAACCCTAAAAACACGACCCAGGAAAAAAAAAGCTGTTGTAACCATGTCGAAGTCACATCGAAACCACTCCAACCCCGCTGCTGCCATTCCGGTAAAACCATCGAGACCCTGCGAAACCACTCCAGCTCTCATTCTATTCAAATCACCACCATCCGCCTAAATGGCGACAACTTCCTCATTGGTGATAATCATGGGATGTATATCCGTGGGCAAGGAAAAATTGGTTACATCCTTTGGTGACAAGAAGGTTCTGCTAATGATGATCCGTACACCACTTGGGATCTTGAAAATTCCATGGTTATGACATGGCTGGTCAACTCCATGGAGGAGGATATAAGCTCGATTATATGTGCTATCCTCTGCTAAGGAATTGTGGGATAATGTTAGTCGGATGTATTACACGGGAAACCAATCTCGGGTTTTGAGTTAACTTTAAAGTTGGGAGAGATTCGTCAAGGAGATGACTCTGTCAAAATATTTCAATTCATTGAAAAGGTTGTGGCAAGATCTTGACCTCTTGACACATATGAATGGAAATCCATTGCTGCAACCACCACAAGAAAAGCATGGAAGGCGATCGTGTTACAAGTTTCTTGCAGGCCTCGATGTTGAGTTTGATGAAGTACGAGGAAGGATTATTGGCGGACCTCCTCTACCACCCATTGGCGAAGTCTTTCTTTGAAGTCGGAGAGATGAAAGCCGAAGGGTGTAATGCTCGGGAAAAGAATCTGGGTGAGTCAATTGAAATTCCGCCTTAATTCGATGCGGTGACCTACTGGGCGCAAATTATCGGTAGCAGGTCGATGATAAGTCACGAGGCACTGGTGCGATCATTGCCACAAACCTCGCCATACCGAGAAATCTTGGAAACTTCATGGCAAACTGAAAACTAGAAAAAGCAAGCAAGGAGAGAAGAATGGTAGGATTCCTTACGCAGTGAAACCAACTCAGGCCACTTGACAAATAGCAGATTGATTAACTCTTGGGCGATAAAATCCAACTTCTCGTCTGGTATTCCTAATGTTTCTTTGGCTCGAAACGGTGAAATTCTATAGCCCTTTCTTGTTTAAACTCGTCTCCATGGATCATGGGATTACGGAGCCTCACGATCACATGACTAGTTTTTTCATTTATTTAATACCTATTCTCCTTGTTGCAAATCAAAAATTAGAATTGCCGATGGGAGTTTTCACTATTGCGGAAAAGGACTTATCAAACTAGCAGGAAAATTAATCTCAATTACATTCTTCATGCCCTAACTTGCACCGCAATCTTTTATGCATTAGCAAATTATCTAGAGATGCTAATTGTCGTATTACCTTCTTTCAATCACATTGTGAATTTAGGGACGAACTCGGGGATGATGATTGGTGCTAGGATGATTGAAGGTCTTTACTACTTTGATGAAGTACCTATTGGTAATAAAAAGCTCGAGCTTTATTAGTACTAGTTCAATTTACATTAGAAAAATAATGCTATGGCACTATAGACTAGGACATCCTAGTTTTCTTTATTTGAAACACTTATTTCCAGAATTATTTAAAGGGATTGATTGCTCTTCCTTTTATTGCGAATGTTGCTTTTTTGCAAAACTTCATCGTTCTACTTTATCGGTAAAAGCGATGCAGACCTCAAACCTTTTTATTTGATTCATAGTGATGTTTGGGGCCCTTACAAAATTCGATGCCCTTTACGGTAAAAAATGGTTTGTTACTTTTATTGATGACCATACTCGTTTATGTTGGATTTATCTTATGAATAAAAAATCTGACGTAAAATATTTATTTGAAACTAACTCTGATAGTTGTAGATCACAAATAGGATGTGATTTACAAAATCGGAGCAATTTCCTCAAGTGAAATTTTACATGTAAAAATTCTTTAAGATGCTCGAAAATGAAACTTCTCACAGAGGTAAGTATAAACATTTGGTGAGCTAAAACACAATTATCAAACAACACACAATTAAAAGCAATATAATGCTCTCCATTCAAGACAGAGGGAAAAGGAAAAGATTGAATAATTCAAATGATAAAATAATAGTAAAACAAATAAAAGACATAGGGAAAAGTAAATTGCAGAAATTTAAAGAAAAAAATTAGTTTGAGGACTGATTTGCAAAGGTTTCTGGGCTATAAAAAAGTTTCTCACAAATTTATATGGATAATGTTAATTCTAAGAGAAGACGAGTGTTAATTGAAGTTTTGCAAAAAGAGAATAAAATAGAATGACGGAAAGAAAGTAAAGACCAAAATAAAAAAAATAAAAAAAATAAAGACAAACTTGACACCAAATTTAGAAGATTCCCCGGCAACGGCGGCAAAAGTGTATTACTCTCAAGTATAAGAGTGTTTAGTTATAATAAAATCCAGTGAGTGAATAAATATGGAATAAAATACGTAATGTGTATTAATGTTTTAAAATATATAAATCCAAAACGTCATAAATTAATATGACATAAAAATAACTAGAAAAGAATAAAATAAACTTAAAAACTCATTTGAGAAAATAATAAATTTAATAGTTTGAAACATTGAGCTTCACCCTTTACCTTTAACTTAGTAAAATTAGCTGCTCATGTTAAAAGAAAATGCAATACTCTTTTTATTTGATAAACTTTTGAAATATGTTACAAGAAAAATTGGTACAGACGGAAACAAGAAAAGAAAAGAAAGAAAGAAAGAAATTCTTCAGCTAGGTACCACCTCTCGGCTCAACTCTCTCTGGATTTTTTTTGTACCTGTGCTCGCTTGCATCCCCTTACCTTTTATAGGCAAGGAAATTATCTTTTTTTTTTAATTAATATTAATATTTTATTTTATATACACATATTAAAATTTGTGATGGTCAGGATGACCATCACGAGCAACCAAAGCATGGTTGCTCGTTTGATGTTTTGTTTTTTTTATTTTTTATTATTACATCTCTTGATTGTCTTTCAGGTAGTTAACTTCTTTGTTCATAATTGATTCAATTATTCTTGAAAAAATATTTACAAGATGAAAATTAACATATTGTGAATTAATTTAACATAAAATATTTTGGGAAGTTTTAAAATAATTTAGAAATAATGAGAACATTAATTGACACAATAAATGAAGAATTAATAATTTTATTCTTATTAAATGTACACTTTTTAGTGTCAATCACTAAACGTCGGGAAGGCTGAGAGAACCTTGAGAGAAATGGCAGCTTTTGTTGTCGTTTTACCCTTCTCTCAGTCTTTCTCGTCATTTAATAGAAAAATAAAAAGTAAGCCAGCATTATTGACTTGTTTCGAAAGAAAAAAAAAATCTTATATTTTGTTGACTCCTGCAGATCGTCCCTCTCCCTCTTGCTCCCTCTCCCTCTTGCTCCCTCTCTTAACACAATAAGGCCTTCACTGCTCATGTTGTTGATTCCAGATCATCCCTCTCACTCTCTCTCTCCCTCTCTCCCTCTCTCAGCATAGTAAGGCCTTCTATTTTGTTGATTGCAGATCGTCCCTCTCGCTCCTTCTCTCCCTCTCACACTCCAGCACTCTCTCCCTCTCGAGCTTCTCTAATCCTTGACTGCAGATCATTCCAGTCGTCCTCACATACTCTCTCTCTGTCTCTCTCGACTTCTCTTATCCTCAGTGTCTCACCACTGTAGATCGATCCAAATCCATGTCGCTCGCTCTTTGCCTCGACTTCTCTTATCCTCACTCTTTCTGGGCTTCCTCACTCTCTCTGGCCTCACCCTCACTGTAAAGAAGTGACGAGCATGTGATCTTTTTTATAATTATTTTTTGATAATTGTTGGTAATTTTGTTCCTCGCTCGCTCACTACTACAGATCTATTGGGTGATAATTATGTTTTGATAATTGTTGGTCTTTTGTAAATATTATTTTGTTTGGTAATTATTTGATAGTTATTTTGTGGAGTAATTATTTTGTTGGGAATTATTTTGATAATTATTTTCTTAGTAATTATTTGGTAATTACTTAATTTGGTAATTATGTTATTGGTAATTTTATTGGTAATTAATTATTTCGTAATTATTTTGTTGGGAATTATTGTTGGTAATTATATTGTTGGTAATTACTTAATTTGGTAATTATTTTGTTGGTAATTATTTGGTGAGAATTGCGGGTTTGTATATGTATTACACATGTTGAAGTTTTTTGTTGATAATTATTCGGTGAAAATTTCTGGTTGGTATAAATTTTTATTGGTAATTACTTGGTGAAAATTGTCGGTTGGTATATGTGTTACACATGTTGAAAATTTTGTTATTAATTATTTGGTGAAAATTGTTGGTTTAAGTTTGAAAATAATTCTGTTGGTAATAATTTTTATTTTTTATTTTTTGTGGTAGTTAAAGTAGTGTAATATTGATAATGTCATCTAGCACAAATGAAAGTCGAAATTCACTACAAATAGGCAATGAATGTGGTGGCCAAATGTAGCTGTTAACATCGCGTATTATGGCTTGTATTATGCTTTATATTAAAGTTTTATTTTTAAGTTGTTTTAATTTGTACAATTATTTCATTAAAAATTTGTAGACATATAATTGTATTGTCCCTCTAAATATAAGATTCAAGTTGTTGTTATAAGTTTTTTTTTTATTGTTGTTATTGCTTGTTCTGTAAGTACTTTAGAATTACCATAGTATCTCCTTCTCCAATCTATAATCGCCCAATTTTGTCAACAAGATTTCTATATATTTTTTTTTTTATGGAAATGACACATTTTTATATCCACTAGTTTAATAATGATAAAATTAAAATTAAAGCGATGTTAATTCATAATCGTTCATTTCAATCTGCTTTCTTGTCTTTACTAAATATCTAGTTTTGTCGGACTTAATTTATGATTGTCTTTGAAGGTTTAAAGTTAACCCATTTTCCATCTTCATTAATATAACCTCTAATTCTATCATCACAACTAGTTTTCGTAATAGATTTTGTATATCAGTAGATTCTTTCATTTATTTCGATAGCATCTGACTGACAGCATCCTTCTGATTCCATTGTTCTCTTCTTAGTTAAACATAGGACCTTTCTTGTTCTTATATCTTTGTAAAATTCGCGTTCATCAAATAACATCCCGATAGTCATTCGTATTTTTTGATTACTGCATCTTCGACTCCATCTTCATGTTCCAAATTTTCTATTTCTACAAAATAACTAATATTTGTATTAAGAATAAATTATTATAAATTTTTACAAAATTTTGATCCAGCAATAATTTAATCCATTAAAGTTCTAAAAATTTAAACTAAAAAATAATAAATCGAATACAAAATTTAAAATAAAAAAATTCTAAATCAAAAAAAAATTTAATTAAAAAACTTCTAAATCGAAACACAATTTAAATTAAAAATTTCTAATCAAAAAAATTTATCATTATCATTTCATTATCATTTAACCAGTGAATGCAAGCACATTTCTATTATTATCATATAACAAAAAATAATTAAAAAATAAAAAATCACTCTTTATAATCAATAATTACCAGCTGAGTGTTTTACTTCAAGATCTAGATATAGGTCCCTGCTAAGAAATGTCATTTCTCTCCTGCTTGATATGAGCTAATGCTAAGAAATGTCGTTTCTCGTTTATGAGTCTCCTGCTTGTGATGAAATGAGAGAAAAATTATCAAGTGACTTTCACATGAATGAGCAGAAGGCAAAAGGAGGCAAAAGTGGGAGAGAAAATAAAGAGAGTGAAAAATGTGAAAAGAGAAAGGGAGTAATAGTCTTCACGTGGGGGAGAGAAAAAAGAAAGAGTAAAAAATATGAAAAGAGGAAAAGTCTTCACGCGGTTGGGGGAGGGGCGATTCTATTTCAACTTCTTAAATTTAAAGAAATGTTATTATTTTGTAGTTTCCAAATCCTTTGGAGTTTACAATTTTTTTAACTTTTAACTAAGGGGTTGGCTACAATGCTAGGAGGCATTATAGCATCATAATGCTGGGCTCTGAAAAAGAGATCCCAACATTCTTTGGCTACCATTTAGCAGCCAAAGACTTAGCAATCGGTTTTCTTGTACCCGTTGCTCTATTTATTTTAATATTTAAATTTTAAATATTAAATAGAATAATATACTAATTAAAAGTTTTTGAAAAAAATAGTATTAATAGTAACCAAAAAAGATAAATAAAAAGAAAATAAAAAATTATTTGATGAAAATCAAGAGAAAAAAAATAAAAAGTTCATATAATAAAGGACAAAAATTAGTTTCTTATTTTATGTGTGATATCTTATATTTGACATTAAAATTTTCATATATATTGTTATTTGTCTCAACTTTATTATTTTAAAAACAACCAGAATTTTATTTTCTCCCGGTTTCATATTTGACGTTCGTGTTTCATGTATAGCATAACATGTCACATTATGCAGTATGATGTTGCATGTTTACATCGTACTTATTTCTAATGTCTAACATTGTGTGATTATCTTTCATTTTTGCGTATTTCATATTATTTGCCTCACATGTAACTTTCATGTTTCATGTTTACATGACATGTTGCACCTTTAAAGTTTGGTGTTTTGTGTTTGAAAATGGAGCAAAAAATTAGAGGTGTTTAGAATCTAATCTGATCCGTGAATTAGTGGATTAAATTGAATTGAAAATTTAAAAATCTGCAATCGGTGGATTGGATATGAATTTACTTCTGTAAATTCACAAAAATCTATGAATCTGTAAAAAATAAAAAAAATTTATTTAATTGTAAACATGGCACTATAATTACTAATAAATAAATACATAAGTTTAAATATAGTTACATTAACACCATATTATATTTTATCCAATAATAATATAAAAAAAATAACTAAATAAAAAAATAGCTTCCTAATCAATTAATTTTTATGTATTGATCTAAACAAATGAGATTTTTTTCTTTTTGCTTTGTTATATTTTGAAACTTTAAATGTATTTTCTATCTTTATTTAAACAACTAATTTATTTAAATATTATTTAATTTTGAATTTGATCTATAGTAAAATCATTTTTATATTAAATTTTTTTATTTAGTTAATTCATGGATATGACATTATTAAAAATTTTTAGTCCACAGACCAATCCATAAAATATTGGATTGGATATGGATTGGGTCAAACCCACATTTGATCCGCAGACGTGTGATTGGATTTGGATTGAATTTCACCAATCTGTGGATTTGATTAAATCAAAAATTTATAATTGGCAAAATTGTGGATCAGATATGGATTGATCTCCAATCCGCAAAATTCGATCCGCGAACAACCCTACCAAACTCGCCCATTTCATGTTTGACGGTCATGTTTCTTGTACAATATTGTCCATCACATGTATTAAGTATTCTATTGCATGTTTACATTATACTCATTTTTAATGCTTAAGGTTGCATGTTTAACTTTTATTTTTGCATATTGTTATTATTTTTTTATATGTAAATTTCATGTTTCATGTTTACATCACATGTTGCATCTTTGATGTTCGGTGTATCATGTTAGAAATGGTGCCAAGTGCTAAAAAATATTATTATTTTATATAAACCCCGTCAAGAACTGACGCGACCCTAATCAATTTACTCCCCAAGATCGAATCTAAACTTGGAATTGAATGGAATTGTTGTTGGGAAAATATGCTCTTTAAAGCATATGTGTTTTATTTAATTGTAATAAACAATTTTTCTGATTAATAAAATGAATGAGGTATTTTATTCAAATATCTTATTTACATAATTTTTTGAGTAAAGTCCATTTAATCATATTATATGTATTTATGTGATCACCATGTGGATTCACAGAAGACATAAATACAAGTTATCTTATGATTAAATAAATTTAGTTCGCAGTTAAAAAATAAAGTTGGGCACTTTATTTAGGTTTAGACTATAGTAAATTCATTGAATGATTTGTCTTAATCATGTATGAATTTACTGATGTAGTTTGACTACATTGAGCTGGATCACATATGAGATTTAATTAACCTTGAAATGACTGTTAGACTTATTAAATCTCATAGGCATTGATTTTACTGTAATCTTAATCTTGAGTTAATTATGATTTCATGATTGTAATTGTTATTCCATTTGAGTTACCAATGGGCACGATACACACTTGTGGTCAAGATTACCCCGTATTTTGGTTGGAGCAATTATAAGTATTGGAGTTATAGATTAACAATATAGAATTTGTACGACACGTCTCTTGATGGGTTTTCGGCACTTGATCATAGAATTCTCTGGCCAGAGTGTGTCAACATATTTAATATGTTGAAAATGATCATTAGAAAAAACAAGCAATATCAAGGTAGAAGATGTGATTAAATCGATTGGACAGTTGAGATATCGATTTAATTAACGATGTGGTCTGAGGCGAGCAGTAAATAAATCAATGTGGCTTGGGACGAATTATTATTCAAACATACAATTATGGAGGTCAGTTCCAATCTTATAGTGGAGTAGAATTGGAATTAAATGATTAGGCTTGTTTAATTACATGCTTAATTGTTGTAGCCATGATTGTATGTTCCCAAATGATCCCTAGGTTAGCTCATTTAATTGACTGCGCCACTACTGGATTAATAAGCAATATAACTAGCTATTTGGATAAAAAACATAATTATATCTTTTTAGTGGGAAGCTCCATTTAATATGCTTATGTCTAAGGGGCCTTGTGTTATTTTACAAGGTGGGTCCCTATGACAAGAAAAGCAAATAACGTTAGTTTGATTCTTGGGCTGAGGCTTTCATTTATGAGGGAGATATAAAGAACATCTCTAAGCAGGATAGGGAAGTCCATATATATATCGAGAGAAAAGGTTTTCTCTCCAATTTTCAGGAGAAAAATTTTCTCTTGCTAGTTTGCTTATAGTGGTGCAGATCAATCCTAAGTCATAACCCGGAAGATCGTTTGGTGACGAATCGTGATCTAACGAGCGTGGTGGTGACGGATCGTGATCTAGGACCCAGAATAATTTTCATTGTTCATTTTCTCGGATTATAGTGGTGATAAAGGCGCCCACACGTCAAGTGCAGATCAATCCTGAGTCATAATCCGGAAGATCGTTTGGTGACGAATTGTGATCTAACGAGCGTGGTGGTGACGGATCGTGATCTAGGACCCAGAATAATTTTCATTGTTCATTTTCTCGGATTATTAAGGTACGATTTCTAGATTACGAATTCATATATATTTTATGAGATCGGTCCTAAAAGTTTTTTTTTAAAACTAAATTTTCCCAAACAACTGTGACCCAATTTTTATTGAAAGCACAAACCTTGGTATGCGAGGATCCCACAATCAGCTATGGATGATCTGATTGATAAATCAAGAGCTTGAACGCCACGAAAATCTGATAAATTCAAAGAGTTTGTATAAGAACCCAAGAGAATTAACTCTCTCACCCATTGCATCAAAACTGATCTATCTTTCTTTATTGGATATGAGTACATTATATAGGGTTTGTTACATGAATTTTTGGAAATAAATCCTACACTAAAATCAAATATGAATCTAAATCTAAACAAATACGAAAGAATTTAGATCAAATCAGAATTCTAATCTAAGCAAATAGGAAAGGATCAAAATCAAATCAAAGAGCTAGTATAAGTAAATAAGAAAGAATCTAAATTAAATTAGAATCCTAATCAGCCTAAATGCCTTAAATAAATTAAAATGGAAACTAGGTGATTAAAATATAAATCACTCATTTGTTTCTCTAATAGCCTCCTCAAGTAACAGAAAAGTATTGGAAAAAGGAAAATGATATATTTTCCCACCATAATGTGCAAGCCAACTTCCTATTTCATGGAAACGATTATTTCGAAACTTCAAGAGCTAAAATCATGCATTTATCATGTGAGATTCCTTCAACGAGTCTACACGAATTTGATTGAGCCCAAGTTGCCTGAATCAATCCATTAAGCACTTCTTTGAATTTCTTTGCTCGAGCTCTTGAATAGGATCTGAATATACTCATCCTACGTGCTTGTGACAGTTTTGTCCTTAATCTCGTCATTCCCCTCTTCTTGATTGAGCCCAAGTTGCTTGAATCAATCCATTAAGCGCGTATTTGAATTTCTTTGCTCGAGCTCTTGAATAGGATCTGAATATGCCTCATCCCACGTGGTTGTGACAGTTTTGTCCTCAATCTCATCATTCCCCTCCTCTTGAAGAGGATTTGTTCTCAAATCATCACCTGTATCAAAAGGACTCAGATAAAAAACATTAAATGTAACACTTATATTGTACTCACCAGGCAAATCCAGCTTGTATGCTTTGTCATTGATCCGTTCTAAGACTTAGAAATGACCATCCCCTAAAGGTAATAACTTAAATTTTCTTCGTTTTGGAAATCGTTCCTTGCGCATGTGTAACCATACCCATCGCCCTTTATTGGCTTGTTTAACATATTGTTCAGTTCTCCGGTCAATGTCGAACTTCACCATCTCATGTATCTATTTAGCAATTTTAGCCTTTTTCTTGCCATCTAAGTTAACATGCTTAAAAACAGGTAATGAAGTTAAACCCAATGTGGTTAAAGGATTAAAACCATAAATAATTTCAAACGATGAATACTTGGTAGTGGAATGAACAAAACGATTATAAGTAAACTCAACACATGGTAAACATTCTTCCCAAGTTTTGATGTTCTTTTTTATAATAGCCCACAATAGAGTAGATAAAGTTTTATTCACAACTTCTGTTTGACCATCAGTCTGAGGGTGCAAGCAATTGAAAACAACAACTTAGTTCCTAACTTAGCCCATAATGTCTTCCAAAAGTAACTTAAAAATTTAGCATCCCTATTAGAAAACAATTGTCCTGCGCATTCCATACAACCTCACAATCTGTCTAAAGAATAGGTCAGCAACATTAGAAGCATAATTTATTTTGTGTCATGGAATAAAATATGCCATCTTTGAAATGTGAATTAAACCTAGTAATCAATTTCGAAATGAACAAGTTAATGTGCAATAAAAAATAAAGAGATAGAGTAAGAGAGACCAAATACGTGATTTCTACGTGGTTTGGCCAACCGTGCCTACTCAACATGTTCCATGGGCTTAATTTGGTAAATTTATTTTCTCTTCCCCTCTAATATTTGTGGTTGTTTTGACTTTTCGTTGATAAATAGTAATTATCTTGTCTAGATACCGCCCTGATTAAACCGGCATCCTAGTACAAGGTTATTATTATTTGGCACGATAAGCCCTTAGCATCATATTTATTTGAGCTTGGTTCATGAGGTGTGGAAACCCCCTCATGATTTAATTGGTATTAATAAAGAATATTTAGCCCATTGAGCATGTTGATGCAGATCCAGATACCCAAGTACTTTATTTCTGTAGATTTCATTTCAATTCATTCTTGCCATTGTAATTTAAATTCTATGATAATCTAAATTACTTTCACCATAAATCCAACCACCCATTTAAAAAAATTAATTCTACATATAATTAAAATCCACCTCCTCGTGGGATCGACACTCGTCACCATCAATTTATTCTACAATAGATTCGTGCGCTTGCGAGTTCAATAAAATTTGCACAACAAGTTTTTGGCGCCGTTGCCGAGGAGGTAAGTATTTTAATTTATAGAATTAATTTTTTTTAATATTATTTATTTTTAGTTGTTTTCTTGTAATTTTGTTTTTCTCAATTAAAAAAAAATGAATCTATATTTTAAGGTTAGAATTTCATTTCTTTTTATTCTTTAAATTTGTGTAATTTAATTCTCATATTATTTTCTTTGTAATTTATTTTAATTTTAGTTAATATTTGTTTCACGTAATTTCTTTTCTTATAGCAATTGAGTGTGTTTTCATAGTAAGATTATAACAACGTGATAAGGTTAGTATCGTAATTTCTCCCTTTTCCTTATCTTTATTTGTTTTGTTTTCATTCATTTTTTTTCTTTTTCTTTGCATGCATGGTCATTATCACCTAATCTTGAGCCTTTAGACCTTTAATTGGAAAAATATTTACGCACAAACCGTTGCATTTAAAAGAAAATTGAAATGGATTTGCAAAATCAACGAACCACGGAGAGACCATTTAAGGACTATTTTAGTCCAGCTAATTGAGCACATCGTGCATAAGGTACGAATGTAGCTACTAGGAGTTTTGAATTAAAATCTAGTGTGCTCAATTGTCTCCCAACATTCTATGGCCTAGAAAATGAGGATCCATATAATCACCTGAATTATTTTCATGCTATTTGTCAAACTTTTAGATACTAGAATTTTTCAGATGATGATGTTAAACTTAGATTATTCCCATTTTCTTTAAAGGATAGAGCTCGTTCATGGATTAATACATTACCTGCTAACAACAGTACATCATGGGAACAAATGGTAACAAATTTTTTAAATAAATATTTCCCAATTCATAAAACCAATGCGATTCACTGGGAAATTTCTGAGTTTACCCAAAGAGAAGACGAACAGTTTTTTTAGACATGGGAGCGATTCAATGGGCAACTCTTGAAGTGTCCACGTCATGGATGCAGAAATAGTACCAATGCCAATACTTTTGGAGGATTATTGCCACATGTGCAGAATGGCTAATAGCGACCGGATGGAGAGAGCTAATGTCAAAGTGCTTGCATCGATTTGGGATTTCTTCCGGTGACGGTCGGATAATTCTCAACACGGTCGATCACTTTCGAAATACCAGGAGAATTAAGGGAGTAAATGGGTTCACGTTGGCGAGTCAAGCTCGGGAATTAAAGAAGTCAAAGAGATGGTTGAAGGCCTTTCTCGACAAATAGCATCATTAACGACTGCCAACTCAACAGAACCACATGACCATGACTCATATTCAGATCAAGCCAATGCTATAGGAGTCATGAGAAAACCATCAAACTACAACCCTTACTCCAACACATATAACCATGGATGGAGAGACCACTCCAATTTTTCATGGTCTCAAGGATTCCAACAAAATGGACCAGCAGCTCCACCTCCACCAATGCAACCAATTTCTCAAATTCCTTAAATTTCTCAAGCCTCTCAGCCACCATTTAGACCATACAATCAAAACCCAAACAACTCTCAACCCATACCATGGGAAGATACGTTCCAGAATCTGAAGAATCTCACTAATTCCATAATCGAGCAACAGAACTGCATCATTGATGAACTGCGAAATGAGATGAGAGCGGGCTTCAACTCACAAACCCAATCAGTTTCAAACCTCGAGAAAATGGTGGGACAACTTGCTTCTTCAATTCAAACCTTGGCAATGACTGTTGAGAAAGGCAAATTTCCAAGTCAACCAGTGCCTAATCCTAAAGGAGTACATGAAGCAAGCACCAGCTCACCACAGCAGCATGGAGAGGTCAAAGTTGTCATGACCTTGGGAAAAGGGAAAGAAGTCGACAACAAAGTGGAGATGCCAGTGACAAAATCAACTAAGATTATACCTGTGAATGTTGAAGATTCATCATCAGAGGAGAAAGAGGAAACCAACCCGCGAGAATACGTTCCTAAAGCTCCATTTCCTCAGAGGTTAGCTAAAGGGAAGAAAGGAAAATCCTCAGGTGAGATTTTTGAAATCTTCAAACAGGTAAGTGTTAACATCCCTTGGTTAGAAGCTATAAAACAAGTGCCATCTTATGCCAAGTTTCTTAAAGACCTTTGCATTAAAAAGAGAAATATTTATGTTCAGAAAAAGGTATTTTTAACAGAAAATGTTAGTTCTATATTACAACATAAAATACCTCTAAAATACAAAGATCCAGGATCCCCCACTATCTCATGTAGTATAGAGAACCACACAATAGAGAATGCTTTGTTGAATTTAGGAGCTAGTGTAAATCTGTTGCCTTACTCTGTATTTGTGAAACTTGGACTGGGCGAATTACACCCAACTCCAGTGGTGTTACAGCTTGCAGATTGATCCACAGAAATACCTCGTGGCATTGTGGAGGACGTGCTTATTCAGGTAGACAAGTTTTATTTTCCTGTTGATTTCATTGTAATTGATACTCAACCAGTGCAGGTTTCAAAAAAGCACATTCCCATTATCCTAGGCCGACCTTTCTTGGCAACTGCCGATGCTCACATTCAATGCAGGACTGGAAATATGCAATTGTCATTTGGCAATATGACCATGGAGCTCAATATCTTCAACATTGCCAAACAACCTCACAATGCAGATGATGGAATTGTTGATGTGGATTTAATAGAAACATTAGTTGATAATACTTTTCTTTCAAACCTTAGTGATGACTCTTTATAAACATGTTTAACTCACTTTGGTTTGGATTTTGACATTGAAAGATCAGTTGATGAAGTCAATGCCCTACTTGACTCAGCACCATCTATGGACACAAATAAATGGAAGTCAAGAGTTGAACAACTAGTGCCATCATAGAAGAAACTCAGCCCATCATCAGAATCACCACCAAAACTCGAGCTCAAACCATTGCCCAACACTTTGGAATTTGCATTTTTGGGAGAAGAAAGCACTCTGCCAGTAATCATTTCTTCATCCCTCAATGAAGAACAAAAAGGTAAGTTGTTGGAAGTTTTAAAAGAGCACAAAGGAGCGTTAAGATGGACCATAGCAGACATAAAAGGTATGATCCGAGTTGACGGTATGAATTATATTCACCTTGATGAAAATGCGAGACCTACTAGGGAAATGCAACATCGGTTAAATCCTAACATGAAAGAGGTTGTTAGAACTGAAGTCCTTAAGCTATTAGATGCATGTATCATTTACCCCATTTATGATAGTTCATGGGTCAGTCCTGTGCAAGTTGTCCCTAAAAGTCAGGAGTCACAGTAGTTACCAATGCTGATAATGAATTAGTACCCACTAGAGTGACTACAGGATGTCGTGTATGCATTGATTATAGAAAGTTGAATTCTTTCACACGTAAAGACCATTTTCCTTTACCATTTATTAATCAATTGCTTGATAGATTAGCAGGACATGAATTTTATTGCTTTTTAGATGGCTACTCAGAATACAATCAGATTCCCATAGCACCAAAAGATTAAGAGAAGACCACCTTCACTTGTCCTTTTGGTACTTTTGCATATAGGAGAATGCCATTTGGATTGTGCAATGGTTGACTTTTCTGATATGGTTGAACAATTTCTTGAGTTCTTTATGGATGATTTTCTATTTTTGGTGATTCATTTGATCAATGTTTACATCATCTAACACTAGTTCTGCAGAGATGTATCTAGAAGAATTTAGTTTTGAATTGGGAGAAATGCCATTTTATGGTAAAACAAGGTATTGTTTTCGGTCACATCATTTCGAGTAAAGGCATTGAGGTTGATAAAGCCAAGATGGACCTCATTTCCAATCTTCCTCCGCCTAAAATAGTCAGAGAAGTAAGATCTTTCATTGGGCATGCTGGTTTTTTTAGACGTTTCATTAAAGATTTTAGTAAAGTTTTCTAGACCCTTATGTAATCTACTTGCTAAGGTTGTACCTTTTGTCTTTGATAATTCATGTCTTGTGACATCATCACCCATCATTCAGCCCCTAAATTGGAACTTACCATTTGAGCTTATGTGTGATGCATCTGATTATGCAGTAGGAGCAGTATTAGGACAAAGAGTTGATTGAATTCCCCATGTGATTTACTAAGAGAAATTTCGATCTTATCTCATGGGTTGTAAAATAATTGTATTCATAGATCATGCTGCTCTTAAATATCTTCTCACAAAGAAAGATGCAAAAGTTAGACTAATTCGTTGGGTGTTACTTTTGCAGGAATTTGACTTAGAATTCAAAGATAAGAAAGGAACAGAAAATGTTGTGGCTGACCATCTTGCTCGTCTCTATTTTGATACAACTATGGAACCATTACCTTTGAATGAGTCATTTCCTGATGAACAATTAATGAGTGTGGAAGTAGTACCATGGTATGCTGATATTGTCAATTATCTTGTTGCAGGTCAACTACCAGAGCATTGGACTAAGCAGGACAAGGCCAAATTCTTTGCAGAAATAAAGAATTTCTTTTGGGATGATCCTTATCTATTCAAGTATTGTGCAGATTAAATTGTTAGACGATGTGTCCCAGAGAATGAATTTCAAAACATTCTTTCTTTCTGCCATGAACAAGCTTGTGGAGGCCGTTTAGGTCTTAAGAAAAGCATTAAAATTTTACAATATGGTTTCTATTGGCCAACTATATTTCGAGATACTTACACTTTTTGTTCTTCATGTGATAGGTGTCAACGAATGTGGAGCATAACACGAAGGAATATGATGCCACTAAACCCAATTTTAGTGGTTGAAATTTTTGACGATTGTATCGATTTCATGGACCCTTTCCCCGTCTTTTTGGCCATAAATACATACTTAGTTCTTTGTTGACTATGTTTCGAAATGGTAGAGGCAATTCCATGTAGGACCAATGATCACAAGGTGGTGATAGGATTTTGAAAAGCAACATACTTTCACGATTTGGATTCCCTTAAGCAATAATCAGTAATGGTGATGCCCACTTTTGTAATAAATCATTCAAAATACTTTTGACAAAGTATGCCCACTTTAGAAAAGACGTTGAGGCCCGACAGAAAAGACTGGTCATTGAGACTCGATGATGCATTATGGGAATATAGAGCGGCTTTTAAGACCCCATTTGGGATGTCACCCTACAGGCTAGTGTATGGAAAAGCTTGGCACCTACCCGTGGAACTCGAGCATCATGTGTACTGGGCCATCAAGAAATTTAATTTTGACATGCAGCAAGCTAGCTCAGAAAGGAGATTACACTTGGCAGAACTTGAAGAAATTCGCAATGACGCGCACGAAAATGCCAAGATTTACAAGTAACGAATGAAAGTCTTTCACGACAAGCAAATTATGAGAAAATCTTTCACTCCAGGTCAGAAAGTGCTCTTATTCAATTCTCGCTTGGACCTATTCTCAGGTAAGTTACGTTCTCGATGGTCTGGCCCATTTATTATTCACACTATTTTTCCACATGAGGCAATTGAAATTAAGGATCCAAAGAACGGCGTCACTTTTAAAGTTGATGGCAAAATTAAAGCCATATCTAAAGTACCAACCACATGGAGAGGATAGCGAAATAAATTTGAGTGACCCACCAAGTTTAAATTGAGGCTTTTCTTTTCTTTTCGGTGATTTGATTTGATTTATTTCTTTTCTTTTTTTTTATTATTCTTTTGCTGATTAAAATTATTTTTTTATAAGTGTGCTTGTTCATCCATTACAGTTCTCTCTTATCATTTTAATCATGAGACAGTATCTCTTGTACATGCTTGGAATATTTCAACCTATCCAAACTCATCTCAGAAAGCAGATACGATTTTGTAAAACACATCGTATTTGGGCTTTGCAACCACCAGAGTTAGTCGCTCATGTTGAGGATTTAGAAAGCCAACTCAGAGATTTTGAGAGAAGTATCTACAACACCCAGTTGGAGCTTGAGGTAAATTCAATAAGAGGATGATTTTAGTTTGTTTTTTGTGTTTTAATTTGTTTCTCTGTGTGTGTGTTTTAGTTTGCTTTGTGTGTTTAAGTTTGTCACCCTAGTGAGTGGCGGATAACGATACTCCATGACAATCAAGTCGGTTACTTCAGTTTCCCATAATAACTGATATTCCGAGACGAAAGCATGGATAGGAATGCCCTCCTTTCAATCTATAAAGCCCAGTCCGAACGCATGCGATTGCTTATGCAGGTGAGTTGCTTCCTAAATTTATACATGCCTGGTTGTGGTAAATGAAATTATGCGAGAAAATGACGAGCTCGAAGACCATAAGTGTGCTAGAACGATATGCAATAAAAAACCATGTTCTTTAGGAATGGTGTCTGATAACATAGAAGATAACATTAAATTCATTAGGGATGACTTGAATAAAGAGTCATTAGATAATATCCTTTTGTCTCTTGAAACGCATCCCTGTGGATACGTACAAAGAGCGATTCTCTAGTTATGGCCATTATTCGAGAAAGAACGTGCACGATACAGTCTCGAGAATCTAACTATAAACGACCTTGTTTGCCAGTTTGTAAGAAAACTGGATGGGAAGCCTATCCTCAACCCATAGAGGGCGTTCAAGCCGTTTCTGGATGTAAAACCAGAGGAAGATGTAAGCCACAATCACAACTACCTATAGATATCCTTTTACTTTATTGTTGTTTTATTTCACTGTTGTTTTACCATTTGCATCATTGTTTGCTTTTTCCTTTTTACTATTTTCTTTTTGACTCTCGAGCCATGTGCCTTACGCTTTAATTGACATAATGCCTCATACATGTGACGTTGTCACCAGGTCTTTAAATATGATTTTTGTTGTGCACTCAAATTATTTTGAGCAATATCTAATAATTCTCAAGCAAACAATTCAAGAACATTTGTATGCTCTGGGTTTAACTATGGCAAACATAAAGAGTTCGTAGAGCACCATAGATCTTGGTCGAAGAATAGCAGAGAGAAAACTGCATTTGGTGTATGGAGGAGGTGATTGAGGGTTATCTAAAATGGTCTCAAAAGCTGCTTATGTCAGACGGAGCCAAGTGTTAGGCATCATCCCAACAATCCTAAAACCTTTGGGTTGTTTGTCTAACTCATCAACTGGAGAAGAGTTAGTCGTCTCAGGTATGCAAGAAAGAATAACTGAAATGCTAAATCATGCCGATGCTTTTATTCTCCTTCCAGGAGATCTTGCAACTCTTGAGGCACTAATCACATTAGCATCTTGGGCCCATCTGAACATCCACCAGAAACCCATCGGTTTGTTAAATGTCATTAATTTTATAATGGCTTTATCGCATTTCTTAACTATGCAATAAAAAATTATTTCATTCCTTCCTCAGCTAAAAAAGTCTTTATTTGTGCACATACTGCTAATGAGTTACTTGATCTGTTACGAGCTTATCAATCAGAGCCAGATCCCAGGAATGTTGTGTTACAGTGTTCAAATAATGATGGTAACAATAGCCGCAGTAAGAAGTACAAATTAGATTTAACTCTCCACTTGTAAATATTTTCTTCTGTGTTGTACTACCCAGGTGATGTCTTCTAAACTCTACTCTTTTCCTTTCAAACATTAATGACAATGTTTCGTTCTGGTTGGGGGGAGGGAATAGTTGACAATTGTGGAATATTGGTTAAGTTTTTACTAATTTTTGTTGTAGAACTAACCGTGGCTAACTTTTTGAGTAGAAAATGACTGAATATAGAGTGTAGTTACTCTAGAAACGCATCTTCTTAGTTTGAAAGTTAAACAAAAGAAAAAAAAAAGTCTTATTTTCAGTGTGTTCTTTCAAACTTTTTCTTTTTGACTTCTCCTTTATAAATATACATTTTCAAGTTTTTGAGTCAAAGATGGCTGAATATGGAGTGTAGTGACTCTAGAAACACATCTTCTTAGTAAAAAAAAAAAATCAGACATTTTTCTTTTTGATACTAGGTAAGATATCATGCATCACGGAACATCCATAACGCACTGATACCAAGCCAAGATCCACTAACTCATAGAAAGTCGTGAACTCGACGAGGAGATCCGGTGCAGGCGTTTTATACGAGCGATAGCGAAAAAAAATCGTCCTTGGGGCCAATAGCCCGTGCTCGGGTTCGGTAATATACACCACGGAAGAAATCATAGCACACATGCCACCCTTTTCTCTTCGCCACTCCCGGGCATCTCTTGGGGTGAACCGTGTGTCTTCTGACGGCTATCTCAGGTGTTTAGTATAGGCGAAACAACAATGGTATAAGAAGTATACCACTCAACAGCAGCATAAGACTTTTCGATCTGAGATCCTCTGAGGCGGTGTAGGCGTACTTGTCACCAAGCCAGATAGAAAATGAAGTATTCAAGTCGATCTGTGATCCTTATTGGAAGAATAGAAAGAAGAAGTGTTTAGCCACTCATATTTTGAAGGTAAACTTCTTTAGGTTTATTTCAAACTCAAGCGTAGTCTGCTTTACAAAGGAGAGGAGCTCGCCATTTATAGACGAAGCTCTTAAACTAAAGTGGGACAGGACCCCCATTTCTGATCACTTGATTAGAACACGTCACCTAATCTTGACAAAGCAAAGCAATAATGCAAGCTAATAATACAACATGACAATGACATGACAAAGACACTTAACCACTACTTTGAAAAAGTAAAAACACAAAAGTCAAGCCATGGATAAAGGCAAATGCTTTAAGACATAAAGACAAACTACTTTAAGACTTTTATGGCATGTAAGACAAATGCCATTATTAAAGTGAAATAGTCTCGTAAGAAGAGACTGATGTGTCTGAGTCTGAGACTGATGTCTCTGAGTCTGATGGAAGAACGGGTTGAGGCCATTGATGGTTAGTCCAGTCTGTCCAACATCTGGTAGATCTGCCATTTCTGATGAGATAGTTGTCATATCTCTGCTGTAGGATTATGGCCTGATCTCCTTCAAAGTGGAGACGATGATTCCTGATTTCTTCTTTGAAGTAAAGATCTGGAGTTGATTGAACATCAGGAGATAAAGGACTGTGAGTATTGTAGGAGGATGAAACTCCATATTCTTGGTGAAACATTTACTGGCGTGAGCGACTGTCCACGTGGGTGGAAGGATTCACAGTCATGATGGTGAATTATGGGTTTAACAATGGGTTCACTGTGGTGACACCAGAGGTCAGTGAGCTTTATTATTACAATGGTGGGATGTTGAATGTGATAGCACGTAATAAGCTCGGTCGAGGATCACGAAAATAGGGCGAACGATTACATTGAACCGTCGCCACTGCGTGTCTGCTGCGGTGGTATGGATCAGGTTGGGATCAAATAGGAGAGCCATTGGGTATAGGTTTAACCAGTACCAAAAGACATAATAAGCTTAGGGGGTAATGTCACGAATGACATGATGTCCCCAGTAGTATGCTTTCATCAACTACGTTATGAAAAGTAGTCTGGAGCTTAAACATTAGCTGGTGCATTTAGTCTGGATTCGGATGTGGAACAAATTGCTGCTGGCATAACTCGTTCTGAGTTGGCCTGAATTCTTGTATGGCCATTAAGGACCATAAACGCCATGTTAAGAGATGCTTTTTGAACCTGCGGAACCGTACTTGTGATCATAACCTTACGAAGATTAATTCTTGAAGGCCATCGGAAGCCAATAAATAAAGGCCATGAGGCGAAAAATGAAAAGTCTGCTTCTTTGGTTCTTTGGACTCGTTTTGAGAAGGAGGAATATAGTGAAGCGCCAAATGAGAAATTGATTTTCTGAGAGTGAGTGCCGATGCTGAAAATTGTGCACAAACTCAGATTTATAGGCATGGATTGCCCTGTGCACTTTGGAATCTTTGGGGAAGAGTGTTTGCTAATAATGGTGATTACGACACATGAAACCATGGCAACCAGGATGAAAGTCTCGAGAGATAGAGGATCTTTGAGTCACTGTTTGAGCTTCTGAGCGGTATTATGCTCATGACCCCCATGGTGCTTTCTTTAGCATCTTTGACAACTTCGAGGTGTGGACCGCAATGTGTGGAAAAAGGTCTTGGAGATAGTTGACAATCCCGAGGAATTGTTGAATTTGCTTGCGGTTTAGATAAGTATCTGGAAAATGCATAAATTCTTGTGCGATGTGGGGTCCAGGATGATAATTACCATCTTGGATTATCATGCCAAGAAATTGATGGATGTCTGGCCGCTGTGATTTTTCTTAGATATCGTGACTCCATGATTCCTTATTGGCGAGGCGATCGAGGAGTCTCTGGTGTGAATCATGATTCTCGGAAAACAACAAAATATCATCAATGTAGATAAGGGCGTTTTCAAGGATAGGTTGGAAAATCTTGACCATAGCCTTTTGAAAAAGTGATGGTGCCACTTTTAAGCCAAAGGGCATCATCGCGATAGTGGGCATTTGGAATCTGAAGGGCATTTTGGGTCGATCATCGGGATGAATACCAATCTGAAATCCGACTTTCGTCAAACTTTGAGAACACCTTTGCACTTTGGAGATGAATGAACAAAGACTGAATCTTTGGCAAAGGGAACTTATCATCTTTGAGAAAACCGTTGAGGGGTTGGTAGTCAATGACTAATCTTTTCTTACCCCGGACAAATTTCAGAACGTTTCTCAACATAGAATGCTTGACAAGCCCAATTAGAATGTGTGGGCTCGATTAGGCCTTGCGCCCGTGGTATTGGCATTCACATGCAAGTTTCGGATCGAGGCGTCATGCCGGATGTGTAACCTGTAGGTTCGCATCTTCGTTAAACGAAGGAAGCTTAATAAAGGCGAGGTTTTCCATGAGGAAATGGGTGAAAAGAGCTGGATGATTTTCGAGGACAAAGCGGCGGGAACTTTGTTTTGAAAGACTCATAGGGTGAGGAAACATCAGAAATTGAGTATATCCTCAAGGTGTCAGTATAAGGTAGGAATTGTTGCTTGTACCTGATACCTTTGGCGGAGACATTCAATTTGTGAATTAGTTGTAGAACATCAAAACCTATAAGGAGGTCCTTATCATTGAGGGAAGAACTGTGACATTTATCCGAGAACCTGATCTGGAAAGAGCCCGGATACCAGCGGGTTTCTTGGTAAGCGGTCTGTATGAAAATATTCACCATTGCGACTTTAAAAATTTGGTGTATGGTGCTTTCAAAACTCAGGAGGGAGTATGGACGGATTAAGCATAGTGTGTTGTGAACCAATATCAATGAATCCTATGACAGTGATATGTTTGGCATATTTGGTAGGAAGGATACTGATTTGTATGGATGGTTGAGACCGTTGCTTAGGAGTAACATGTCTGACATGCTCTATGTGGTGGATTGTTGCAACATCCTCGCCGAGCAGTCAGAATCAGTCGAATTAGAAGACTCTTTGTTCTTGACGAAATGAAATTTCTTCGTCGTAAGCATCACTGTTAGAATCTGAGGATTGATAATCATCGTCCTCGAGAGAGGAGGAGACTCATTGACATCTTTGCGATGGTCGGTGATTTTCTTTGGATTGTTAGGGCAAGATCTAGCAAAGTGCCCTTTCTTTTGCAAATGAAACACAGGAATCTTTACATTGCGGGGTGTTGTGGTTTTCTTCTGAAAAACCCGGTGGGTTGGTTTAGGCTTTGAAGAGCGATTAATGCGGAAGAGTGTTTAAGTTTAGGAATTTATGGAAATGGGACTTTTCTTGGTAGAACAAGTGCGAGTTCTTTCGTCCTTGCATTTGATTGCAAGATGAGGTGTTTTGCATGCACTCTTGAACGGTTCATTCTTTTCCATAAAGTGTTTGAAAAACTTTCTCTGTTCGCAAAGTTTCTCAAGACAAGAGACAGCAATCTGATAGATCTTACCAAGAGTAAGATCATCCAAGTTTATCTGGTAGGAGTTCAGATGTCTACAGATATGCAGCAAAATCTCCGTAGGAAGAGGCGCGATAACATGCTTGAGGGTGATCATTAAAACCATTCGACTGTAGTACAAAGGCATCATCCTTTGTAGTGCTTATCGAGATCTCGATGCATAATGAACATCACGTCGATGAAAATCTCGTCTAGCGATTCACATGCTAGGTTTGGTTCTCCAGCGATTGTACCTGATCTCTAAGACTTGTGATGCAGTTGCACGAAATAAGCTGGGTACTGTATTCACCGTCTTAGGAACCAATCACGGAGAGATCACAAGAATCTTGGCGATTCTTTAATAACATGATAACTATCGGTTTGCCATCGAAGATCGAGCTTGAATCTATGGAACCATTTGACTTTAGGAACATTATCAAAGTAAACCATGGTCCGTTAGATGGTTTGGAACTTGGATTAGGTTGTCTTTGGGCGCGTCGTGAGCTGGCGGCATCGCGTCTCTTGAACTCATCTTCGTGAGGGTTCGTTGGGATGAAAATCCTCGGGAATTGGAGGATCATTGGATGTGGATGGTTGTGCCATATAAACATTAGAAACCTACGTAATTTTCCTCGGAATACATTGCGGAAGATACAAGCGATTACATTGGAGAAGAAGACTCGAAAGATGGATTGATCAGATCGGAGGGATCGGCGTCTTACAGAACTATAAGACCCAGTAGAGGCGATGCATGGGCTCTTTCTCTTTAGATGGTCGATAGGTTCAATGATAGGTTCTTGAAAGTATTCGGTGTTGTTGAGGAGAAGGAGTAAATTTGTCTCGGCGTAAAATTTGGTGTGTGTGTTTCATCATGGGTTGGTGTTTGTGGTGGTGGAGGTGGTTGCACAAGGCTGGTTGAGGTCTGAGGCATGGCTGAGCCTTGTGGGAGAGGGCACTTGAAGGCGTAGGTTGAGTGTATGGCCTTGAGGAATGTTTGTACATGTTTGGAGAAACACTAAGGAATCGGTGTAACTCTTGGGTTTTTTGACTGAGAGGAGGAGGCTGATGATAATATGGCTGATAGGTGTCAAAGTATGGTGTAGGAACAGGTAAAGGTTTAGTTTGACCGCAAACAAGGGGCAGTTGTTGACCTTGTTTCTCGAACGATTCTTTCAAGCTCTGCTTGGTTATGCGATCTCGAACTTCCTTTTGGGTGAACTTTGGACCCAAATAATTGCGATCGATCATGATGCAGCTCTATGTCGGTCTGTGATTACATCGTGAAGGTTGTGGTATAAGCGATCCGTTCTTGCGAAATGGCATCAGCCTTCTTATGAGTCGTCTGGACTTGTGCTTGAAAATTTTCCATCACGGTATCGAGATTCGAGTTACGTTCTGAGCTCTATCATTACGGGTTTGCGGTTAAGCACTTGCTCATCTTGCTTTGGTTCCTCAAATGTCGAGAGGAGAGAGCGAGGGGACATATGGTTTGGAAACCACTTTAGATTGTGGATCATTTGTTTTCCCGAGGAAGGGCGGACATTGGTAGAACTAGATCGATCATGAAACGAGTTGGAACAAGGGTTTGAGGCGAAGTTGGTTGTTAACTTGCACTTTTGAGGTATTGAGACTTGGGAGGATAGAACAACAGGAGTTGTAGTCTCAGCTGGAGTAAAATATGGTTCATCATCTGATGAAGGATCAGGTGGAGGTTTATAGGAACCTCGCTTTGTATTCTTCTTTTTACTTTTGCGGCTTCTGTGGATGACTTCGTAGTCGTCGTCATAAGATTCATCATCGTCACGGCATGGACGGTAGGGATCACACATGTGAGAACAGAACATCCCGTATGAAATGGCCTTGCTTGCTGGGTACAGGATAGCCATCGGCGGTGGCTGTGGATGGGAAGCTTTCTTGAGTGTGTGAACAGCGAGATATCATCATGTGATTTATGAAAAGGAAGTTCGGGGAGGTTGACTTTCAGGGGGTTGAAAGGTCATCCGAGCGATCGTCAACCTTTTTTCATATTGGGCTTGAAGTATGGATTGGTTGGGAATTTGATGGAATTTCTAGTTGAAACCCATTCTAGCGGCATCAAACTTGAGAAGTTGCTTTTAGATCTGTTTGGGGATCTGGACAATGGTTGGCATGGTTTCATTGTCTAAGATCATGATGGTATCTGTGGAGGTGTGAGGAGTTGGAAGGTCAAGGCATGGTTTTGAAGTCTATAAACCGGTGGTGATGTAAAGTAGCCATTTTGAGGTGACCACTTGCTCGATTACCTTGGATCTGGATTTGGACTTTCAAGGTTTTGAAAGGTTCGGATCTTCGAGGATAGGTTGAAGTTTGGGTAAAGGTGAGAAGTACCTGCTGCGTGAAGGGTTGTAAACGATGCCAATAACGACATGTTGGTGCTATTTGAATCTAGTATCCATAGAGCCATTCTCGTAGTAACCGTGACGCTTTCTGACCGTGAAGTGTTAAGATCATCACGTACTCCCAGGGTGGAGGTGAGTATAACCTTCAGCGTTTCCGATTGGTGATTAGCTCATACGGAATTTCAAGGGTTACATATTGCTCTGCAGTTGCTTGCAAAGCACATTGATCTAGTCTGGAAGGCGTACATATTCTTTAGGAGGAAGGACTGAAGTAACAATAGAACGGATAGATCTAATTACAGAATTAGAACGGTGGTAGTGTTTGTAGGGACTAATAAGAGGTAGGGAAGACTCAGAAATTTGTACAGAGTCTGGAACATAGGAATATTCAACAAGGTTTTCTATTTTATTGGATAGGTGGTTTGTACAAGATCTAGGTAAGGATAAAGGTGAGGATATGGAGACCATGGAGACTCCGGTCTCTAAAGCTTGAGAGTTTGAACTAGAACACATGAGTGTAAAAGTATCTTTCTATTCTTCTTTTTCAGATCACAAATCTTCTATCATATACCACTCTCTTCATGAGGGGCGGCGTGACTCGCTGTTAGCCAATCGAACAAATCCCACATCCATATCCAATTCTCTATGATCCATCTACTAATTCAATCCTAAAAGCCTACCTGTTTGAATTAAACAATGTTCAATCGCCTCCCACGAACATCCATCATACATCCATATGTCCTTAAAACACCTTACAACTATTCCCTCACCATTTTCCTGGAATACCCAATCCTGATTCCACTGTTATAGGAATTTTAGTTAAGGAAGAAAGACCTGACTACACAGACATCCTGTTTCAAGATTCCCAAGATTCGTGGGAAGAATTCATGTACTTGGTCAGTCAGTTTTCCAGTCCCTGCTTCAACTACATGATCCCTACACCATCTGTCACAAAACCTCCACCACAATCTCTAGAAAAGAGCTTGCATAAAAAACCAACAATCCATACCTGTCCAGCAAAAGTCCAAGGAAAATTAAAGAAAGTCTGCGGCCAAACAAGCCACACTACAGATAGTGAAGACTCCTCAGACTTTGAAGATATACTTTTCTGCAGACAAATCCAAAAGGCACGTCGACAATATGAAAAAGAGACAATGTCGATGTCTCTATCAAGATTCCCATCTACTCCATGATTGCAGTCATCCGGGAATCAAGGCTTTAATAAAGATAAGGGTCCTGTCCTGTCCCAGTTTGTTTTGTTTTAAGCATGCATGTTTTGCTTTGCCTTTTATTCTTTACTTTTGCTTTTGTAAATGTTTATTTTTACTTTTAGATTTACTTTTGTAAAAGATACTTTTGCTTTAAGCCTTTTCTTTTGCTTTAATCATGATAAGGATAAGGGTTCTGTCTTATCCTTTTGCTGTTGTAAGCTATGTAAGGTTTACCCCTGCCTTGAGTTTGGGGAGGTACTTTTGGGAAATAAACATCTAAGTTTTGAAATATGCAAATCTCTCTCTAAACCTCTATTCTCTGGGAAATTCTAGGATCATCTCCAAACTATTGTTCTACAAACAGTTCGTCTCTTCTATACTGAGTTTGCTCTACACTTGCTTCTGTTGAGAATCCTGTGCACTATAAAAGTCTTGTTCTCCTAAATCAAACCTTAGCTTTCACGTAGAATCTTGACACCCCAATAGTTCATACATTTGTTGTTTATGTATTGGGATGATGACCAAGGGTTAAAAGATTTGAAGTGTCTATTTAGGTTTGTCTTCCAAGAGCTATCCATTTCTGGTTTTGGGTATATCGGCTGGAAACTCGAGCATGTGGCTATTGGTCCTAAGGACGATTTCTAATCGTCATTGTTTTGGTATAACAACGCCACGTATTCACTACCCCGAGTGGCTTAGAGTGAACACTGGTCTAGTTTTGACGACTGGATATATTCTTTAGGTAGATTCCTACGTTTTGAAATCAGAGTTCTAATATTACGGACAAGAGATGGTTGTTTATACAGCTAGTAAGGACTCATTACAGGGAGATTTGACTCTCGGATCTGAGCAGAATCAGGGATAGCCCTTCTAGCACTTTAAAGGCATCATCTTCCATCAACTTTGCACAGCACTATGCTAATTTGTCTTGGTGGAAAGAATCTTTTGCAGAAGTTGATAGTGACGTGGACAACCTGTGAGGTATTTATGAAGGATAATCTTGACCATTGATCAAGGGTTATGGTGGCAAAATCTCAGCCATCCAATAGCCTTAAGAAATTCTATAAATACCCCCTAGTCCATTCATTTTCAATCTAACTTAGGATTAAAATATTTGTTGAGGAGAGGATCAAAACAATTGGTAAGTTTACTTTTCTTATTCTTCATAAGATTTCTAATCACCCTATTTAGGGTTTATATTAGCATGATTTTAGATTGTTACAGATCATAATATATGATTTAGGGTGTGTTTAGGTTTTGTTTAAGGTTTAGATTTATGTGGGTTTTAATAATCAACCCTTGGTGCATCAAGCACACTGGACAGATTCTGGACAATATGAGCATCTCAAATTTTAAACATATATTTTCTGAATGATATTTCTTAAGAACTTTATATTTATGAAAAATAGACATATAGGTCTTATTGATTAAATTTTGTTTCATAAGATTTTACTTTGTTTTCAATTTTATATGGATTTTTGAATCAGACACTAATACACTGAGAACCAGTGATTCCAGCAAGGAGATCAGATTCACACAATTCTTTGTACTACTGAATGAACTCAGTAAATTCTGATATTTTATAGAACTATTGACATATGTGTCTAGTATTCCCAGTTTTAATTTCATAATTTTTTTATTTGTATCTGATTTTATAAAAATCTCAGAACACGTTTTGTTCGGTTGAGGTACCATGAAATAGTTTCGAATTTGTCAAGTAATAAATAGTTTTGAAAATGTTTTTGGCATCGGATCCTCTTCCAAATTTTACATGCGATACCCATAGATGTCTAGATTAGCCTTGTCAAATATTATGTCATTCTGAGTTTTAGATTAAGAGTTAAAATTCGGAGAACCAAACTTGTGCGAGTATGAAGTAGAAAATCAGATTCTTAAAATAAGTTATTGATAGTCATATTTTCTAATTTGTTTAAGGTGTTGGAAGTGTTTGAGGCTCTTAGAGGCTTAAAGGTGTGTTAATTCAAATTCTTTTGTAGCACCCCACTTTTTTGTAAGATAATTTACTTAAAAAGTTGCCTTGGTTTTAATAAAAACTTTTTATAAAGGTATAACATAAAACTTTGTTACATAGAAACCTTTTTTTTAAAGAGTGTTACATAGAAACTTGATTACAAAGTTTAAAGTTTCTTTACTATATATACCAAAAGACTTCATAGTTACAAAATAGAATATGGATATTTATATTTGGAAAGATTCTTAGTTGAGCCCATCGTAAATCTCAAGGTCTGCAATGCCCATATGCACTTTGCCTCGGTTGGGACTTGTCTTCTCCTAACCCTACTCGATGTTACCGGCAATGTAAAGATAAGATAACACTTAGATGCATGCAAGGAATTATTATGCATATAGATTAAGTCATTAGGATTGATTAACTTTATTACGGCCCTGGGTATGTTGTACTATGAGGCTAGCACTTTCTACCATCATGCCCTTAGGCTTATAATTGGTCTTTTGGGCGTTACGTATCGCCATCCCCAAAAGATTACCTTTTCTTAGCTTTGAGGGCTTGCCCTCCTTGGAAACCTTTGCCACCTAGTAGTACAACAACGTATTTTGCAAACTCAACATACCTTATTTATAAAATAAATGATGGAGTGCATATGCCCAATGCAACTTACTTCCTAATACGTAAAGTTTCTAAATGTACAATCGAGCTAACACACAAACTATCCCAAAGTCAACAATCTTTAATATAGGTGACAGTGTTGACCATGCGAGAAATAACCAAGAGCATATTGCATTATACGCGGCAGAGCCGGCCATAGCATGATTAAATAAGAACATCACGATTAGGCGGCATAACTGACCATATAAGGAGAGATAAGGAATATCATCAAGCAGGCGGCATAGCCAACCATATAAAGATAAGTAAAATAAAGTAATATCATTACGAAGCATAACCAATAACTAAACCACATGAGGATAAATAATAACAATGCCATATAAGAATAAATAATAATAATAAATAATCACATCCTAGTAATTATCATAAGGCTAAGGATTTAAAACTAAATCTAAACATAAAAGAAATTAGTCCTTACATTGCAGTTGGAGTGTTACTTACCTTGAAATCATAAATTCTCTAACTCTCCTAGTTTGATGACTTTCTCTCTCTTGGATGTTTTGGTTTAGAATGGAGGAAGATTGGAATTCTAGGATTAGATTGGAAATGGAAGGGCTGGGAGGGTATTTATAGGTTTTTCAAAAGCTAATGGATGGCTAGGATTTCGCCACCACACTCCTTGATCAATGGTTAGGATTTATTCTCTTATAAATATCTCAGTAACTTTTAGATTTAATGTCTCTACAATTATTAGATCATCACTTATGTCATGGCTTATGTCATTATTTCTTAATGTCTCTACAATTATTACATCATCACTTATGTCATGGCTTATGTCATCATTTCTCTAGAATTAATCATTATTATTATTATTGTTATTTTTTTTTATATTTAAGGGGATTTCATTTTAATAATTGAGTGAGAAGGTTGTACCTCACATCTTTTGTATTCCTAGTATACTGGATATGTATAAGTATTTTGATATTATTATAAGTATAAATATTTCTATACTATTTAGAAGATTAATAAATTTTCATACCAAATCCAGTTTATGAAATTGTTTTCAAATCTTAATTCTTTTAACAAAATATTTTATAAATTCTTTTCAATATGTAAATTATTTTGATGACATGACTACCTTTTATGATTTGTAAAATAGTTTACAAGCCTAAATTATTTTTATGGACTTTTCTGAATCTGATGCGAATGTTCTGTACTCATGTCAGATTTTAGTTATTGATGATTGTATGGAATTCCTAATGTTCTAGCTCATTGTCCATAGTTATGCTGATTCTTATTCTAATCGTAATATATGATATATCTGTTTGGAGCAGCACTGGATTCTATTTTGAATGTGCACATGATATTCTGATTCTGTCTGGGCCGGGTCACCAGGACTATAGGTGACACTATGTGACATGGGACAGGAGTGGCGTGGTACGTGGCTTATTACCAACAGTGCAGACCGATCTAATCCCCATTTGGGTTGACTATCGGAATTTACGTCGTTGGTTTCCTGCCGATATACTAGACACTCTGTATACAATTTCCTGAGAACCTAGACAACCCTAGAAAGACATAGACTCTCCTTGGTCGATTAGTCTTAAAAGCAGGGTTCTTGTCTCTTACCTAAGAATAGGATGATAACCAGCGTTCTGATGCACGGGATCTTTTTTCAAGGCAAGTACAGAGCATACTAGCACAAGATAAAAAATAAATAGGTAGGCGATTAGATTTCCTGACTTAGAAATTTTCAAACACTTAAGGGATAGAGAATAAGGATTTTTCTATTCATGGATAAAGAGAATAAATTCTTTTATGCCAATCCAAGTCTGTCTCTTTTTATTCAAAACATCTCCTTATATAAGCGAAAGGAGAGGGTGTTACAAGAAGCTAATATCGGATAAGTCTAGCTGTTACAAGATAAACAACTTTTTGGAAAAGCTAAAGCACACACTTATTACAACAAGACAAACAACTTTTTCCAAAAGCTAAAGCACGCACAAGACAAATAACTTTTTCAAAGGGAAATAGTTCCGTCTTCAGATGAGGATTTTATCTCGTCAAGATCTTGATCAGGGTGTTGATCCTTTTTAAAGATTTTTTCTAGATGAGAGCAACCAGGGACACATGGCCAGAGGCAATTTTGGGGCTTTTAGTGTTGGAGAATCTGGTTGAGATGAGAACGGTGGATATGGAGTAGAAGATTATCCAAGTTCATATTGTGTTGGTGGAGGTATTGGGGTGAAGCCTTCATATGGATCTCGGGAATCTTGAAATATAAAGTCAGTGTAATTTGGCTTTTCTTCTTTTATGATGATTCCTCGATTGAGAGGTTGAGAGTGTAAGGAGGGTGTGGCTACCATGAACATGTCATGTTTTGGTCCAAGAAATGTATAGAGGATAGTAGGTTGATTTAGAGGAATGTGGTTGAGTTCCATGAGGAAGTTCTTTAAAGAAGTCTTAATCTGGAAGTCTTGTTCAAGACATGCAATATGAGGAACTGTGATCCATTCATAAGTATGATCTTGTCTCCAAAGAGCTCTAGTTTGAGGGTGTTGGAAATATGGACGATGGATGATAAAAACAGAGGTAAATTGTTTACCTTCTTGATCTAGAAGTTCTCTGAGCTGATGTATATCAGCAATCTGTTGAAGTTTCTTGCACCACCATGGTAGCGGTGAAAACCATTCAAAGAGAGTCCAGGAAAGAGTGGTTGAGTGTTGTGAATTATTGAGTCTGTCAAGAAGAGGTAAAACAGGGAAGATCATTTTGTGGCATACAGAACTGTAAGACACCAGATATACCAAAGTTCATCTTCAGTAATATCTCGATGAGGTGAAATTACTAATCCTGTAAGGAAAAGATGATCGGGATGAAAATCTAGGAAAAACATGGGTTCTTTATTCATCATGTAAATATTCATGAAAAAGATGAAAAGGAATTTTCGAGCAAAGTCTTGGATTTTATGGAGCGATTGAAAAGTCATGTTGAGTGGAAAGGTTTTTTGTGTGAGGGCTGTTTTAGGAAGTGAAGTTACCATGGCTATGATGGGAAAGGTAAACTGAGAAGTAATGCAAACGAGTTTTTGAGGTCTGGAAAAGAAGTCTGGAATGAGGTTATGATCACCTTTTATATGCACTCGGGGCCATGGCATGAGGGCAAACTAATTGCTCAAATACCACTGGGGTGTCTACACAAGACACTAAGCGGAAGGCAGGAACATAGGCGTGCTTACTCGCTCTATCTCTATTGATCTAGATAGACAATTGGAGTCTGGCTGACCCCAGAATCATCCCGACGAGGTTCTCGCGACCTTCTCGGGTCTTAACCTCTTTGGCATTTAACCATTGGGTGTTTAGACCTTACCTTCTCTTAGATCCGGACATGCATCAAGCACCGAGATTCCAAACGTTTCGACACAAGTGATCCCTCGTAGAGGCAAGTGTAGAGCATACTGCTTTTTAGGAAGCAAACAACTCTTAGAACTATGGAGTGAAGAGATGAACCTTGGAGGACTTCCCAGAGAAAGAAAGCTTTTAGAAAAACATACTAGTTTATTCAAACTAGAGGAGTGTCTGTTTTCTGTTTGTCTCCCCGAAAACAAAGCTAGAGCTTAGCTTATATAGACAACGAAAGCTAAAGAGGATAAGACAGGACCCTTATCCTGAACATCATGATTAAAGCAAACATGATTAAAGTAAAAGCTAAAGCAAAAAGATAAAGATAAAGCTAACAAGCAAAAAGATAAAATTTGGCTCAAGACCGTATATACTCTTTAGGAGAAGGACGTCTAGTAGAGACAATAGAACGGATAGATCTAATTACAGAATTAGAACGGTGAAAAGCAAAAGCTAAAGTAAAAGCTAAGCAAACATCATTATGCTAAACGACAAAGCACACTTGATGACAAAACTTAAAAAGCCATGATTTTCGGATGCTAAGGAGTGGACGGAAATCAAAGGGAGATGGTTTCATATGACGAGATTGATGGGTCTGAGTCTGATTAAGAGTGGATCCACGGCTGAGGCCATTGGTGGATATCAGAATAGTCCGTTCTTTCTGGCTGTTGATTTTGGGTTCTTCCATGTCTGCGAAGATAGAGATCATAACTTTGCTGAAGGATGGTAACTTCATTTTTGTTAGAATGGAGTCTGTGATTTCTGATCTCTTCTCTGAAATAGAGGTCTAGAGTTGTCTGGATATTAGGGGAGAAAGGATTGTGGTCTGTGTATGTAGGAGTAGTGCCGTATTTTTTTGCAATTGCATTTCTAGCTGTGAGGCATTGTTCCCACATAGGATGGAAGGATTCACAGTCATGGTGATGGAGTATGGGTTTGACCATGGGTTCTTTGTACTTACCCCATATGTCAGTAAGCTTGACAATTATGATAGTAGGGTGCTGTATCTGATCTCCGGTGGTGAGTTCAAGAGTTAGAGGATCCTTGAAGATGGAGATGAACATTTTGTCAAACCATTTTCCTTTGCCGTATCTGCGGCTGGTGTGGATGAGATTAGGGTCAAACAGGAAGGGAACTGGATATAGGTTCAGCCAGTACCAGAAAATGTAGTAAGCTTGGGGGGTGTGTCAGAGATGACATAGTGACCCCAACTGGAGTGTTCATCGACTACATGATGGAAGGTAGTCCGAAGCTTGAAGATAAGCTGATGCATCTGGTCTGGGTTTGGATGAGGGATGAAAGGCTGTTGACATAACTCATTTTGAGTTGGGCTGAACTCTTGTATGGCCATCAAAGACCATAATCGCCATGTAAGGTTTTGATTGTCAAAGTCATATTTGTGATTTATGACCTTTTGTAAGATGAAGTTCTGGAGTTCTTCAGGAAGCCATTGAACAAAAGTCATGATTTGGAAGAAAGATAGTGCGCGATGTTGCAGAGTCAAATTTATAGGCACGATTTCTTCTGTGAACTTTGGATTTTTTAGGAGACAGTAGTTGCCGATAACAGTGGGTCTGGCTTGTAGCAAGGTGCAATCACTGGATAGAGGTCTCGGCTGTAATGGCTGCTGAGCCATCTGTTTGAGCTGTTGCAAAGTTGTTGTTTGCAGAGGTCCCCATGGGGGTACGTTCTTTCTCAATAATTTTGACAGCTGGCTTGTATGGTCCGCGACTTTTGGGATAAAGTCTCGAAGATAATTGATGATGCCAAGAAACTGTTGGATTTGTTTCTTTGTGAGATTGACATCTGGAAACTTTATCAATTCTTGTGCAATGTGCGGTTCTGGCATGTAATGACCATCATGAATTGTCATTCCAAGAAAGTTGATGGAAGACTGAGCAATGATGCTTTTCTTTTCTGACAACATGATGCCATAATGCTGGATGAGAGTGTGGAACTCTGTGAGTAACTGCTGGTGCACCTGGTGATCTGTAGAAAACAACAAAATGTCGTCAATGTAAATCAATGCACTATGCAGTATCGATTGAAAGATTTTTATCATGGACTTTTGGAACAGGGATGGAGCCACTTTGAGACCAAAGGGCATGACAGTCCATTGATAATGGGCATTGGGAATGTAGAATGCGGTTTTGGGGCTATCCTGAGGATGGATGCCTAATTGCCAAAAGCCTGATTTGAGATCAAACTTTGAGAATATTTTGGCTCGGCTGAGGTGTATGAACAAAGACTGGATTTTTAGAAGGGGGAACTTATCATCCCTTAGAAAAGCATTTAAGGGTTGATAATCAATGACAAGTCTTTTCTTTCCTCAGACTAATTCAGGCCATTTTTCAACATAGAAGGCTTGACAAGCCCAGTCTAACTTAGTTGGTTCGATTAGGCCTTGGGATAGTAACTGGAGGCATTCCTGTTGTGCTAACAGGAGGTTTGAGGGAGTCATTCTTGGATGGGATGCTTTAGTAGGATTGACATTGAACAAAGAAGGATTCATTCTTCCACAGAGGAAGAGGATGATGGAACTGTGAGTGATTTTCAGGACAATACTCAAGGAGTTTCTGGGATATGGACTGGTAATTTGGTGGATGCTCCTTAAGGGAAAACAGATTTGGAATATTTGTGTATGGCAAGAACGTGTGTTTGAAACTAATTCCTGTGGGTTTGATGACAAGTTTCTGTGCTGAGGAAATTAGATCAAAACCTATGAGAAGATCTTTGCTGTGAAGATCTGATCCGATGAGTTTCTTCCAAACAATACAGTTAGGGAAAAACTGTATTCCAATGGGCTTTTTGGTAATCAGGGAAGTTTTGAAGATTTCACCATTGGCTTATTTGAAATACTTGTGGAATGGTTCCCAATAGGATTCTGGGAAAACACATGGGTTGATCATGGATTCATCAGCTCCTGTATCAATGAAGCCAATAACTGGTATGGGCTTTGCAAACATTTGGGTCAGGACTGAGATTTTACCAAGGGTATGGTCTGGACTGACAAAAGGTTTTGGCCTTGGAAAATTGTGGATGTGGGTTCTGTATCAGATGAATCATATGTGTCTGGACTGGAATAATCTGGACCGGACTATGCTAAGATGAAAGTAGTGTCAGAATTTTGTTCAGACTGTTCTGAGAAATTGGATTCAATATCATCATTATCTGATAACAGGTTTGTGGACTGAAGATGCTGGATCAATGATGAGAACTATCAAAATAATAGCATTAAAGCTTCAAGTGACCCTTTGCACATTCATGAAGGCCCAATTACAAGAGCTAGAGCCAAAACGATGCAAGCTGCTTTAAATGGATTAATTGAGAAAATATGGATTGAAACTGCAATTCAAGATGCAAGACATCATGAATTGGGCTTGAAGAGAAGTCAAGGCATTGTGGGCATTATTCAAGCTATTGGGCAGCCAAATACACAATTCGGATCAAATGCAGAAAGGTCAAATTCGGAATAAAACTGGTATTGATTGAGCTAGAATTAATGTACAACTATATACCGTTGGAAAGATAATTAAGTTAGCTTTCCAAAGAATTTTACAGAGTTAGATTTGGAGTTTTCTAGAAGGAGTTATGACCAATTCATTACAGCATGTTCAGACTTGGGATTTTTAAACAACTCCTTTGTTTTTTTCAACTTCATTTGTTGTTTTTCAATGTGTAAGGTAAGTCTACCATCAATGATGGTGGGCTAGCATTAATTATGGTAGGCTAGCATTAAGTTTGCCAATGATAGCATTAATTATGGTGGGTTGGTGAAGACTTTTGAAGCATGCTTTGACAAACTTATACTTGGAGGGTTGTTCCAATGTTTTCATTTGTATTTTTCAGATTTTGGGTCTCTATTGGTCTATTTAAACTCAGCAACCTTGCTATGTAAGACAATTAGAGATTAATGTTATTTGAATTTGAAAGAATTATTCGAACTAGTGAACTTATCAAGAATTTGCATTCTTGTGGTGTTCCAAAACTAGACTTATCACTCACCTTCTCATCTACATCTTGAGTGTGGCGTCAATATCATTCTCCATACCTTTGGTTCATGTTTTCTTAAGCATTGGGTCAAGGTTTTTGTTTGTCTTAAATCTGTATAGAACTTTCTTGGGAAGTTGAAACTTCAAATTAAGTGTGTGTTTCAAAGTTTCAATGTGGGATTCACATCATTCAGCCTGACTGATTTAGCAGGCTTGTTCATGCAATGTTTAGCAAAATGACCTTTCTTTTTGCATATGTAACAACGAGCATCTTTCTGAGAGATGGGTTTTCTGGGTTTGGTAGATGGGTCTTTTCTACGGAAGAAACGGTAGTGTTTCTTGGGCTTTCTGGAAGACCGATGGTGGTGAGGATAGTGTTTAGGGAACTTCTGGAAATGCTTTTTCTTTTTGGTTGGACAAGTGCACTTCTTCTTGTTTTTGCACATGATTTCCAAGTAGGAAGGCTTCTTGCAAGCCTTTGCATATGTTGCCTTTTCTTCAATAAGCTCCTTGAAGAATTTCTTTTGATCACACTTCCTATCAAGACATTGCAGGGCAATATGATAAATCTTTCCAAGAGAAATGCTTTCGATTGGAAGATTGTTCTAAGTGAAGTGTCTTTGAATATCAGGATGGAGTTCTTCTGGAAGGGAAGCAATGAAGACTTGCTTAAGAGATGGATCGTTAAATCCATTGAGCTTGTAGAACAACATGCTCATTGTTTTGTAGTGAACATCCATATGTTTCTTCTTGAGAGAGCAACATTTCATTTGATAATACTCATTCCTAGCTGTGTCGACTACAGCTCTAGGATCACCTATGAACTGATCATAGATGGAGAAAAGTGCAGCTCCTAGGACAGATTGGAGAAATTGCAGTTGGCGATAATCTCCAAGGCTTTCATACCATTCTCGTAAAGATCCTGTGAAACGAGAATTGAATTCCTTTCTTTCTGTCCATTTGCAAATCAATCCATGCAGCAAATTCATGGAATCTTTCTGTCCATTTGTGTCTGGGAATATCATCAAAGGTAAACCAATGAAATGATGATGACTTTGAATTGCTATTGGAAGCCTGAGGAGTTTGAGTAGGAGGTGGTGGAGCAGCCTGAGTTGTGCCGCTCTGTTCAGCAGTTTCTTCATCACTAGATACTGGATCTACAATAGGAGTAGTTCTTCTAGTGGAAGATTCAGCTTGATCATTTGTAGTCTGGGCCATCAAGACTAGCTTTGAAATATCTGCAAGCTGAGATTCTTCATCCGAAGATGAGATGTAAACAGAAGATGTAGAATGGTCTGTCGGCGAGGCAAACTGATCTGTATGCTCATGATCTGAACTTGAGAGTGTTTCTGAGTTGGTAGTTTCAGCTTCTGGAGTAAGGAGTGGTTCAGGAATAAAAACTGACTCAACAGGTTTAACATGGGAAGATATATGGAACTGGTGAAGAGGTTGTTTGTCTTTTTGGGTTGATTGAGGTTGTTCTGGAATGTATTCAGGAATAATCTGTGGGGAAACATGAGATGGTGTGGGACCTGGAATTGGATATGTGGAACTTGATACAACATGTGGGATAGTTGGTTCCGGCTGTGTATAAACCGGTGATGTAAAAGTTGGTGTTGGTTGGGTTTGACTGCGTTTAGGTGACCGTTCTTTGGATTTTTTGATCTTAACAGCTTGCTGCTGTTGTTGTTGCTTTTCTTGAAACAAGCGAGTAGCCTGAGAAAAGCCAAAAAACTTGGTTGGGTCAATGGGTGCGGTTGACTGTTGGTAGAAAGGTTGATAGGTACTGAAGAGTGGAGGTGACACTGAGATTGGTGGAGACTGGGTAAACGGTGACGGTTGAAACTGTTATTGTCTATCAGCTTCGATTATGGAAAGTTCAGCTTTTAATCTTCTGATTTCTGCTTCTTTTTTATTGAATTCAGGACCCATATGTTGTTGTTGTTGATCATAGATCTGAGATCTATATCCAACTAGGTGATTTTATTTTGCAAATTGAGATAGATCTGATCCAATTGAGATGTTATAGCACTGACTTTGCTATTTGTTCTGTTGACTTGGGTCGAAACCCTTTCAATCTTTTGACAATGTTTTGCAAGGCAATGTTTTGAGCTGTGGCATTCTGTGTTTGCCAATTTAGGACTTGCTCATATTGCTTGAGAGGTTCAGCATGGCCTGATGAGGATATGGCAGGTTGGATGTACGGCTAGGACATCACTTTAGTCTGTGGGTCTGTGTTTCTTTCCATGGGTAGAAAGCTTTCTTGGTAGCTTGGTACAGATGTAGAAAACATCATGTAGGATTGGACCGGTGATGTTTGGGTTAAAGGAGGAGGTGTAGCTTGAGATCTAAAAGTTTTTTCCTTTTTCAAATGTTTCTGGGTGTTAGGGAATTATCCACTTGCATAGGCGATGAAGTGTTCTATACCATGCAAGGAGGATGGCCCCCAGAACTCATTACTAGCGTCTATTTGGAGTATTCTGTTGCCAACTGTGATAAGTTTTAAAGGTGGCGTATTCTGTGCAATCTTCTTTAATTGCTTTACAGCATCTGAGTAGATTTGTGACTAGGGTGGTGGATTCTCTTTTAGGAGTGCAGACAACCTGCTTGTATGCTGAGTGACATATGGCAGGAAATCACGGATGTAATTGACAATTCCAAGAAATTGCTAGACTTGTTTTTTTGTAAAGTTACTTTCTGGAAGGTGAAGTAATTCTTATGCGATGTGGGGTCCAGGCTGATAATATCCATCTTGGATTTGCATGCCAAGAAAGTCAATGGAAGATGTAGCAATTGTGCTTTTCTTATTGGAAATCATGATTCCATGTTCTTGAATGATGTGAAAGAACTGTTGAAGCAATTTGTGATGTTCAATGTAAACTAGTGCATGGTAAAGAATTGGGTGGTAGATTGTTGTCATGGCCTTTTGGAAGATAGAAGGGGTAGTTTTAAAGCCAAAAGGAAGTACAGTCCACTGGTAATGGGCATTGGGAATACAAAAGGCAGTTTTGTATCACTCTGTAGAATGAATGCCAAGTTACCAAAATCCAGATTTCAAGTCAAATTTTGAAAAGATTCGGGCATTTTTTAGGTGAATGAAAAGGGTCTGTCTGTTGGGTAATGGAAATTTGTGGTCTTGGAGAAAATTATTGAGTGGTTGATAGTCAATGACTAATCGTTTTTTACCACGAAGGATTTCAGACATTTTCTCAATATAAAAGGCTTGACAAGCCCATTTAGAATTTGTGGACTCAATTTGACCTTGCTTTAATAAATGGGCATATTCTTGTTGGGCTAAAAGAAGGTGTTGTGGTGTCATCCCGGTGTGAGTGGCCTTGGTAGGGTTGCTGTCTTCATTTATCTTAAAAGGTAAGTTAATGAAGAATTTTGGATTTTTCCACAATAGGTTTATATGGGTAAAAAAACTATGATTTTCAAGACAGAATTGAAGGATTTTTTCGGTTATGGGTTAGTATGTAGGTGGTGGATTGGTCAAGGGGTATATTTTGAGAATGTTGGTATACGGTTTGACCATAGACTTATTCTGGAGACTAGTGGAAGTGATATGAACTCGTTTTGCCTATTGTAGGATATCAAAACCTACAAGAAGATCTTTATTTGGTAGAGATGAACCAATTAGTTTTATCCAAACAACGCAATTAGGAAATAGCTGGATTCCTATTGGGTGTTTAGTGACTAATTTAGTTGTAAAGATCTTACTATCAGCAGCTCTAAAATGGCTTTCTTGAGTTTTCTAATACTCAGAGGGGAGAATAGTAAGATTGAACATGCTTTGTTGGGCACAAGTGTCAATAAAACCAATGGCTGTAATTGGTTTATGGTATCCGGAGGGAATGATTTGGTAAGGTCATGGGTTAAAATTGATGGAGGTTGGAATGTGTAAATTGGTTTAAAATCATAAATTTCTGAATCACTAGATTTTGTTGGTAAGGCAAAAACTGTGTCATCATCTGGTTCTTCTTGTTCAGAAAACAAGTATTCAACTTGCTCAGTTGTTGGAGAGAAATATGTGGTGGATTTCAGGTGTTGGATGAGCTTGATTGCTTTTTGGGGTTTTTTATGGTAATCTTTTGCAAAGTGGCCTTTCTTTTTACAAATAAAAAGCATCTGCTTTTCTTTGGGTTTGGAAATTTTTTAGAGGGGGACTGTTTCTTTCTGAAGCGAAACTGTTTAGAACGTCACCTTTTTTATCGGAATCTGGATTTTGTGAAATGAGATTTCTCTTTGGATGAACATAAGCACTTCGTTGGATCTTTGCATTTGATGGCCAAATAAGGCTTCTTGCAAGCAGATCTAAAAGGTTCTTTGTCTGTGATGAGCTCTTGGAAGAATTTCTTTTGTTCAATTTGAAACAATTTTCCTAATGACAAAGTATCAATGTTCAATTTGTGAGTGGCAAGATATCGTTGAATTTCTGTTTGTTATTCTTCTGGAAGAGAAGCCAGAAAAACATTTCTGAAAGTAGCATCGTTGAATCCATTGAGCTTATATTAAAGTATAGACATCCGCTTATAGTGGTAGTGCAAATCCTTTGTATTGAGAGAGCAGCATTTCATGTTGAGATAAATTGATCATGAAGAATTGCCAAGGCTTGAGAAACATGTGGGATTTGAATAAATTGAAGTTGCATGTATTGCCCCAAACTGTCAAACCAATCACGGAGAGAACTCGTAAATCGTGTACTGAACTCTCGTAAAATAGTTTCGGTTGTTGCTGCAGGGGCTAGCATCTGAACATCAATCCAAGCAGATAATTCTTGTAATCTCTCTCTCCATTTTGTTGTAGGAATATCATCAAAAGTGAACCATGGACCAATTGATGGCTTGGATGCCTTTGGTCGAGGTGGTGCTGACCAAAAGGATTCTGTAGTTTCTTGGTTTTCTTATTCATCATCATTATCTACAGTTTCAGTTCTTTGGCCAGTTTCAGTGGCACCAGACTATTCGAGCTTGGAAATATCAGCTAGGTTTGAATCCGAAGTGTCTGAATCTGATGAATCAGATGAATCAATGATGGATTAGGATGATTCTGAGGGTGATTCTATAGAGGAATCGTCGTTAGAAAAGTTAGAGGATAAGGGATGAGTCAATTTTTGGGCATAATATTGATGCATGGGTTGTTTTTCTAAAGAAATAGAAGTTTGGATTGGTGGTGGAGTAGATTCTCGGAAAGAAGTTGGTGAAGGAGAAGGTGCTGGTTCAAATTGGGATGTTTGAGGGTTTTGTCGAGGAATAGATTTTTGAACTGGCTTGGGTGTTTTATTTGATTTTGGTGGAGGTTGTGGAGGAAACAAAGTATGAGTCATACCAAAGAGTTTAGAAGGATCATATGTTCTGGATGAGATTGGAGGAACAAAGGGGTGATAAGTAGGATTTATCACTGGTAAGAGTGGAGAACTGGTAAAAAAGGTTGGTTGGACCTTTTCTGAATCAATTCTGGTAATTTCAGCATTTAAAGCTCTTATCTCAGCTTCTTTTTTATCAAAATCAGGGTTGTAGATTCTTTGAGCAAGCATGGCTCGAAGCTCAGAGTCAAGTTGACTAACTCTGTTATGGGGATTCTAATAGATTTGATAATATGGTCTACCTTATTATGTAAGGTAGTGATGGCTTGGTTTTGTGCCACAGCATTCTAGGATTGCCAATTTAATACTACTTGAAAAGAGCCAGCAGTATTTACTACGGATGGTACAAAAGGTTTGGAAATAACTTTGTTTTGCTGATTAGTTTGTTTTTCCAAAGGTGGGAACTGGGTTTGAAATTCTATAAATGTTGATGGAGAAAACATCATATAGGACTGTATCAGTGGGGTTGACTCAGCAGGAGTTTTGCTAGTTGACTGTGTTCTGCAACTTAATAAGAATGGCTCGTGTTTTTGGATCCAAGCAAGACCTTTGTTATAGATGGACAATGGTGCTTTGGAATCTGGCTCTAGACAATCTTCTAGATGAGCAGAGTGGTAATGGCAAGCTGGATAAACAATCTTTTTGGATTTACACTTGCGTCTTTGCGGTTCATCGTCTTCAATATCATCCCAACAAGCGCAGCCTGTATCACAATTACCAGAGGCTGGGACATCCGAAAGGAAATGTCCATCAAGTTTTGCTGGGTATATAGGAAAACCATGAGCACTAAAAGCTTCAATGGGTAGGCTTTCTTGTTCTGTTTGTACAGAAGTGATCAATGAAGAATAAGTGAAAGACAACCTAGGTGGCTCTAAGGAAGAGCTTGGCGGTGGTTTAAAAGTGAGACGAACAGTTCCATCTGGATTTTTATAAAAATGACTTTTAAAAGTTTGTATGGGCTCAGAATTTTGATAAAATTGTTCATAGTTGGACAACCATTCTAAAGGCATGAGTTTGATCAATTCATGGTGAGGAATTTGCCTTGGTATTTGGATAATGGTCGGAATGTCTTCAGATTCTGCAAGAATCATAAGAGCTTCTGAATTCGCCGTTTGTGGAGTTGGCAAATCTAAAGCATGATTTTGCAGCCTGTAAACAAGCTGATGGCAGAGAGTTCCTATTTTGGCTGAGGATATTTGTTCAGCTCCTTGGAGCTGGATTTGAACCTTCAAAGTGGTGGAAAGATTAGAGTCTAGAAGAGAAAAGTTGAAATTGGGGTAAAAAAGTGAGCAAAGCACTCCCAGCATGAAGAGTGGTAAGAGCAGTGTCGATGATGGCATGCTGGTATTGCTTGACTCTAGTGTCAAGCAAAGCTACTCTGGCTGTGACTGGTAACCCTTTCTTCTAGGAAGAGAAAGGATAATTCGAACACCTCCTAGATGAAGATGCGTATACCCTTCGCGTTTCTATGTGGAAATTAACTCATAGGGTATTTCAAGTGTCACATGTTGCTCAGCTGTGGTAGCTTGTAAAGCACCGATCTAGTCTCGGATGGTGGATGTTTCTTTTCTTTTAAGGTAGTACATTAAAGTTTTGATGCTTTTTGTAAACGAAGAAGATTTTTTATACAAGTGATATGGACTGATAAGAGGTAAGGAAGATTCATTGATCTAGATCAACTCGGGAATATAAGAGTATTTAACAAAATTTTCTATTTAATGAGTAGCTTGCTTAGTACAGGACTTTGGTAATGAAAGAGTAGAAGAAAGAGTAATTGGTGAAGATGAAGTCGTAGGAACAGTTGAGTTTGAAGATGAAGCCATTTGATGAAATTTCTATCCCCTAAGTTGTTCTAAGTTTTCTAAGTCAGTCTTTCTAACTTATACCATACCATTTTAAAGCATGAACTCGGCTCAGATACCAACTGGGGACAGGAGTGACGTGGTACGTGGCTTGATACCAATAGTGCAGACCAATCTAATCCCCATTCGGGTATGTGATATATGATTTGCCTACGTAAGTAACTCTGTTTTTCATATTCTGAATTACCATGAATTTATGTCATCTTATTGAAATATGTTGTTTTACGAAACTTATAAATTATAAAATATGTTTTAAATCAAAGAATGCTTGCAATATTTTGGGTATCGATAGGCCTAGTGTGCCAGGAATGGTTTTACTTACAGAGCTGACGACTCACCCCTCATTATTACTTTTTGCAGTTTAAGTTTCTTTTGAAAGGTGTGCTTAGCTTTGGAGTTAGAGAGTTCCTTTAGGGGTGCTATTTGAATAAGAAGATGAATAGACTCATGTTTCTTTTAGTTATTTCTGTTATGAATTTGTAATTTTGGTTTTGAGACTTTCGTTTTTTTATGTTTCTAGAGAGATTGTTTAGTATTAAACATTTGACCTGGTGGATTTATTTGAATAAGAATTTAAGGAATTTTAATTTGGAATTTATGAGTAAGGATTATGATTTGTAAGTAACCTCCTTCTTCACGTGCTCCGCACGTGTTAGATTTGTGGTGTTACAAATTTTTACTTGTAATTCATGTCTTCAAGCATTTTTTATTTATTTATCGGCCATTGGGTGTTATATACAATTGATATGGTGAGAAGTACAGTCTACTATCTTAATCCTTTGGATGGTAATCCTAATGAAGAGGTTATGCAAATTGTGAATTAGTTAAGTCTTATTTTTATTTTTTATCATGCTATTTTGTTTTTCTTTTTATGTTGATTATTTGCTAACATTTGCGATGTCTACATTGCAGTGGGATTAGAATTAAACTCTGATGCAAAGGCCAATGTTCAATGGGTCTCTGTCAAGGTAAAAATGAGACAAACTTAAATAATCATTGTTTACTTTAAGAAAAGAGAAAATTTATGTCAGTTTTATTTTGTAGTGTCCAAGGAAACCTAGTAGCTTTGAATGTGGCTACTAAGTGATAAAATACATTCAAGAAATTGTGGCAAATGTGAACATTCTAAAAAATAATATAAGTATCAAAAACAAAATTTACAATACTTCATTATAATGTTTTACTGCATTGTGAAATGAATCAGCTCAAAAGAACCTTGAACCTTGAACCTTGAACCAAATGTGTGCTGTATATATTGTATGTGCTGTAAGTGAAGATACGTAAAATAATATGTATACTAAATCCAAATTTGCATTAAATTGGTTACTATTGGTAATCACAAGTTGCTTCGGCTTCAAGTATTACTATGTAAGTTGAGTAAAAAGTAGTAATTGATATGATAATTACTTGTTGAAATGTTTTTTATTTGTCAGCATGGTCAAGATGCTCGGTGACTGCTTATATAATTTTGGATAAAAGAGTAATATTATTGGTTCATTTGTTGGAGTTAATTGTTTTACACAGATATATTTAAATGAATGATAATTAAATAGTTTTATAAAATATTTTTGTTGAATAACTTGTTATTTTGGAATTGAAGTTCAAGGGAATTGATGAATGCACCATGATGCACCTCTCCAGACTTCGTGATCAATGGGCTACATATGTTGCCAAGTTAATTACAGCCTACAATCCTGAGGTAATATATGAGTAATTTATGATTATTTTATGTAAGATTTTTTTTTTGTGGTGTACTAATTGATTTTAAGTACTTGTAGGTCCAAAAAAAAAATGAAGGCACGTGTGGATGATCCGTGACATCATTGTGCTTCATGTTGGTTAATGTTTTGTTCAAACTTTATTTAATATTTTTGCATTTACAACTTGTACAAAACTTGATTTGGTACTTATATTTTTCTTTTTTAAACAATGCAGTTGAGTTATGTTATTTTAAGTAATATATTTGGGATGTTTATTATGTGAATTGTGTGGTGAGATTTGGTATATTTGGGATTTTAAGCTTTCTTTTAATTGTAAAACAAATACGAAAAAGATATTTAAAATAAAAATATATTATCAATCAAAGCAGCATAACATTACTAAATGCGAACACTAAATATTTAAAATGATGTTAATAATTTTTTATTCTATTGAGTTAGTGTATTTCTGATACTGTAGTCATATAAATCACTGACATGTAAATAGTATTGTTAAATGCTAAACACCATTGATATGAACCCCACAATGAAACTTTGAAACCCACTCTTAATTTGAAGTTTTAACTTCCCAAGAAAGTTCTAAACGGATTTAAGACAAAAAAAAACCTTGACTGATGCTTAAGAAAGCATGCACCAGAGATATTAAGAATGATATATTGATGTTATACTCGAGATATAGATGAGAAGGTGAGTGATAAGTATAGATTTGGAACGCCACAAGAATGCAAATTCTTGATAAGTTAACTAGTTCTCAAAAGAATCAAAGAAAGAATGATTCTATCAAATTTAAGTAACGTTAATCTCTAATTTAAGTAAGTTAACTAGTTCTCAAAAGAACCAAAGAAAGAATGATTCTATCAAATGTAAGTAACGTTAATCTCTAATTGTCCTACATAGCAAGGTTGCTGAGTTTAAATAGCCAACTCTCCAAGTATAGGTTTGTCAAAGGATGTTTCAAAAGTCTTCACCAACCCACCATAATTAATGTTATCGTTGACAAATTTAATGCTAGCCTACCATAATTAATGCTATCATTGACAAACTTAATGTTAGCCCACCATCATTGATAGTAGACTTACCTTACACATTGACAAACTTGAAACAAAACAAACAAATAAAGTTGAAAAACAAAGATGTCATTGAAAATCCCTAGTCTGAACAAGCTGTAATGAATTGGTCATGACTTCTTCTATAGAACTCCAAATCTAGTTATGTAAAATGCATTAGAAAGCTAACTTAATTATCTTTCCAACGGTGTACAGTTGCACATTAATTCTGGTCCAATCAATACCATTTTTATTCCGAATTTCACCTTTCTTTATTTAATCCAAATTGTGTATTTGGCTGTCTAATAGCTTGAATAATGTGCACAATGCCTTGACTTCTCTTTAAGCCCAATTCATGATGTCTTGCATCTTGAATTGCATTTTCAATCCATATTTTCTCAATTAATCCATATTGTATCCAATTAATCCATTTCAATCCATAGGATCACTTGAAGCTTTAATGGTATTCTTTTTATGGTTCTCATCAACCATTGTATCATTATTTTAGTGATACTATAAATGATGTTTATTTTTGGTGGTACAAAGAAAATCTTTATCCTCTTTGCATTAGATTTTCAAATGGGGTTTTTTGCAGGCAATTTTAAATGGTTGATGATTCTCAATGAGGTCTTTGAAAAACTCTTTTTGTTCACACAGGAATTCAAGGCTACTGATGGCAAACTGGTAAATCTTTCCTAGGGAAAGATTTGCAATATTAAGCTAGTGTGTATGAACTTGTCTCTGGATTTCAGGTTGGAGTTCTTTTGGAAGAGAAACAATGAATACATGTTTTAGAGTTGGATCATTAAAGCCGTTGAGCTTATAATAGAACCTAGACATGCGTTTGTAATGGAAATCAAGATCTCCTATTTCCAAAGAACAACACTTCATTTGAAGGAAGTCTTTTCTTGCAAGTTCATTGGCAGCAGTGGGTTCTCCAAGAAACTGCTCATAGACTGTAGCATCCCACGTTTTTGTAAGATAATTTACTTAGAAATTTGCTTTAGTTTTAATAAAAATATTTTATAAAAGTATAACATAAACTTTATTACATAGAAACTTGATTACGAAGTTTAAAGTTTCTTTACTATAAATGCCAAAAGACTCCATAGTTACAAAATAAAATATGGATATTTATGTTTGGAAAGATTCTTAGTTGAGCCCATCGTAAATCCAAAGGTCTGCGATGCCCATATTCACTTGACATCTCAATGAGTTTTCGACCTAACTTCTATGTGTCAAACAAATCAAAGGTAAGACTTTTAATCATCCTTATTTCTAAATTATTCACTCATGCTAAGCCTTGTCCTTTCCCTTAGCTTGTGCATATGGACAGTCTACAGAATCGCTTTAAACCTTGGGCTCTGATACCAATTTGTAGCATCCCACGTTTTTGTAAGATAATTTACTTAGAAATTTGCCTTAGTTTTAATAAAAACATTTTATAAAAGTATAACATAAAACTTTATTACATAGAAACTTGATTACAAAGTTTAAAGTTTCTTTACTATTTATGCCAAAAGACTCCATAGTTACAAAATAAAATATGGATATTTATGTTTGGAAAGATTCTTAGTTGTGCCCATCGTAAATCCCAAGGTCTGCGCTGCCCATATGTACTTCGCCTCGGTTAGGACTTGGCTTCTCTTAACCCTACTCGATGTTGCCTCCAATGTAAGGATATGAGCTAATTTAATGCCCAAGAACTAGATGCATACAAGCAATTATTATGCATATGGATTAAGTCGTTAGGATTGATTAACTTTATTAGGGTCCTGAGTATGTTGTACTACAAGGCTAGCACTTTTTTACCCTTATGCCCTTGGGCTTTACTAGGTGGTCTTTTGGGCGTTACATATCACCGTCCCCAAAAGATTTCTTTGCCACCTAGTAGTACAACAACCCATTTTGCAAAGTTAAAATACCTCATTTATAAAATAAATGACGGAAAGCATATGTCCAACGCAACTTACTTCCTAGCATGTAAAGCTTCTAAACGTACAATCGAGATAACACACAAACTTTCCCAAAGTCAACAATCTTTAATTTAGGTAGAAGTGCCGACCATACGAGAATTAACCAAGAACATATTTCATTATAGGCAGCAGAGCCGACCATAGCATGATTAAATAAGAACATCATGATTAGGCGGCATAGCCGACCATATAAGGAGAGATAAAGAAATATCATCACATACGGCATAGCCGACCATATGAACATAATTAATGTAATATCATCACGAAGGCGGCATAGCCGACCATATAAGGGTAAATCAAGGAATATTATCACGTAGGCGGCATAGCCGACCATATAAAGATAAGTAAGTAATACCATTACATAACCAATAATTAAACCATATGAATAATTAATAATAAATAATCACATCCTAGTAATTATCATAAGGCTAAGGATTTAAAACTAAATCTAACATAAAAGGAATTAGTCCTTACATTGCAGTTGGAGTGTTACTTACCTTGAAATCTTGAATTCTCTAACCCTCCTAGTTTGATGACTTTCTCTACTCTTGGATGGTTTGGCAAGAGAGCTTGAGTGCTTGTGTGCTAAGTGTGTTGTGTGTGTGCTTTTGTAGTGTGGTGGGTGGTTGCACAAATGAGGAGTGCCCACTCATATTTATAGAGGTGGCCATGGGGAGTTTAGAGAGTTCCATGCCACTTGTACAAATATCATGGGGACTTAAATGCCTAATTCTAGAAAACTCTAGCCCATAGGTAATTGTAGAGAATTCTAGATTATGGGCCTTGGTGGGAAGATTGCTAAGCATAGTTGTGTGAGTGGCCCGATTTCTAAGCGCAACCCCGCTTCTAAGTACATCCCGCCTTGAGTGTTGATATGCCGCTGCATATCAAGATACATTTATTGAAGCTGGGCTGAAATACTATCAACTTTATGGTCTGTTTGTTAGACCTGGTTAGTCACATGATCAAGTTGGTTGTGTAATTGGCTCAAAGCTTTATTTTTGAACTGTGGCTTTTTGTGTTTGCCAATTAAGGACAGATTTAGACAAAAGGTCGCATGGTGACCTTCGTGTGTGGGTCTGAATGCTTTTCTAGTGGGGGAAAACTTTCTTGGAAAGAGGCGGAAGTAGATGAGAACATTATGCAAGTTTGAGGTAGTGGAGTGGGAGAAGGAGTCAATGATTGATATTCTCTTTTACATGAAAAGAAATCTTTGCTACCATTTTAATCCTTTGTTGTAGATAGAAAGTGGAGTTTAAGAGTTTGGGTCATCCGATTAAAGAGAAGGGAGAGAATGACAAGGTCTTAGGGGAAAATAACCTTTTTACAACGCGTATGATGCTGTTGTTGGTCATCTTCGGAGTCACAATCATCAAGACAAGGACAATAAGGATCACAATTTCCTAAACCTGGAACATCCCATAAAAAATGACCATCCAATTTGACAAGATAAATTGCATAACCATTTGAAGCAAAGGCTGGAATAGGGATTTTCTTTGGAGGGGTTTTTACTAAAGTGATCATGGAAGAGTAAGAGAAAGAGACTCTGGCTGATTCAGTTTCTGGTGGTTGGAACTTAAGAAGAACAGTTCCATCAGATTGTTTTTCAAATTGGGCTTCAGTTGTCTGTATGGACTGAGAATTTTAATGAACTTTATCATAATTGGAAAGCCATTCTAAAGGCATGAGTTGTATGAGTTCGGCCTTTTGCATCTGTCTTGGAATTTGGACAATGGTTGGAACTGACTCATTATCTGCTAAGATCATAAGAGCTTCAGCAGAGGTCTGAGGAGTAGGCAGATCGAGGGCATGGTTTTGTAACCGATGCACCAGTTCATGGTGTAGGGTCGCAATCTTTAAAGTAACTGTCTGTTCAGCACCTTGAAGCTGAATTTGAGTTTTCAAGGCTGTGGGAAGTTAGGGTCTTATAGCCACCATGTAAGGTTGTGAGAACTCTGCCAATGACAGCATGTTGGTATTCTTTGAATCTTAAGTCAAGGAGAGCAAGTCTGGCCATAATAGGAAGACCCTTTCGGCCAAGAGGAGTGAGAATAAGGCGAACCCCACCTAGATGTAGGTGAGTGTATCCTTCTCTTTGCTAGAAGGCAATTAATTCAGGAGGAATCTCAAGAGTGACATACTGTTCTATTGGAGTTGCTTGTAAAAAGCACTGGTCCAATCTGGATGACTGAACATACTCTTTTTGAGTAGGACGCCAAGTGGAGATAAGGGTTTTTATACTATGAGTAAAAGAGTTTCCTCTCTTATACAACTGATAAGGACTGATTAAAGGCATGGAAGACTCATTAATTTGGGCTGACTCTGGAATATAGGAATATTCTACAAGATTTTCTATTTTAGAGGCAACATACTTAGAACATGACTTTGGAAGAGACAAAGTAGACGATAATGAAACTGGGTTTGGCTCGGATGTAGATGATGTGGATGCAAAAGAAGAAGCCTCTAACTTCAAGAAATCCTAGAAACTTTACTTTTATACCACCTCTATAAATGACACGGCTCTGATACCACTCGGGGTACTGAGTACGTGACTTGTTATACCCACAGTGCAGACTAATTTAGCCCCTATTCAGGATAGCCATCAGAATTTATGTCGTGGGTTTCCCGTCGATATGCACAGTAGTCAAGTAGATATTCAAGCCAAGAGTAAAGATCACACACCACTTACGTTCAGACACTCCTATGTCTAAAAATCTTGCAAATATTGTATTTGGCAATGGTATATAGCTTGCACATTACATTTGGCTCAATCAATACCAGTTTTATTCCAAATTTGACCTTTCTGCATTTGATCCAAATATTGTATTTGGCTGCCGAATAGCTTAAATAATGCCTACAATGCCTTGACTTCTCTTCAAGCCCAATTCATGATGTCTTGCATGCGCCTTCATGAATGTACAAAGGATCACTTGAAGCTTTAATGGTATTCTCTTGATGGTTCTCATTAGAGTTTTAGCAACGATGATTGTAAGTGTTTCATTCTCACCTAAGTAAATATATATAAAGTGGTCTGGGAGTGGCTTAAGTTCTAAGGTAGGTGCCTGTACAACGAAGGTAAAAGTTTTTCCTTGGATAAAGGCAATTCAAGGTAATAAAACATTATACCTATTGGTGTGTAATGGGCCACATATTGCTCTACCTAGTCATCTAACTTTATCAAAGTTACCTATTCTTCAAAATCCTCCTTCTTATGATTTTTGCATATGGTGACTTCAAAACTGTCTTTACTAGGTAACTTAAAGAATTCCTACACTAAAGCATTAATATCATCTATAGCAAAAAGAGAATATACATCACTAGAATACCTTATTGCCTCAAAGATATTAAAGCAAATCATTTCACCATTGAATTCCATTGTAAGAGTCCCATCGTGACAATCAGTCTTAGTCTAGTCGTTTTAAGGAATGGTTGCCCCAGTATAATGGGTGTAGGATTAGGCAATGACTTATCCTCCATTTCAATGATATGGAAATCAGCTGGAAAAACTAATTCGTTGACCTACACAAGAACATCTTCCACAACGCCTTTCGGGTAAGCATTGGATCTATCAATTGAATAATTATACCAATTTCTTCTATTGGACCTAGATTCAAGGAGTTATAAATCAAATATGGCATAACATTAATTGAAGCACTTAAATCTAGCATAAATCTTTTAAACCTGATATTGTTGATAGTGTATGGGATAGTGAAAGTGCATAGATCCTTACACCTAGAAAGAAGCTTTCTTTAAAGTACAGTAGAGACATTCTCCCCTACACTCACCTTTTCATTACTGCACAACTTCTATTTTGTTGGTTAATAATTCATTGAAGAATTTTGAATAGCATAGTACTTGTTTAATAGCATCAAGTAGAGTAATATTTATCTCTACTTTACGAAAGGTCTCAAGACCTCTTTTTCTTGCTTCTCTTTTTTAGATTTTTTGAACCTCCTAGGAAATAGTATAAGAATGGTAAGGGTTTTAACTCGAGGTGAAGGGGTACTTACTTGGTCAGATGGGTCGACTGGCAATGCAAAGTGGGAATTCTCTTCCCTTGTTAAAGGAAGAGCCTCAGGGAAAGGATTAGTCACAGGGTGTGATGATATTGTTGACACCCTTAATAGCTTAGCTAATAATGGTTCTAAGTGCTTTCCGCTCCTAAGAGACATAATACTAGCATTCTCCTTCGGATTAATTTCTGGTTGAGAATCTAACTTTCTTGAAGTTCTAGCCTCTATCCTACTTATAGATATGGCCAGTTGGCTAATTTGATTCTCCAAGTGTTGGAGCTATGTCTAGGTAGTATGTTGGAACTGCATAGAGTTAGTAGCAAGAGTTTTTACAAGATTTTCTAGAGACATACCTTGATTATGGGGAAGTGAAGGTGGAGGTGGTCAAATTTGGTAAAGTCATTGCACCATCTATTGGGGGTAAACCAGTGGTCGAGATGGTGCCACTTTACTTTAGGAGTGCCTTGTTGTTGGTTCCCATACCTAAGATTACGGTGATCGTTCTACCCTTCATTGTAAAAATTAGAGTAGGGATCATACCTTTGAGTTGGTAGGCCTAGGAACCTGTCAATTGCATTGGCTTGCTAGTGTGAACCCTCTTAGAGAGCAAGGCACATATCAATCATATACTCGACCATGGAACATACGCTACATGGTCTCACCTATTGCCCTAAGTTCAATTGTTGAATTAAGAAGTAAAATTTGAAACTTGTTTTTCTAGGGAACTATTTACCTCATTGACTCGCTTAGGTAGGGACTGTGGACCATTCCTATTGTTGAACTATTGGGAATTATTAGCCATATTTGCAATGAAATTTTGGGCTGCTTTTGGTGTCTTATCCACGAGTGCCCCTCCAGTAGCAGCATCAATTGTGCTCCTTTCTATAGGCGTTAGACCTTCCAAAAATGTTGAATAAGGAGTTTATTAATTATTTGATGGTGAGAGCAGCTAGCACATGGTTTTTTTTTAATTGTTCCTAGTAGTTGTAGGGTGACTCTCCATTGTATTGTCGGATTCCACGAATTTCTTTGTAAATGCTACTGGCTTTTGATGTTGGGAAGTATTTATCTAAAAATAACTTACGCATCTCATTCTATGTGGTGACAGTACCAAAGGGAAGATAGTAAAGCCATTCCTTGGCTGAATCCGCCAAAGAAGACGAAAAAGCCATTTGCTTAACTTGCTCTTCAAGTTTCATTGTGGAGCATATCACATGGAACTTCTTCAAGTGCTTATTTGGGTCCTCTCCTATAAGATCATGAAAACTAGGCAGAAGATAAATCATCCTAGATTTGAGTTTGAAGTTTACCTGAGGATTTGGATTTTGAATACATTGTAGTTGTTGGTCCAAGTTAGGACTCGCCAACTCTTTAAGGGTTCGGTTATTGTTCAGAGCTATTGATTCAGGTTCTGGGCTACTTAGCTCTGTCTTCAAGAGTGGAATGTGGTTGGTGAATTAGGTTTGGGATGTGATTAGGGCTGCTCTGAGCTATTCAAGTTTCAGTTGAATGTCCTCTATGCTCAAGGAAGTCTAAATATATCATAGAAAATAAACTAATTAAAATAAATAAACAAATAAAATGAGTAAAAATAAGTAAAAATAATAAGTAAAACAAAGTGATAATAAGCAAACTAGATGCTAGTCCCCGGTAAGGGTGCCAAAATTTGGTAGTGTTGCTAGGATGCACTAACTTTAAAACTTTACTAATGATATAAACAACTAGTATAGACAGAGTAAGGAACGATCCCATGAAGACTATACTAGTTTTGGTACAAACCTTGCCAAGAGTTGACGCAACCCTACTCAATTTAGTCTCCAAGATCAAATCTAAACCTAGAATTAAATGGAACTGCGACCCAATGCTCAATGAAAGCATGAACCTTGGTATACGAGGATGCCACAATCAGCTATGGATGATTTGATAGATAAGTCAAGAGTTTGAATGCCATGAAAATCCGATGAGTTTAAAGAGTTAGTTAAGAAAGAAAGAGAATTAACTCTCTCTCCAATTGCATCAAAACTTATTTGTCTTTCTCATTGGATGCGAGTACATTATATAGGTTGGTTACTAGAAATTCCGCCCCATAATTGCCCTTGATATAACCAGAATCAAATCAGAATCCTAATCTAAAGCAAATAAGGAAGGAATCTAAATTAGATCAAAATCATAATCTAAAGCAAATAAGGAAAGAATGTAAATCAAATCAAAATCATAATCGGCTTAAATACCTTACATCAATTAAAATAAAAACTAGACAATTAAAAGAGAAATAACTAATTTGTTTTGCCACTTGCCTCCTCAAGAAATAAGAAATATCCGAAAAGGAAAAAAGGAAATAATATTTTTCCCTTTACAGAGTTGGAAAGATAATTAAGTTAACTTTCAAATGCAATTTATAGAGCTGGACTTTGAGTTCTCCAGGAGGAGTTATGATCAATTTATTACAGCTTATTCAGGCTTGAGAATTCCAATGTCTCCTTCGTTTATTCAACTTCATTTATTTGTTTTGTTTCACTTTTGTCAATGTGTTAGGTAAGTCTACCATCAATGATGGTGAGCTAGTATTAAGTTTGTCAATGATAGTATTAATTATGTCAATGATAGCATTAATAATGGTAGGCTAGCATTATGTTTGTCAATGACTAGAATTAATAATAGTGGGTTGGTAAAGACTTTTGAAGCATCCTTTGACAAACCTATGCTTGGAGGGTTGTTCCAATGTTTCCACTTGTATTTTTGAGACCTTGGGTTTCTATTACCCTATTTAAACTCAGCAACCTTGATATGTAAGAATTTAGAGATGAATGTTATTTTGAACTTGAAAGATCATTCTTTCTTTAGTTCTTTTGAGAACTAGTGAACTTATCAAGAATTTGCACTCTTGATGCGTTCCAAAATAGACTTATCACTCACCTTTTCATCTAAATCTTGAGTGTGGTGTCAATATCCTTCTCTATACCTCTAGTTCTATTTTCTTAAACATTGGGTCAAGGTTTTTATTTTGCTTAAATCTGTTTAGAACTTTCTTGGGAAGTTGAAACTTCAAATTAAGTGTGGGTTTCAAAGTTTCATTGTAGGGTTCACATCACTATGTAATCCATAACTTGGCAAATCTTCATGCCAACATGCCTCAATGCCTTAGCTTGAGCAAGATCTCCTTCACTAACATGTAGATGTGAACGAAGGAGATGAACTTCATTTGGAGAAGTCAATGGATAATTGTGCTCAGCTCTGAATTCTGTCCTAATATACTTGCCACTGCAATTGTCATAATATACTCAAAATGATGCTTTACAACCTGTGTGTGTTATTGGTCATGGTTCTCGCACTCTATTATCATTTGCCAAATATTTTTTAACCCTATATCTTTCTAGATTACAAACCTACCTACAGATCATAGTTTGTCAAGACTTCACACAAAACCAACCATTCTTGAATAATTCATGTACCATGCGTCTTCATCCTCTACTGAATCAAACTAAGCTCCAAGTACATTTGATGGATAAAACTCAACAACATTAGATGAAATACTCTTATGTAAATCCTATAATGGGTATTTTAATAAAGAGTCATCTAAAACTACACATCTTTCATATTTTTTAAAAAATTAATCCAATATCTCATTTAAGATGAACTAAATCCAAATAATAAATTTTCATAATTATTTCAATGAACTACTTTACATGACAAAAAAAATAAAAACTTAACTCAAGTGTAAAGATAAAAACAAGTATTTTACTTTAAAATATTTGCCTCAGGATGCACACTAGAATCTTTCCAAAAACATTTCAATTGCACTTGCAGTAGCAATGGAGGTAAAACAAAAGCTTGGTCCAATGTGAGTAAGTTATAGTGGAAAGACAGCATTCATTGAAATAATGATTTTAATAATAATTAAAATGAAAAATGAAAAAAGTAAATACATTAATTCATGTGCGGACAATGGCATTAATTCAAAAAGAGTGAGAGAGTAGTAAATGCAATAATAAATGTACTGTTCGAGGTGGTAAAAAAATTTAGGGATATTTGGATAAATATTATATGAAATATTGAACAATAAACATGAAACACTTTACTTAAAATTTGTAACAATGAACATAAAATATGAGTACTTTTGTAACGTTAAACATGAAACTCTGAACTTGCAATATGAAACTTGAACGTAAACATGAAACGGTGGGAAAAAATTTTTTTTTTGGGGTATTTAATGGAGTTTAGCATATTACTCAGTTCTCAACTCGATGTTGAACTTCACTGTCTCATATATATGCTTAATGATTTTATTTATGGCTAATTAAGTTAACATGCTCAGAAACAGGTAATGGAGTTAAATCTAATGGGGTTAAAGGAATAAATGTTGGGATAATATGCTCTTTTAAAGCATATTAATTTATTTTGTGATTAATAAAATATTTGAGATATTTTCAATTGCATAAATATATTGAAAATGACCATTTAATCATATTATATGTATTTATGTGATCATCATACGGATTCACAGAAGACATAAATATAAGTTATTTTATGATTAAATAAATTAAGTTCGCAGTTGATAAATAGAGTTGGTCGCTCTATTTATATTTAGACTGTAGTAAATTCATTCAATGATTTGTCTTAATCATGTATGAATTTACTGATGTAGTTTGACTACATTGAGCTGGATCACATATGAGATTTAATTAACCTTGAAATGACTGTCAGACTTATTAAATCTCATAGGCATTGATTTTACTGTAATCATAATCTTGAGTTAATTATGATTTTATGATTGTAATTGTTATTCCATTTGAGTTACCAATGGGCATGACACACACTTGTGGTCAAGATTACCCGGTATCTTGGTGGGAGCAATTATGAGTATTGGAGTTATAGATTAACAATATAGAATTTGTACGACACATCTCTTGATGGGTTTTCGGCACTTGATCATAGAATTCTCTGGCCAGAGTGTGTCAACATATTTAGTATGTTGAAAATGATCATTAGAGAAAACCAGTAAGTATCAAGGAATAAGATGTAATTAAATCGATTGGACAGTTGAGATATCGATTTAATTAACGATGTGGTACAAAGGATTGAGCAGTAAAGAAATCAATGTGGCTTGGGACAAATTATTATTCGAACATACAATTATGGAGGTCAGTTCCAATCTTATAGTAGAGTTGGAATTAAATGATTAAGCTTGTTTAATTACAAGTTTAATTGTTGTAGCCACTATTGTATGTTCCCAAATGATCCCCGGGTTAGCTCATTTAATTGACTGCACCATTACTGGATTAATAAGCAAGATAACTAGCAATTTGGGTCAAAAACATAATTATATTATTTAGTGGGAGGCTCTATTAATATGCTTATGTATAAGGGGCCTTATGTTATTTTACAAGATGGACCCTTTATGGACAAAAGCAAGTAACGTGAGTTTTAATTCTTGGAGCCTTAGGTTTTCCACTATGAGAAAGATATAAAAAAAGGTTTATTCTCTCCTAAACAGAAGGGGGAAGCCACTTTATATATATGTGAGAAAAGAATTTTTTTCTACAATTTTTTAGAGAAAAATTTTCTCCTGCTAGTTTGCTTATAGTGGTGATAAAGGCGCCCACACGTCAAGTGCAGATCTATCCTGAGTCATAACCTGGAAGATCGTTTGGTGACGGATCGTGATCTAAGCTAAATCAGATTTTCAAGGTACGATTTCTAGATTACGAATTCATAAATATTTTATGAGATCGGTCCTAAAAGTTTTTTTTAAAAACTGAATTTTTTCCCAACAATAAAACCATAAACAATTTTAAATGGTGAATACTTAGTAGCAGAATGAACATAATGATTATAAGCGAACTCAATATGTGGTAAATAATCTTCCCAAGTTTTGATGTTCTTTTTAATGATATCGTGCAACAGAGTAAATAAAGTTCTATTCACAACTTTTGTTTGACCATCAGTTTTAGGGTGATAAGTAATTGAAAACAATAACTTAGTTCTAAGTAGCTCATATTGCTTTTCCAAAAGTAACTTAAAAACTTAGCATCCCTATCAGAAACAATTGTTTTAAGCATACTATGCAACCTCATAATCTCTCCCTTTAGGACAAGTTAGCAACATTGGAAGCATCATCTATCTTGTGGCATGGAATAAAATGTGCCATCTTAGAAAATCTACAACCACAAAAATCGAGACTTTCCTTTGTCGAGATTTAGGTGAACCTAGTACAAAATTCATCGAAACATCAGTCCAAGTCGCACTAGGTATTGGCAATGAGGTGTATAAACCAAAGGGTTAAACTTTCGATTTGGCTTACCTATAAGTGACACATCTACCATAGAATCTCTCAACATCTCGTTTTATATGCGGCCAATAGAAGTGCTCCTGCAAAATTGCTAAAGTTTTTACAACTCCAAAATGCCCCATCAACTACCCTCTATAAGATTCTTTTACTAACAAATCTCTTAAGTAGCCATCATGCCTAGAGTACTTAACAAATCTCTTAGCCACATTTATTCTCTTGAAATAAGTAGACATCATGCCTAGAGTACTTAACAATTGCAATCTTTTCACAAGCTTGGTATTCAACTAAAATCATGGTCAGTATACAATTTCTTGTATGTTCAAACCAAGCAGTTTAGCATTAAGTGTCAAGATTAAGACATATCTGTGGGAAACTGCATCTGTAACAATGTTTTCCTTTCCTTGTTTGTAACGAATGACATATGAAACATCTCTATGAATTCCACCCATCGAGCATGCCTCTTGTTCAACTTATATTGGCCTTTATGGTGCTTCAAGAACTCATGATTGGTGTGAATCACGAACTCCTTAGGCCACCCCAAAATTAGTGAGTCATGAACTCCTTAGGCCATAGGTAGTGTAACACCCCAAAATTAACACGTGCAGAGCACGTGGTAATAGAAGGTAACTAACAAATAAAAAATCCTTACACAAATTCACGAACTGAAATACCTTAAATTTTATTTAACAGATCAACAATTCCACAAATCAGATACTTTACATTTTCTCTCAAGTCATAAAAGTAACAAATGTCTCAAAACTCTCCAAATACAAGTTCAAAAGACCAATAAATTTTAAGCCTAAAGAAATTCATCCTTTTTTTATTCAACCTAGCGAGTAAATAAATCTTTAGCTCCAAAGATAACCACACTTCCTAACAGGTCACTTAATTTGCAAAATGTAATAATGAGGGGTGAGCCATCAACTCAGTAAGTAAAACTATTCCTAGCACACGAGGGATATCTGATACCGAAAGTATTTGTAAGCCTTAGTTTATCAATATATATTAAAAAAGATAAATTTTACAAAATGAAAAATTATAACAGGGGGGACAAATTCGTAACTAACTTAAAATATCAAAAACATCATCAATCACAAAAATAAATTCTATCTTATAAATACAGGAAATAAAAGATTAGCTCATGTTACATAGTGTCACCTATACTTCCGGTGACCCGGCCAGAATAGAATTCGAATCAAAATATCATGTGCACACCCAGAATAAAAACACAGTACTGGTACATAATATATAATTGTATAATACGATTAAAATTAAAATCAAAATAACTACGGACACTGAGCCAAAATATTTAAATTCATTTTTCAATTGTAGCAAAATACACGTGGCACTTAGCCCTCGAGAGGTGGCCCCCTGCATAATTTTTCGTAGATAATCTTAATCAATTATGTGAATAAAACATTCATATTGAATTTATAAAAGATCATAACAATGATTTAGACTTGCAGAACAATTTCCATTAAAACATTTTATAGACGATTGCAAAAATATAATTATTTAGCAAAAATAAATTACACATTTAAAAGCATTTATAATATTTGTTAAAACCATAAAAATAATATAATTTTCAGATTTGAAAACATTTATATAAATTAAGTTGGTTACAAAGAATAAAGAAAAATATGTACTTGTAATAATATTAAAATATCACTAGGAATAGAGTTACTTACCTCCATAGGGTAATAATTGAAACACACCTCTAAGCTTTTAACAACCTTAAATATTTCCAACACCTAAAAAAGATACAAGACATAATTAATAAAGAACTTGATTATCTAATTCATACTTGTGCAAGTCTGATTCTCTAAATTTTAACTCTTAATCTAATAATCAAACTGATACGACATCATACAGATCTGTTTTAGACATCCATATGCATCTCCTATAAAATTTTCAGGAGGATCCAATACCAAAAACATTTTCAAAACTATTTGTTTCTTGATAAACTCAAAAGTGTCTCACAGTGCCTTAACTGAACATTATTGGTTCTGAGATTTTTACGAAATTATAAATTAATCAAAAAAATTATGAATTCAAATCTGGAAATACTAGATAGATATATTAACTTGTGTTTAAAAATTCAAAATTTTTTAGTTCACTTTACAGTATAAATAATTTTGTGAATTTGGTCATTTTGCTGGAACAACAATTTTCCAGTGCAACAGTGTTAGATTGAAAAATCTATATAAAATAAAAAATAAAGCCAAATCTTATGAAAAATATTTATTCAATAAGCCCTGGATGTCTAGTTTATAAAAAAGATAAGGTTTTTTTTTAAAAAATCATTTTCAATGCCCATGATTTAATACAAAATGTTCATGCTGTCCAGAGAATTCTATACACATGTTTCATACAACTAGAGTTTTGGGTTAAGCATGTATTCAAAACAATAAAAACATAAAACATAAACAATAAAGACTCACCAAATCAAGAAGCTTCCAAATTAACTAAGATCTCTAACTTTATTGAAGAGTTGGAGAAGGTTGGTAGGAGAGATCTAGAATTTAAATTTTGATGTTGAGAGAGAAGGAAGATGAATAATGAAAGAAGTTGAATAATTCTATGTTTCCTTCTTTCAAGTCCACGCTTTCAAGAATTAACAAACACAAAGCAAGCAAATAATAAATGCAATTATGTAGGTAAAGCAAACTTTATCGAAGCATCTTTAATAAAACAATAATAAATATAAAGTAACTTTAATAAGTAAGTAAAGTAAGCTTTATTAAAGAAACTTTAATAAAATAATAATAAATATAAAGTAAATTTTTAATAAGTGTAATCATGTGGGTCATTCTATGATGCCGTAATAGATGTGGACCGCTAGATTTGAATAAAAAATCTCCACCATTAATTGTAAATAAATGGGTAACCTGTTACCTAAGTAGCAGGTAATTACTCTTTTTTTTTTCAAGTTGCAGATTGTATTTACTAGTTTTATGTGTGATTTACAAGATTAATATATAACTTACCACTTAATATTAATTTACAAGTTTTAAGTCATTTTTACAAGTTTTTGTTTTGTTTATACTTTTTTCTTCTAATTTACAACTCCATCATTAATTTATGCATTTTTCCATCAATTTACTATTTTCATGTGTGGTTTACATATTTTTTGTTTCATTTTACACTTAATGTCAATTTACATGTTTTAAGTCATTTTTATAAGTTTTTGTTTTCTTTACACTTTTTTCTTCTAATTTACAACTCCATCATTAATTTACTCATTTTTCTATCAATTTACTATTTTTATGTGTGATTTATACATTTTTTGTTTCATTTTACACTTAATGTCAATTTACAAGTCCTAAGTCATTTTTACAAGTTTTTTTTTTGTTTACACTTTTTTCTTCTAATTTACAACTCCATCATTAAATTACTCTTTTTTTCATCAATTTACTACTTTTTATGTGTAGTTTACACATTTTTTATTTCATTTTACACTTAATGTCAATTTACAAGTTTTAAGTCATTTTTACAAGTTTTTATTTTCCTTATATTTTTTTCTTCTAATTTACAACTCCATCATTAATTTACTCATTTTTCCATCAATTTACTACTTTTATGTGTGGTTTACATATTTTTTATTTCATTTTACACTTAATGCCAATTTACAAGCTTTAAGTCATTTTTACAAGTTTTTGTTTTCTTTACACTTTTTTCTTCTAATTTACAACTGCATCATTAATTTACTTATTTTTCCATCAATTTAATACTTTTATGTGTGGTTTACACATTTTTTTATTTTATTTTACACTTAATGTCAATTTACAAGTTGCCATTTCAGCCTAAAGTACAAGCACTTGGGCCTAACTCCCTCAAAAGAGCTCTTGAGAGGTGAGGGCTGCCCAAGCCTTATAAACTGGGAACACCCAGCGCACCCAAGCGATGTGGGATTTCTTCCAAGACTTACTTCTTGCCTTACCCCCCCGCCGACAATGTTAGGCTCTGATACCATTTCAACCCAGAGTACAGACACTTGGGCCTAACTCCCTCAAAAGAAAGTCGAAATTCACTACAAATATGCAATGAATGTGGTGGCCAAATGGAGCTGTTAACATCACGTATTATGGCTTGTATTATGCTTTATATTAAAGTTTTATTTTTAAGTTGTTTTAATTTGTACAATTATTTCATTAAAAATTTGTAGACATATAATATAAGATTCAAGTTCTTGTTATAAGTTTTTTTTTTTTTTAATGTTGTTATTGCTTGTTCTGTAAGTACTTTAGAATTACCATAGTATCTCCTTCTCCAATCTATAATCACCTAACTTTGTCAACAAGATTTCTATAATTTTTTTTTCTAGAAATGACACATTTTCTATCCACCAGCTTCAACAACAATAAAATTAAAATTCCAAACAATGTTAATTCTTGCATAATCATTCATTTCAATACGCTTTCTTGTACTTGCACTAAATATCTAGTTTTGTCCGGACTCAATTCATGATTTTGCTGAAGGTTTAAAGTTCGAAGAACCCATTTTCCATCTTCATTGATACAACCTCTAATTCTATCATCACAACAAGTTTTTGCAATAGATTTTGGCTTCAGCACATCAGTAGATTTACTTTCTGACTTGCCGCTACGACCACATACAAACGTCACATACCTTACAATTCCATTGTTCCCTTTCTTACTAGTTAGCTTCCTCACAGGAACCTTTCTTGTTTACTATATGCTTTGTAAAATTGCCACATTTCATCAAATAACATCCCAAAAGTCAGCTCATATTTTTTTGATTGCACATCTTCGACTCCATCTTCATGTTCCAAATTTTCTATTTCTACAAAATAACTAATATTCATATTAAGAATAAATTATTATAAATTTTTACAAAATTTTGATCCAGCAATAATTTAATCCATTAAAGTTCTAAAAATTTAAACTAAAAAATAATAAATCGAATACAAAATTTAAATTAAAAAAATTCTAAATCAAAACAAAATTTAAATTAAAAATTTCTAAATCAAACACATTTATCATTATCATTTCATTATCATTTAACCAGTGAATGCAAGCACATTTCTATTATTATCATATAACAAAAAATAATAAAAAAATAAAGAAATCACTCTTTATAATCAATAATTACCAGCTGAGTGTTTTACTTCAAGATCTAGATAGGTCACTGCTAAGAAATGTCATTTCTCTCCTGCTTGTGATGATCTAATGCTAAGAAATATCGTTTCTCGTTTATGAGTCTCTTGCTTGTGATGAAAAATTATCAATTGACTTTCACGTGAATGAGCAGAAGGCAAAAGGAGAGCAAAAGTGGGAGAGAAAATAGAGAGAGTGAAAAATTACTAACCCCAGAATCATCCCGCGATCCCTGGCACCTCCTTGGTCTTGATCCCAAGGATTTAACCATTTGGGGTGTTTAGACCTTACTCCTGCTTTCACAGACCTTACCTTGGCTCACTAGAGACCCGACTAGACTCTAAGCACTTTGATTCCTTAACTTTCTCGACACAGTGATCCTCAAATGAGGCAAGTGTATATACTCAATGACAGGAAGAAGCAAACACCTGTAATCCATGGAGAGAAGAGATGACTTGAGAGGATTACCCTGCAAGAGAGTGTTTACAAACATGATTTTATTTCAACTTGAACTTTTCTTACAAGAGGCTCTTAACCTCCTAACTAGCTTTCCTGATCGTAATCCGCCTCTCCTCTTACAAAGCTAAAGCTTCACTTATAGAGAAATAAAGCAAAAGGATAAGACAGGAACCTTATACTTATCCTGATTAAAGTATCTTTTTCATAAGAAAACGAAATCTTAAATTAGAAATTTACAAAAGCATAAACAAACAAAATCTTAAAGTAGCTTTTACAAAAGCATAAACAAACAAAAGCTTAAAGTAGCTTTTTCAAAAGCAAATAGTAAAAGCCAATTATTATGCTTGCACACTAGAAGACAAAATATTAAAGCCATGATTCACGGAGTGGATGGGAATCAAAGGGAAATAGTATCATATGATGATGATGCCGAAGCCGATGTGTCCGGGTTCTCAGACGCCCAAGGTCGAGGCCAATTTGAATAACTGCTCGAGCCAAGGCTTTCTTCCTTGTTTTCGGCAATAGAGATCATATCGATACCGAGGATGGTGACCTTGTCTTTGCCGCATGGAGTCTCATTGCTTCGATTTCTTCTAAAGTAAAGCGTCCTGGAGTGGTTTGTACATCCTGAGAGATTGACGTGGTCAATATAGTAGAAAAGTGCCATAGACTGCAAGGGCATTTCGTCAGGTGGCATTGTTCCCACATGAGTGAAAGGATTCACAACATGGTGGTGGATGATAGTTTGACCAATGGTTTCTCATGTCGAATTCTATATGTCTCGTTAATTTAACAATAACAATGCGGGTGTCAGTATCCGTTCTCCGTGATAAGTTCAAGGGTAAGAACGCCCTGAATATGGAATCAACATTTTGTCAAACCATTTTCCTTTTCCATACCTTCCGCCAAGTGTGGATTAGATCCGGATTTAACAGAAGGCAATCGACAGCGTTTAACCAAGACTGTAAGACGTAGGAAGGTTGGGGTTACGTCAAGATAACATAGTGACCTAACTAGAATGTTCATCAACTACATGGTAGAAAGTTTTACCGAGAGTAAAATGAACACGATCCGTCCGAGTTCGACGAGGTTCAAAGGGTCGATGACTTAAACCATCTTTCCGAGGCTTAAACCCCGGGCGCCATAAGAGACCATAGACGCCATGAGGTTGTTGGGACAGCTTAAAGTCATATTTGTGATCTATGACTTTTCAAAGATGAAGTTCGAGTTCTTCGCGAAGCCATCAGTATGAAAGTCATGGGTGAAGGTGAAGGTGTCACCATCATTCGCTTGGGCTCATGATGAACGGGATGTAAACTCCAAATGAGGAATTGGTTTTGTAAGAGGAGTGATGATAAAGGCCAATGGCTAACGTGTGCTTTTATAGGTTCGATCTCTTTGAACTTTGATTCTTTTCAGATAAAGTGTTTCACGACAATACTGGATAAGACTAAGACTGTTGGCAATCATCGAGAAAAGATCTCGCCTTTAATGGCGTGGCCGAGTTATTTCTCGAGGCCGCAAAGTCGTGATTGCAGCTGGACCCTACCGGGGTGCATCTTTCTTGAGTAACTTTGACAGTCGCGCGGGACCGCAACTTTAGGATAAAGTCTCGAGATAATCGATGATCTCCAAGAAACCGTCAACCGCTTCTTCGAAAGGTCGACATCCGGAAAGTTCATCAATTGTTGTGCAATGCGGTTTCCTGGCCGGTAATGACCATCATGTATTGTCATCCCAAGGAAGTTGATGGATGACCGAGCAATAAAGCTTTTCTTTTCTCGATAATACGATGCCATAACGTTGATGAGAGAATCGCGAGAGAATCGCCGTGCTCGATGATCTCAGAGAAAACAACAAATGTCGCCAATGTAAATCAATGCACTATGCAAAGATGGGCTGGAATATTTCAGATCATGGACTTTTGGAAACGGACGGGGCTACTTGAGACCAAGGCACGATACCATCGATAATGGGTACATTGGGTACGCAAAATGCGCTTTGGGCCTATCACCTGATTTGAGGCCTATCTCGCCAAAATCCTCGACTTGGGGTCTAACTTGAAAATATTTTGGCCTCGGCTTAGTGTGTACGAACAAAGATCGATCTTCGGGAGTGGAAACTTATCATCCCCCGAGGAAAGCATTTATGGCGGTCGATAGTCTATGACTAGTCTTTTCTTTCCTCGAACTAACTTTCGGATCGTTTTCAACATAAAACTTGAGCCCAATCGACAGTGGGTTCAATGAGGCCTTGTGCTAATAGCTGGAGGCATTCTGTTGTGCTAACGAGAGGTGCGGTGTCGTTCTGGATGGGATGCTTTGGTAGGATTGACATCTTCATTGAGTTTGAAGGAGACTCGCGAAGAAGGATTTATTCTTCCCAGAGGAAGAGGGTGATGGAGCTGTGGTGGCTTTACATGCAAAACTCGAGGAGTTTGAGGATATGTCACAGTGGTAATCGGTGGGTGTTCATAATGGAAAAGCAGGTTTGGGATGTACATGTATGGAAGGAACATGTGTTTGAAGCTAATTCCACAGGTTTGATGACAAGCTTTTCGGTGGAAATTAGATCAAAGCCAATGAGAAGATCTTTAGTGTGGAGATCAGAACGATGAGTTTCTTTTGAACAATACAGATTAGGAAAAAGCGTATCTGATGGGTTTACGGTAATCAGGGTAGTTACGAATGTTTCTCCGTTGGCATTTACGAAATATCATCACATGGTTTCGAGTGGGACTACGGAAGAATCTGAGGTTGATCATGGATTCTTACGCGGTATCAATAAAGCGATTCTTGGAATGGGTTTGAGAACTTACGGATCGGGGTGAGACTTTGACGAAGGTATTTTGTGGTGACAAGCAGTTTTGGGTGGCTTTTGGAATGGACACAGGTCGATTTCTTTTGTGAAAAGATTGTAGACAATGGATCAGATCGAGGATGAGACCTCGAGTTATCTCGAACTGAAATATTCGGGCCGGACTGCCAGGATGAAAGCAAAGGTTGTAATCTTGTTCGCATCGCTCAAAAGTTGGATTCAATTTCATCATTGTCTGCAAGCTGGTTGGAAGACTGTAGATGCTGGATCAATCGAACTGCCTTTGCAGGCTTGTTGGCACAATGCTTGGCAAAGTGGCCTTTTCTTTTGCATATGTAGCAACGAGCATCTTTCTCGGATATGGGCTTTTTGAAACTAGAAGATGGGTCTTTTCTTCTGAAGAAACGGTATCGTTTCTTTCTTGGGCTTTCTAGAAGACCGTGGGTGAGGATAGTGTTTAGGGAACTTCTGGAAATGTTTTTTCTTTTTGGTTGGGCAAGTGCATTTCTTCTTGTCCTTGCACATGATTTCCAGGTAGGACGGCTTTTTACACGCCTTAGCATAAGTTGCTTTTTCCTCGATCAAATCTTTGAAGAATTTCTTTTGTTCGCACTTCCTGTCAAGACATTGAAGAGCAATCTGATAAATCTTTCCAAGAGAAATTGCTTCAATGGTAATGTTGTGCTGAGTGAAGTGTCTTTGAATGTCTGGATGGAGTTCCTCAGGAAGGGAAGCAATGAAAACATGCTTAAGAGATGGATCGTTAAATCCATTGAGCTTGTAGAACAACATGCTCATTCTTTTCAGAAGGAACATCCAGATGTTTCTTCCGAGAGAGCAACATTTCATCCGATAATACTCATTCCTACCGTGTCAACAATGTTTCTAGGATCGCCAACGAATCGATCATGATGGCTAAGAGTGTCACCGGTGATCAAGGAATTGCAACATTATAATCTCCAAGGCTTTCATACCATTCTCAGAAGATCCCGTGAAACGAGTTGAATTTTCGAGAACTCTCTCGAGAATCCAAGATTTGGAATGTATATTTGCAAATCTATCCATGCAAAGAAATTCATGGAATCTTTCTCGTCCATTTGTGTCTGGAACATCATCAAAGGTGAACCAATGAAGGATGACTTCAAGTGTGATTCAAGCCCGTGGAGTGGATCGTGAGGTGCAGGTGGTGCAGAGTGAAAGTGGTGCCACTGCAGGTATGAGTTTCATCACTAGAAATCGATCTACAATAGAGTAGTTCTTCTATGGAAGATTCAGCTGATCATTCATCGCTCGAGCCATCAAGGCTAATCGGAAATATCGCTAGTCCGATTCATCATCGCAGAACGATGTGTAAGCAGAGGATGTGAAGATATCTGATGGTACAGACCGTCTCAGTATGCTCGCAGGTTCGAACATGTATCCGAAAGCAGTAGAACCGAAATTTCAAGAATAGCTTCTGGTATAGATGTGTTCATCGTTTTATCCGGAAGATATATGGAATCACGGGCGGGTTGTTTGTCTTTGAAGTGGTTGTGGTTGTTCGTGAATGTATTCGGTGAATGAACCGGGAAATGTTCCCAAGATGAAGGACTCGTGTCGGGTACGTAAGTGGTTGACACAACAGTGAAACCGGTACAGTTGGGTATACACCGCGGTGTATAGAGGAGGTGAAGGTTGACTGCTGAACAGTTGTGTTTCGGTGACCTTTCTTTGGCTGTCTTAATTTTGTTGTTGTCGTTGTCTCTCTTGTTGTCTTCCTGCACAGACGAGTACACCGACAAGCCAAAAACTTTGCTGGATCAAACGGTCACGCTACGAAAGGTTGGTAGTGTCAAGAGCGGTGACACACCAATAGGCTGAGACCGGTAAACAGCGATGGTCAAACTGCTGTTGTTCCGTTCGCTTTATTCTGCAAGTTCGCCTTTAGCTTCGATCTCGCTTCTTCGTTGAAATCAGACCCCAAACGTTGTTATCGATCATAGTTCCGAGATCAATATCCAACCGGGTGACTCTGCTCGCAGGCCGAGATAGATCCGTCCAATCGAGATGATATAGCAGTTGACTTTGCTATTTGTTTTGTTGACCGGTGGAAACCCTTCATCTTTTGACCTATGTTTTGCAAGGCAATATTCGAAGGCTCGAGTTTGCCAATTGAGGACTTGCTCATTGCTTCGTGAGGTTGAATGGCCGAGGATATGCAGTTGATGTACGGCCGACATCACATTAGTCTGGTCTGTGTTTCTTTCCATGGGAGGAAAGTCGGTATCGATGTAGAAACATCATGCAAGCATCGACACGTGAATAATCAGCGGGGATTGGCTCGCAGGTTTTTCATGATAAACAGGTATGGCTTTGGTTTTGACGGATTTTTCTTTTGGGCTCGGGATGGTTGGGGTTTGAGCATCATCCGGATCACGGATGGATTTGGTGTTTTGGCAAAGGCTTTTCCTTTTTCTTTCTTCTCCTGCGCATGATTTCAAAATCCTCATCATCAGAATAGTTGTCATCCTCGCAGGGACAACCTGGATCACACATACGGGAGTCAGTATCCCATATGAAATGACCATCAATCTTGTCCGTATAGACTGGATAACCATCGTACAAACAAATGGGAATTTTCTTTTCCTTGGTTTTGATGGATCATCGGTGTAAGACAATGAGATTCGTGGTTTTCGAGTTGGTGTGCTTGAAAACTGTTTGACGCCAGTGACGCCGCTCAAAAGAGTCGAGGTTGCTTGAATCGGTTTGTTTTCATGGAATTTCATGGTTAGAAATCCATTCAAGAGGCATGAGTTGCTGCAGTGCATGGATGGTTATCTTTTTGGGAATTTTGATTATAGTGGGTGTGTATTCTGTATCAGCTAAGATCATCAAAGCATCAGAGGATGCTGAGGAGCCAAGTCTAACGATGGTTTGCAAGCGATAGACCAACCGTGGTGTAAAGGCGATCGAATACGCTCGCCTCGAATCGGATCCGAACTTTGAGAGATTTTGAGAGGTTGGGATAATCAAGGGAAAAGTTAAAATTTGGATAAAGGTGAGTAGCACACTTCCCGAGTCGAGGTAGTGAGAATCGTCCCGATCGTGATGCATCGCTAAAGCGAGTATCAAGTAAAGGCAAGAATCAAGACCTTTTCGTCCATGTAGGGTGAGAATCATTCGATTCCTCCAAGATGAAGGTGAGAATATTCTCTCTTCCAGGGAGATAAGTATCCGGGATTTCTAGGGTAACATTTGCTCATTTAAGTTGATCAAGAGAACACCGTCTAGTCAAGACTGTATATACTCTTTGAGTACTTCACGCCAGAGATAAGAGTTTTTACACTTTTGGTGAAACTAGAGTTTTGTACAACCGTAAGGACTCATTAGTGGGTAGACTCTTTACTTGAGCGCACTGAATATAAGTATTCTACAAGATTTTCTATTTTAGAGGCAAGATACTTTTACATGACTCGGAATTTTTAGAGTGGATGAGACTATTAATCGGAGCTAGACTTGAAGTTGAAGTTGAAGACATGTTTGATAATTTCCTTGGGTAATCGTATCCTCGGTTTCTCTCTCTACAACCAACTAATTCTATGATATTGCTTCTTTGAGTGAAAGACTAATTGCTCTAATACCACCATGGGTGTCTACTAAAGACACAATCGCGGAATTTCAGGAACACGGCAGTGCTTCTCTTGCTAGAATCCTAAATGGCTCATGGACAAATTGAGTCTGGATGGACAATTGGAGTCTACTAACCTGAATCATCCTAGGCGATCCTGGCGACCTCCTGGTCTTGATCTGACGAACTATTGGGGTGTTTAGACTCACTCGGTTTCACTTACCTTCTCACTAGAGACCGGACTAGACTCTAAGCACTTTGATTCCTTAACTTTTCGACACATGGATCCTCATGAGGCAAGTGTAGAGCATACTCGACAGAAGCAAACAATTCTAGAACTATGGAGAAGAGATAGACTTGAGAGGATTACCAGAAGAGAGTTTACAAACATGATTTTTATTTCAACTTGAACTTTTCTTACAAGAGGCTTAACTAACTAGCTTCCTCGGATCGTAATCCAGCCTCTCTTACAAAGCTAAAGCTTCACTTATATATAGCTAAAAGCTAAAAGGATAAGACAGACCTTATCCTTATCCCGACAGCTTTCATAAGCAAACGAACAAAAGTAGCTTTTACAAAAGCAACAAACAAAGCTTAAAGTAGCTTTTACAAAGCATAAACAAACAAAGCTTAAAGTAGCTTTTACAAAAGCATAAACAAACAAAGAAAGTAGCTTTTACAAAGCAAAAAGAAAAGCCAATTATTATGCTTGCACAAGACAAAATATTAAAGCCATGATTCACGGAGTGGATGGAATCAGAGATCATACGATGATGCGATTGTCCGGGTCTGTATCACCTCGAAGGCCAATTTGAATAATCTCGAGCCAAGGCTTTCTTGTTTTCTAATAGAGATCATCGATACTTGAGGATGGTGACCTTGTCTTTGTCATAAGTCCGCTTGTTTCGATTTCTTCTAAAGTAAAGGTCCGAGTGGTTTGACATCCGGAGAGATTGGACGTGGTCAATATAGGAAAAGTACATGCAAGGCCTTCCTGCGGGCATCGTTCACATGTGAAAGGATTCTCATGGTGGTGTGATGATTTGACCAATGGTTTCTCATATAATTCATATGTCTCGTTAATTTAACAATAACGAGGGGTGTTGTATCCGCCTCCGTGATAAGTTCAAGGGGTAAAACGCTCGAATATGGAACGAACATCTTGTCAAACCATTTTCCTTTTCCATACCTTCGCTAGTGGATTAGATCCGGATTTAACGAAGGCAATGACAGCGTTTAACCAAAGATGTACAGTAGAAGCTTGGGGTTATGTTGATAACATAGTGACCAACTAGAATGTTCATCAACTACATGGTAGAAAGTTTTACGAGAGTAAAATGAGTTGATGCATCCGTCCGAGTTTGGATGAGGTTCAAGGGTTGATGACTTAAACCATCTTTCCGAGGCTTAAACTCGGCCATAAGAGACCATAGACGCCATGTGAGGTTGTTGGGACATTAAAGTCATGTGATCTATGACTTTTCAAAGATGAAGTTCGAGTTCTTCGAGCCATCATGAAAGTCATAAGGTAAGTGTTCACCATCATTCGCTTGAGGGCTCATGATGAACGTGATGTAAATCAAACGAGGAATTGGTTTAAGAGGATGATGATAGGCTAATGGCTAATGTGCTTTTTAGGCAGTCCTCTTTGAACTTTGGATTCTTCGATAGTGTTTGCCGATAGCGATGGATAAGACTAGTACCGTTGGCAATCATCGAGAAAGATCTCACTTTAACGGCTGAGTTATCTTCTCGAACAAAGCTGGATTGCGAGACCCCTGCATCTTTCGAGTAACTTTGACTGGTTTGTGGACCGCAACTTTGTGGATAAAGTCTCGAGATAATTGATGATTCCAAGAAACCGCTGAATCGCTTCGAAAGGTTGACATCCGGAAAGTTCATCAATTGTGCAACGCTGTCCGGTAATGACCATCATGTATTGTCATCCCAAGGTTGATGACCGAGCAATAAAGCTTTTCTTTTCGATAACGATGCCATAATGTTTGATGAGGTAGAATCATGAGCAACGGTGTATGATGCGGAAAACAACAAATGTCGTTAATGTAAATCACATGCAAAGACTGGAATATTTGTATCATGGACTTTTGGAAAATGGACGGGGCTACTTGAGACCGGCGGAACATCCATTGATAATGGGCATTGGGTATAAAATGCGGGCCTATCATCGGATGAGGCCCATCTCCAAAAATCGACTTAAGGTCGAACTTTGAAAATATTTTGGCCGGCTTAGGTGTATGAACAAAGATTGGATCTTTGGGAGTGGAAACTTATCATCCCGAGGAAAGCATTTAAGTCGATGCCTATGACTAGTCTTTTCTTTCCTCGAACTAACTCGATCGTTTTCAACATAAAAGGCTTGGCAAGCCCAATCGACTTAGTGGGTTCAATGAGGCCGTGCTAATAATCGAGGCATTCTGCTACTGAGGAGGTGAGGTGTCATTCTGGATGGGATGCTTTGGTGATTGACATCTTCATCGAAGGAGACTCACAAAGAAGGATTCATTCTTCCGTGAGGAGGAACAGTGGTCTGCAAAACTCAAGGAGTTTGAGGATATGTCCGTAATCGTGGATGTTCTTAATGGAAACAGGTTTGGGATGTCCGTATATGGAAACGTGTGTCGGCTAATTCGGTTTAATGACAAGCTTTTCACCAAGGAAATTAGATCAAAGCCAATGAGAAGATCTTTAGTGGAGATCTCAACCAGAGTTTCTTTTGAACGCTAGGGAAAACCGCATCCCGATGGGTTTTCTGTAATCGGTAGAATGTTTCTCCATCATTTCAAATATTCACATGGTTTCGTGAGGACTCAAGAATACGGGGTTGATCATGGATTCTTCCTTCATCAATGAAACCGACATCGGAATGGGTTTTGAGAACTTCGGATGAGACCGAGACTTTGACAAAGGTATTTTGCGAACCGACAAAGCTTGGCTGGCTTGGAATGGACCGGTCAATTTCTTTGTGAAAAGATTGTAGATACGGATCGACGGATGAGAGTTATCTGAACTGAAATATTTTGGGCCGGACTGCTAGATGAAAGCGGTCAATCTTGTGATCAAAAAGTTGATTCAATTCATTGTCTGGTGGTCAAGACCGTACGCCGGATCAATCGAATCGCTTTGCGGGCTTGTTTGCACTATGCTTGGCAAAGTGGCCTTTTGTTTTGCTTATGTTGCAACGAGCATCTTTGTAGGATATGGGCTTTTCAAACCAAGATGGGTCTTTTCTTCAAGAAACGTCTTGGGCTGAAGACCGTGAGGATAGTGTTTAGGGAACTGAAATGTTTTTCTTTTGGTCAAGTGCATTTCTTCTTGTCCTTGCACATGATTTGTGTAGACGCTTTTTACACTTAGCATAAGTTGCTTTTCCTCGATCAAATCTGAAGAATTTTGTTCGTGACTTCTCAGAAGACATCAAGAGCAACTGAAATCTTTCCAAGAGAAATTGCTTCAATGGTAATGTGTCAGTGGTGTCTTTGAATCGGATGGAGTTCCTCCGGGAGGAAGCAATGAAAACATGCTTAAGAGATGGATCGTTAAATCCATTGAGCTTGTAGAACAACATGCTCATTCTTTGTGAAGTGAACATCCGATGTTTCTTCGAGAGCAACATTTCATCCGATAATACTCATTCATTCACAACAATGACTCAGGATCAACGAATCGATCATTGGCGAAGAGGCGTGCAGATTGAAGGAATCGGTTGGCGATAGTCTCCAAGGCTTTCATACCATTCGAAGATCCCGTAAACGGAGTTGAATTCTTGAGAACCCTCCGAATCGGATTTGGAGAGACAAATCTATCCACGCAGCAAATTCATGGAATCTTTCGTCCATTTGTGTCAACATCATCAAAGGTGAACCAAGTGATGACTAAGTGTGATTCAAGCTGAGGTGGATCGAGGTGGTATGAGTGGTGCCACCGCATGAGTTTCCTCATCACTGAAATTGGATCTGAGTAGTTCTCATGGAAGATTCACGATCATCTTTTGAGCCATCAAGGCTAATCTGGAAATATCAAGTCGATTCATCATCGAGAATGATGTAAGCAGAGGATGAAGATATCTCATGACTGGTGATGCGTATGCTCGAGTTCCAACATGTATCCGAGTTGGTAGAACGGAAATTTGAATAGTTTTCGGTATAAAGTTCATCGTTTTATCCGGGAAGATATGGAACCGATGAAGGTTGTTTGTCTTTAAGTGGTTGTGGTTGTGAATGTATTCGAATGAATGGGGAAATGTTCTCAAGATGAAGGACAGGTTGGGTACGGCGGTTGACACAACAGGTAAAGCGTAGGTGGGTATACACCGCGGTGTATAGGTAGCGCGGTTGACTCGTTGAACAGGTTGGTGTTTGGGTGACCTTTCTTTTGGCTTTTGTCTTAACATTTTGTCATTGTCTCTCTGTTGTCTTTCCTGCACAGACGAGTACACGACAAGCCAAAACTTTGGATCAAACAGTTGGGTCGTCGATAGAAAGGTTGGTAGTCAAGAGCGGTGACACACCAATAGGTTGACCGTAAACAGCGATGGTAAACTGCTGTTGTCTGCTTATTCTTGCAAGTTCATTTAGCTCGACCGCTCTTTCTGTTGAAATCGGACCCCAGTATTGATCATAGTGAGATCATCCAACTGGTGACTGCTCGCAGTTGAGAGATCTCCAATCGAGATGATATACGTGACTTTGCTATTTGTTTTGTTGACCTGGAAACCCTTTCATCTTTTGACCTATGTTTCAAGGCAATATTCGAAATGTCAGTTTGCCAATTGAGGACTTCATTGCTTGTGAGGTTCGGAATGGCTTGAGGATATTGCAGTTGGATGTAGGGACATCACATTAGTCTGGTCTGTTTCCGGGAGGAAAGTTTTCTGACGATGCATGCGAAAACATCATGCAAGACCGGATGCGACGCGAATAATCCGAAAAGATGCAATTTGGCTCTGCAGGTTTTTTTCCGTTGGGATAAACAGAGGTATGGCTTTGGGTTTGCCGGATTTTTCTTGGGCTCATGGTCACGGGTAAAGGTGCGGGGTTGGAGCATCATCCGGATCCGGAGGTAAGGATTTGCGGTGTTTGCAAAGCAAGGCTTTTCCTTTTCTTTCTTCTCCCGCATGATTTCAAAATCCTCATCATCGTAGTTGTCATCCTCGCAGACAACCCGATCACACATACGGAGTCGATCCATAGAAATGACCATCAATCTTGTCAGATAGACCGGATAACCATCGCTAAATCAAACGGGAATTTTCTTCGCTGGTTTCGACGGACCTGACCATCAGCGGTAAGACAATTCATGAGATTCCTATGGTTTTCGAGTTGGTGCTTGAAAACTGCTGACGGTGCCATCGTGACGCTCAAAAGAGGTCGAGGTCGTTTGCCATGGAATTTCTCGTAAACCATTCAAGAGGCATGAGTCATTCAGCTCACGTTTGTATCCGGAATTTGGATTATAGGGATCAGACGTAAGATCATCAAAGCATCGTGAGGATGCTTGAGGAGTTGCCAAGTCTAACGATGGTTCTCGCGATGACCAACCGTGGTGTAAAGGGCGATCTTCGAGTTACGCTCGCCCCAATCTGGATCAACTTTGAGAGCTTTTGAGGGATCATCGGAAAAGTTGAAATTGGATAAAGAGTAGCACAGAGTGGTATGAGAATCGCTCCGATCATCGATGACGCTTAAAGCGAGTATCGCAAAGAATCCCGCAAAGAATCAAGACCTTTTCGTCCACGTAGGTGAGAATCATTCGATTCCTCCAAGATGAAGCGAGAATATTCCTCTCTTCCACGAGATAAGAGTATCCGGGATTTAAATACACCGTCACCAAATTGATCAAGAGAGTCTAGTTCAAGAGTATATCTTTTGAGTTTACGCAGATAAGAGTTTTACACTTTGGTGAAACTAGAGTTTTGTACAACTGTAAGGACTCATTGTAGACTCTTTACTGAGCACTGAATATACGAGATTCTACAAGATTTTCTATTTTAGGGCAAGATACTTTTATACGACTGAATTTTTGTGATGGTGACGAAATCGAGCCAGACTTGAAGTCAAGAAGACATGTTTGATAATTTCCTTGGGTAATCGTATCCTCGGTTTCTCTCTCTACAACCAACTGATACCATCAGATCCAGATGATGCTCCAAACCCTGCACCTTTACCCATCAAACCATCTGAGCCCAAAAAAGAAAAATCCGGCAAACCCAAAGCCATACCTCTTATCCCAACAAAACTGCAGAGCCCAAGTCGCACCTTTTTCACCGCTATTCAAGCATCACTACCCGGATGATGTTACATCCATCTACCAGAAAACTTTCCTCCCATGGAAAGAAACAGCACTATGTACTAATGATGTCTCCCATACATCCAACCCGCAATATCCTCAACCGCCATTCAACCTCAAGCAATAGAGCAAGTCCTCAATTGGCAAACTAACGCCACATGTAATATTGCCTTGCAAAATAACATAAAAGATAGAAAGGTTTCACCGGTCAACAAAACAAATAGCAAAGTCATCGCTATATCATCTCGCTGACCAGATCTATCTCAACTCGAGAATGAGTCACCCAGCTTGGATATTGATCTCGTAACTATGATCAATAACAACATTTGGGTCCCGATTTCAACCAGAAGAAGCAGATCGAAAGCTAAAATGAACTCAGCAAGAGATGACAACAGCTTAACCATCACTACCCGCCTCAACCTATTGGTGTGTCACCACCGCTCTTCAGCACCTACCAACCTTTCTATCAGCAAACGACCCAACCGTTGATCCAACAAAGTTTTTTGGCTGGTACTGTCTGCATCACAACAAGAGATAAGAACAAGAATAAGTCATACACTAAAAGCCAAAAGAAAGGTCACCCAAACACCAACCTGCTCAACGAGTCAACCTTCACACTCCACTCTATACACCACCGTATACCCAACTCAGACAAGCCTTGTGTCAACCACTGCACTCCAACACTGTGTCCTTCATCTTCGTGAACATTTCCCGCTCATTCTCGAATACATTCGAACAACCACAACCACTTCCAAAGACAAACCCCTTCATCGCCCATATATCTTCCCGATAAAACCCGATGAACTGCTCTATACCCCGTAAATCGTATCAAATTTCCTACCACTCGTATACATGTAACCATCGAGCATGGCTGCATCACTGTACCATCAATGATATCTTCACATCCTCCGCCACACATCATTCTTCGATGATGAATCCCACTTCGATATTTCCAGATTAGCCTTGATGGCTCAAACAAAGAATGATCGTCGAATCTTCCACTGAACTACTCCTATTGTAGATCCAATTTCTAGTGATGAGGAAACTCATGCACGAGTGGCACCACTCATACCACTCCTCGCACCACCTCCGATCCACCTCCACAGCTCAATCACACTTCAAAGTCATCACTTCATTGGTTCACCTTGATGATGTTCCCGCACACAAATGGATGAAAGATTCCATGAATTGCATGGATAGATTTGCAAATGTCTCTCCAAATGCCGATTCTCGAGAGTTCTCAAAGAATTCAACCCCGCTTTACGGATCTTTACGAGAATGGTGAAAGCCTTGAGATTATCGCCAACCGCAATTCCTTCAATCGCACAGCAAGACTCTTCGCCATCTATGATCATCATTGATATCCTAGAGTCGTTGACACAGGAATGAGTATTATCGATGAAATGTTGCTCTCGAGAAGAAACATCCGGATGTTCACTACAAAAGAATGAGCATGTTGTTCTACAAGCTCAATGGATTTAACGATCCATCTCTTAAGCATGTTTTCATTGCTTCCTTCCCGAGGAACTCCATCCGACATTCAAAGACACTTCACTCAAAGACAACATTACCATTGAAGCAATTTCTCTGAAAGATTTATCGATTGCTCTTCAATGTCTTGATGAAGTGCGAACAAAAGAAATTCTTCAAAGATTTGATCGAGGAAAAGCAACTTATGCTAAGGTAAAAGCCTACCCGAAATCATGTGCAAGGACAAGAAATGCACTTGCCCAACCAAAAGAAAAACATTTTAAGTTCCCAAACACTATCCTCACCCACTCAGAAACGATACCGCTTTCTTCGTAAGAAAAGACCCATCTTCTAGTTTCAAAAGCCCATATCCGAGAAAGATGCTCGTTACATACGCAAAGAAAAGGCCACTTTGCCAAGCATTGTGCCAACAAGCCCCGCAAAGGCGCTCGATTGATCCAAAGATCTACGCCTTCAAACCAAACAACGATGAAATTGAATCCAACTGAATCCCGAACAAGATTCCGACATCGCTTTCATCCTAGCAGTAGTCCGCCCGTATTTTTCAGATAACTCGAGGTCTCATCCTCGATACGCATCCATTGTCTACAATCTTTTCACAAAAGAAATCGACCCAGTCCATTCCAAAAGCCACCCAAAACTGCTTTGTCACACAAAATACCTGGTCAAAGTCTCACCCCGATCCAAGTTCTCAAACCCATTCCAAGAATCGGTTTCATTGATACCGTAAGAATCCATGATCAACCCTCAGATTCTTCCGTAGTCCCACTGAAACCATGTGATGATATTTCGAAATGCCAATGGAGAAACATTCGTAACTACCCCGATTACCGTAAACCCATCAGATACGCTTTTTCCTAACTGTATTGTTCAAAAGAAACTCATCGTTCTGATCTCCACACTAAAGATCTTCTCATTGGCTTTGATCTAATTTCACCGAAAAGCTTGTCATCAAACCTGTGGAATTAGCTTCAAACACATGTTCCTTCCATACGTATATCCCAAACCTGCTTTCCATTAAGGAACATCCCACCGATTACTGTGACATATCCTCAAACTCCTGAGTTTTGCATGAAAGCCACTCGCTCCATCACCCTCTTCCTCTGGAAGAATGAATCCTTCTTTGAGTCTCCTTTCAAACTCAATGAAGATGTCAATCCTACCAAAGCATCCCATCCAGAATGACACCTCGCACCTCTCGTTAGCACAACAGAATGCCTCCGCTTATTAGCACAAGGCCTCATTGAACCCACTAAGTCGATTGCAAGCCTTTTATGTTGAAAACGATCCGAGTTAGTTCGAGGAAAGAAAGAGAGTCAGATCTATCGCCCCTTAAATGCTTTCCTCGTGATGATAAGTTTCACCCCAAAGATCCAATCTTTGTTCATACACCTAAGCCGTGCCAAAATATTTTCAAAGTTCGACCTTAAGTCGATTTTGCGACAGGCCTCCATCCCAGTGATAGGCCCAAACGCATTTCATACCCAATGCCCATTATCAATGGATGTCATGCCCTTCTCTCAAAGCCCCATCCATTTTCCAAAAGTCCATGATACAAATATTCCAAATTTCATACCGTATAGTGCATTGATTTACATTAACGACATTTTGTTGTTTTCCATGATCATCGTGCACACCAAATAGCTGTTCACGTAGTTCTACACTCTCATCAAACATTATGGCATCATGTTATCGTAAAAGAAAAGCTTTATTGCTCACCATCCATCAACTTCCTTGGATGACAATACATGATGGTCATTACCACCGTAATCAAGACATTGCACAACAATTGATGAACTTTCCAGATGTCAACCTTTCAAAGAAGTGATTCTTTGAATCATCAATTATCTCGTAGACTTTATCCCTAAAGTTGCGTCCACACAAGCCACCGTCAAAGTTACTCAAGAAAGATGCACCCCATGGGGTCCATCAGAATCCATGCGAATTAAGAAGATAACTCACCGCCATTAAAGTAGATCTTTCTCGGATTGCCAACAAGGTACTAGTCTTATCCATCGCTATCAAACACTTTATCCCAAAGAATCCAAAGTTCAAAAGAGGAATCGAGCCTATAAAAGCACATTAGCCATTAGCCCTTATCATCACTCCTCTTCTAAAACCAATTCCTCATTTGGAGATTTACATCCCCATTCATCAGAGCCCTCAAAGCAAACGATAGACACTTCTACCTTCACCCTTATGACTTTCATACAATGGCTTCTCAAGAACCTGTAACTTCATCATTAAAAAATTCATAGATCACAAATATTAATTTAAATGTCCCAACAACCTCACATGGCCTACGGTGGTCTTATGGCCGCCCGAGTTTAAGCCTCGTAAAGATGGTTTAAGTCATCAACCCTTCAACCTCATCCAAACTCGACTGATGCATCAACTCATTTTACCTCAAGAAACTTTCTACCATGTAGTTGATGAACATTCTAGTTGGGGTCACTATGTTATCACTGACATAACCCCCCAAGCCTTCTACATCTTCCGCATCGGTTAAACCTTTGTGCTGCCCGTTAAATCCAGATCTAATCCACACTAGCGTAAGGTATGGAAAAGGAAAATGGTTTGACAAAATGTTCGCCCATATTCAAGGACGTTACCCTTGAACTTATCACAGAGAATGACACAACACCCCACCATTGTTATTGTTAAATTAATGCATATATGGTATACGAGAAACCATGGGTCAAACCTATCATCCACCACCATGACCGTGAATCCTTTCACTCTATGTGAACAATGCCACACTAAATGCCCTCGTAAGTCTATGGCACTTTTCCTACTTATATTGACCAACCAATCTCTCCGATGTACAAACCACCTGCACCTTTACTTGAGAAGAAATCAGAAAGCAGACTCCATGCTGACAAAGACAAGGTCACCATCCTCAGGTATCGATATGATCTCTTTTGCCGAAAACAAGGAAGAAAGCCTTGGCTCCAGAAAGCAGATTATTCAAATTGGCCTCACTGACCGACATAACTGCACACATCACTTTACTCTGCAGATCATCATCATATGATACTATTTCCTTCGATTCCCATCCACCCGTGAATCATGGCTTTAATATTTTTTTTAAAAAGCTATAAGCTTTGTTTGTTTATGCTGTAAAAGCTACTTTAAGCTTTTGTTTGTTTATGCTTTTGTAAAAGCTACTTTAAGCTTTTGTTTGTTTATGCTTTTGTAAAAGCTACTTTAAGCTTTCGTTTGCTTATGAAAAAGCTACTTTAATCAGGATAAGGATAAGGGTCCTGTCTTATCCTTTTAGCTTTTTAGCTCTATATAAGTGAAGCTTTAGCTTTGTAAGAAGGAGAGCTGGATCAGAGCTGGATTACGATCCAGAAGCTAGTTCAGAGGTTAAGAGCCTCTTGTAAGAAAAGTTCAAGTTGAAATAAAAATCATGTTTGCTTAAACACTCTCTTCCTGGGGTAATCCTCTCAAGTCTATCTCTTCTCTCCATAGTTCTAAGAATTGTTTGCTTCTTCCTATCGACTGAGTATGCTCTACACTTGCCTCACTGAGGATCCTGTGTATCAGAAAAGTTAAGGAATCAAAGTGCTTAGAGTCTAGTCCAGGTCTCTAGTGAACCGAGTAAGGTCTGTGAAAACCGAGTAAGGTCTAAACACCCCAATAGTTCGTCCGCTTAGATCAAGACCAAGGAGGGTCGCCAGGATCGCCTAGGATGATTACCGAGGGTTAGTAGACTCCAATTGTCTATCCAGACTCCAATTGTCTGTATCCATGAGCCATTTAGGATTCTAGCAAGAGAAGCACTGCCGTGTTCCTGAAATTCCGCGATTGTGTCTTTAGTAGACACCCATGGTGGTATTAGAGCAATTAGTTTGCCCTCTTCCCATCCCCCAGTGGTATCAGAGCCTAAGTCTTTCACTCAAAGAAGCAATATCATAGAATTAGTTGGTTGTAGAGAGAGAAACCGAGGATACGATTACCCAAGGAAATTATCAAACATGTCTTCAACTTCAACTTCAAGTCTAGCTCCAGTGTCAGTCTCATCCACTCTAAAAATTCCAGAGTCATGTAAAAAGTATCTTGCCTCTAAAATAGAAAATCTTGTAGATATTCCGTATATTCAGTCTCAAGTAAAAGAGTCTACCTGTAATGAGTCCTTACCAGTTGTACAAAACTCCTAGTTTCACCAAAAGTGTAAAAACTCTTATCTCTAGGCGTAGAAGTACTCCAAAAGAGTATGTACAGTCTTCTAGACTAGACCAGTGTTCTCTTCAGTCAACTTCGGCTGAACAGTATGTTACCCTAGAAATCCCAGATACTCTTATCTCCCAGTGGAAGAGAGAGGAATAAACTAAAAATAAAATGTTAGGCGGTAGAACCGACCATATAAACAAATATTAATAAATTAACAAAATTTAAATAACAGTTAGGTGGTGGAACCGACCATTAAAATAAATGCGAAAAGTAAATTGCAGAAATTTAAAGACAGGAATTTAGTTTGAGGACTGATTTGCGAAGTTTCTGGGCTAAAGTGAAGTTTCTCACAAATTTTATAGATAATGTTAAGATTTCAAAAGAAGAGGGTGTTGACTGAAGTTTTGCAAAAAGGAATAAAATAAAATGACGGTAAGAGAGTAAACGACAAAAAAAAATAAATAAATAAAACAAAAATAAAGTAAAGACAAATTGATACCAAATTTAGCAAATTCCCCGGCAACGGCGCCAAAAACTTGACACAACTTAAAAGTGTATTACTCTCAAGTATAAGAGTGTCTAGTTATAACCCGGTGAGTCCGGGGTCGAACCACAGAGAATTTAAAATCTAGTAGTCAATTTAAAACTAAGAAAATTAATTGTCGGGAAAAGAAATTATTTGAAACGAATTTAAAATACGCTACATGTGATCCACTCAAGATTCAAATTATAATTTTCTTACTTTCTCATATTTTATATTTCACCACTTTTACCGCTTATTTATTATATTATTTAATTCTATGTGTGGATAAATATGGAATAAAGTACCTAATGTACAATTATATTAATGTGTTGACATTGTGTCAAAATACCATACAAATTCAAGAAAACTTTTAAATTAACATGACATAAAAATAACCAGAAAAGAATAAAATAAACTTAAAACTCACTTGAGAAAAGTAATTAATTTCATAAATTGAAACTTTGAGCTTCACCCTTAACCTCAGCTTAGTAAAATTAGCTACTCATGTTGAAAGAAAATAAAACACTCTTTTTATTTGATGAACTTTGGAAATATGTTGCAAAGAAAATTGATTACAAAACAAAAGAGAAAAAGAAAGAAAAACACAATTCCTCAGCACTCTATCCCTCGGCTTTTCTTTCGCACTTCTTCAATTCGAATTATCTTCCTCGGCTTCGCCCCTCGCTTGCCTTTTATAGGCAAGGAATCCTTTTATTTTATTAATATTTAATTTATTATTATATTATTATTTTAATTTTTTATTTATATACATATTGATATACGTGATGGTCAGAATGACCATCACGAGCTTTGGTTGCATTGTTTGTTTTTTTATTCTTTTTATTTATTTATTTTTTTATATACATATTTTATTATTATATCTCCTCAATTGTGCTCCAGTAGTTCTTCTTTGCTCCCGCTTTCAATTCCAATTCCATCTTTACTCCTGAAAAAATATTTACAAGATGAAAATTAACATATTGTGAATTAATTTAATATAAAGTATATTTGGGGAGTATTAAAATAATTTAAAAATAATGAGCGCATTAATTGATACAATAAGTGAAAAACTAATAATTTTATCCTTATCAAATGTCACTTTTCAGTATCAATCATTGATCATGAGCTAGTATGAATGTATGTAGCTACCATCCCTTTCTCTACACCTTTCTTCACTTCTTTCTCTCCAAATTCTTCTCCTTATCTTTTCTAAATACTTTTCTTTAATATTTTGTGAATCATTTCCATACTAAATTTAGCTTTATTTTCAATTTTAGTTAACTAAATAATAATAGTTAGGATAAGGTGAAACTCTTAGTTAAAAAATATGATTTAACTAAATTATTTTAAGGGAGTTTGGCCTAATAAATTCTTAATACCTTAGCATAAAGTACAGTAAAGTGACATTTCAACTTATTGTAGTCAAGTTGAATTTTTACACACTAAGTACTTAATTCAGAATAAAATTAATGAGAAAATAGCGATCATTTATGTAATTAATCAATAAATTTAAAAAAAATGATAAAAAGAATTTATTAAATTATACGTACTACTAAGAGTAGATCCATAGCCCTAACTAATTTATTTTCATATTTTCACTTTAATTAAATAATGTATTATAATTATATTTCTAGTTCTTAGAAAATTTAAAGGAAATTAACAAATTAAACTTTTTTCTTGTGGGTCGATCTCGGACTAACCGAGTTATTTTATAACAAGACACTCTTATATTTAAAAATTATAAATCACTTTTGAGTCTTGTTATATGACAGATGATGGAATATTCGGATAAAAGATATTTTTCTCCCACTTTTGTAATTACTTTGATTATGTTATTGATTTCAAAAGTATTAAAATAATAATATGAAAAAAAGCATTAAAATAATAAGAATAAAATTTTTCACCTTTTGGCTAGCCCAGCTAATTCCAACTAGTTATTGATACTTGGTTAACTTTTAATACTAACTTATACTCCATAATTGGGTCCCGAACCAATTGTGTTACAAAAATGTGTTTCGGCTTTTATTATTGATATCATTGTATTAATAATATTGCAATTTATTTATTCTATGTTGGAAATTTACATAGTCCTGGTATTTATTAGATTAGATTACATGGATTATTGGAGAATTGTTTTTAGGTAAAAGAAGTAAAATGGCATGTATGTGAGCAAGCATACTCAAGTACATAAGTTTCTATCTTAGTATGTAGAAAGTATAACTTATTACTCTATTCCAATATTAATGTTGGTTGACTAGTCAAGTCATTTGAAAGATTTTTTTTATTAAACCTATACTTCGAGGATTGTTTCAATATTTTCAAGTATACTTTAGGAATTTGGTTTTTTTATTAGCCTATAAAAACTCAGTCTACTATGCTTTGCAAAATAAATATTGAAGATGATTATAGTTATATGAATAGAAAGATAATTCTTACTTTACTTTTTTCTAGAACTAATGAACTTATAAAAAATTGTATTCTTATGACTTTCAAAATTTTACTTATCACTCATATTCTTATCTATGTGTTGAGTGTGTCATCAATATCATTTTTTTATACTTGTGGTTTCTATTCAATTAAAAATATTTAGGTCAAGATTTGTTAATCTTTGGTTTGTATTTTCCTAAACATGAAGTGAATATTTATTTATCTTTAGTTCAGTTTTTTTTTTAAATAGTGGGTTAAGGCTTATAGTTACCTTAAATCATTTTCTAATAATCTTCGGTATTTGAAACTTTAAATTGAACATGAATATCGAAGTTTGTATAAGTGTACTGATGATGATGTAGCGTGGAAGTGATACTAGATTTCATTATAGCATACTTTTTGAAAACTCAAGAAGGGGACTCTCACAAGAACGAAAATATCTCAATTGAGAAATACTTAATATTATTAATGAAAAACTTATGTAAAGAAACAAGTATAACAAATCTATTTATGCTAGTTATGATTATCCTATTTCTAATAAAATTATGATTCCTTATAAGTAAAGGAATATGACTTAAACAAGAAAAAATATAAATTAAATTCTAATCAAAGTAAAAAAAAAAAGGAAATTAAATTTATACTCTTACTATGACTAGGATTATCCCACATCAAGCTCTGATGCCACTTGACGCAGCACATAAGCGATACTAGATTTTGTTTCAATGTACATTCTTGTAACTCAAGAAGAGACTCTCACAAAATACTGAATGTTATTAATGAAAAGCTTGTGTAACAAAATAAGCCTAATAAACTTATTTATACTAGTTAAGATTATCCTATTAATTAAATTATGATTCCTCATAAGTAAAGGAATATGACTCAAACAAAAAAATATATAAATTAAATTCTATTCAAACTAGAAAAAAAAATTAAATTTATACTCCTACTATAAATAGAGTTATCCTATATCGGATGAGCATATGCTATTTGTATTAATAAACATATGTTGTGAATAGTATCTAAAGTTGTGCTAAAAATATAGTGCAAACAATATCGTGAACATTCACTATAATCATTCTATGTGATCATTCAATATGTATACATTGCGATTTTTATTGAACTCGCAAGCGCACGAATCTATTGTAGAATAGATCAATGGTGACGAGTGTCGATCCCACGAGGAGGTGGATTTTAATTATATGTAGAATTAATTTTCTTTAAATGGGTGGATGAATTTATGGTGAAAGGAATTTAAACTATGCTAGAATTTAAATTAAAATGGCAGGAATAAATTAAATTGGAAACTATTGAGATAAAGCACTTGGGTATCCGGATCTGCATCAACATGCTCCATGGGCTAAATATTCCATATTAATACCAATTAAATCATGAGGGGGGATTCCACACCTCATGAACCACGCTCAAACAACATTGCAGGAGTTATCGTACAAATAATAATAACCTTGTACTAGTGTGCCGGATTAACTGTATGATTCAGACAAGACTAGTATTATTTGTCGACGAAAAGCCAAAACAAACACAAATATTAGAGGGGAAGAGAAAGTAAATTTACCAAATTAAGCCCATGGAACTTGTTGAGACTTCACCTTCAACCCAAGCTTAAAAGAAAATTAGCTACTCATTGTTGAACTAGGGGTAAAATGGGAATTTATTAAAATACATAGAAAATACAAGAAAGAGAAGGAATTACAAAAATCTAAGCTTAGTGATATATCAAATAACAACAACAACAATACTATTTGAACAAGAATTATTTGCACGCTCACACGGTTTGACCACTATTTGCACAAGAAGTTTGCGACGGTTTTTGCACAAGAGTGATTTTGTACACAGACAAGAGTACTATTTGTACAAGATCGCTTAACACACGATAATAAGTATATGTGAACAGTGACATTTTTCTTTTATGCTCCTCTAAGGTTTTCAATCAGTCCGAGTTCAAATGTGACGTCTGCTTTATCGTCTCATCACTCGTTCATTGTGAAACGATCGTGATACCCCTAAAATACATAAAATAACTAATTATAATGAAACACACGTAATTAAATAACAAAATACTTAAATAAATAAAAGTAGCAATGTTAGTGAGACTTGAAGTGTAAAATGACGATTTTCTCCTTTATAAATATACACTTTCTAACACTCAACACACCCCCCAACCAGCTTATTGCTAGTCCCTAGCAAATAAAGCGAAGATAAAATTCAAAACCAATTTTTTTTTTTTAAAACACACGTGTTTATTCAATCAGATTAATGATAGCAATCAAAGAAAAGTACAAGTATTATCTCCAGTCTAAAGAAATATCACAACCACATCAACAATCCACATGCATCACCCAAACAGACTATAGTAATCAGGCCACTTTCAAGAATAACATGTCAAACCCCAAAATCTCACCGGTAGTAGTGACACTCTCACAAAGAAATTAACCCAATAAAAATTGTCACTACAATGAATGGTGAATTGAGAGAAAATAATATAGAAATACCACACACTCTCACCAAGATGAAAGAAATATGCCCACAGCTTAGAAATAATACGACCTCAAATAAATTACTAGTCAACCCAATTTATTCTTCTCTTTTTTTTTTCTTTCTTTTTTTTTCTCTCTCTTTTTTTTTTAATGCATCACTACATCTTAATAGCCCATATAACTAGCTTTTACTTCATACTATAGTTCTCTAAAATTAAGAAGGACTTTTATTAGGACATAACGTAGGCTAGGGACATGGCTAACAAAGAAAGGAAAATAGGGAAACAAAATATATATGTTTGAGAAAAAGTTCAAGAACTTTTGAAAATTACAAGATGCATTTTGCTTATTTATTGCTATTGTATATATTTTTTTTTCTTTTTGAATTTTTTTTTTATATGGCACAACTTTATTGAACAAAATAATTTTTTATCCTTTTTCTCAAACATGAATAGGTGATGGAACTTGTATTATATCGGGTAATACTCCAAATTGGAGTGGGTCAGGATGATAAGTTAACAAAGAAAAAGCTTTTTTTTTTTTTTTTTTTAAGGCTCAAAATGGCTAACTATGGATATTTTACAATAGGGATGGCTTGAAAGGCTCAAACGGATCAAAGATGGCCTTCCATCGTCTCTTAGAGCTCTAAATAATCTTCCATATCTTTTTTTTTTTTTTTTTTAAGGGGTTAACTCAAAGGAAATCTAGAGATCATGTATAAAATAATAAACTGCTAAGCTGCATGAATAATGGGCAAAAAGGGTTACTCTCCAAGAAAAATTAATAGGCTCAAAAACTCACTTGGAATTTATTATGACATGTGCATTCCTTCAAGCAACTCATATTTGTCCCCAACATCAACATGTAGAATAGTAAATATGGTGTAACATTACTCAAGACCAAAGATAATACAAATACTAAAATTCGAAAGTCATCATATCATCCAATATCAAAAACTCACACAAAATTACCAAATATTTTTTTTTTATTTTTTTAACGAAATTCTACCCCCCAACCTATTCTAAACATAAAAAGAAAACATACATGCAGAAAAATAAAAGAAAAATGTCTAAATTTTTTTTTTTAAAGGAGATGCGTTTCTAGAGTCACTACACTCCATATTCAGCCATCTTCGACTCAAAAACGTGAAAATGTATATTTATAAAGGAGAAGTCAAAAAGAAAAGTTAAGAAAAACAAATTTTTTTTTTTTTACTAAGAAGATGCGTTTCTAGAGTAACTACACTCCATATTCAGCCATCTTCTACTCAAAATGGTTAGTTCTACAACAAAAATTAGTAAAAACTTAACCAACATTCCACAATTGTCAACTATTCTCTCCAACTGTAATCTAAACATTGTCCTCAATGTTTGAAAGGAAAGAAGTAGAGTTTAGAAGACATCACCTGGGTAGTGCAACAAAGAAGAAAATATTTACAAGCGGAGAGTTAAATCTAATTTGTACTTCTTACTGCGGCTACTGTTACCATCATTATTTGAACATTCCAACACAACGGTCCTGGGATCTGTCTCTGATTGATAAGCTTGTAACAGATCAAGTAGCTCATTAGCAGTATGTGCACAAATAAAGATTTTTTTAACTGAGGAATGAATGAAATACTTTTTTTATTGCATGGTTAAGAAATGCGATAAAGGCATCATAAGAATTATTGACATTTAACAAACCGATGGGTTTATAGTGGATGTTCAGATGGGCCCAAGATGCTAATGTGATTAGTTCCTCTAGAGTTGCAAGATCTCCTGGAAGAAAAATAAAAGCATCGGCATGATTTAACATTTCAGTTATTCTTTCTTGCATACCTGAGACGACTAACTCTTCTCCAGTTGATGAGTTAGACAAACAGCCCAAAGGTTTTAGGATTGTTGGGATGATGCCTAACACTTGGCTCCCTCTGATATAAGCAGCTTCTGAGACCATTTTGGATAACCCTCGGTCACCTCCTCCATACACCAAGTGCAGTTTTTTCTCTGCTATTCTTCGACCAAGATCTATGGTCGCTAACGAACTCTTTATGTTTGCCATAATTAAACCCGGAGAGCACACAAATGTTCTTGTCATTAGATATCTGCAAAAATAATTTGTGAGTGCACAACAAAAATTATATTTAAGAACCTTAGTGACAACGGGTCACCGCTGTGTATGAGGCATTATGTCAGTGTCAATTAACGCGTAAGGCACATGGCTCGAGAGTAAAAAAGAAAACAGTAAAAAGGAAAAGCAAAACAATCATAACAAGAAAAAATTATTACAAGCAATAATGCGAATGGTAAAATAACAGTAAAGTAAAACAACAGTAAAGTAAAAAGGATATCTACAGGTAGTTGCGACTGTGGCTCACATCTTCCTCTGGTTTTACGTCCAGAAACGGCTTGAACGCCCTCTATGGGTCGAGGATAGGCTTCCCATCCAGTTTTCTTACAAACTGGCAAACAGGGTCGTTTATAGTCAGATTCCTAAGACTGTATCGTGCACGTTCTTTCTCGAATAATGGCCATAACTGGAGAATTGCTCTTTGTACATATCCACTGGGATGCGTTTCAAAAGACAAAAGGATATTATCCAATGACTCTTTATTCAAGCCATCCCTAATGAATTTAATCTTATCTTCCTCATATCGACACCATTCCTAAAGAACATGGTTTTTTATTGCATAACGTTCTGGCACACTTATGACAAGCAACAGAAAGTCTTCGAGCTTGTCGTTTTCTCGCATAATTTCCTTTACCACAACCACGCATGTATGCAATAAATTTAGGAGGCAACTCACCTGCCAAACGTACTTTGGCCTCGATTAACCAGCGGATGTCAGCAGGTATGCCATTCTTCATAAGCAATCGCATGCGTTCGGATCGGGCTTTATAGATTGAAAAGAGTGCATTCTGAGGAAGCGAAGGGAATCGTTTGTGAAGCTTTGCCAAAATCTCGTCTCTGTCCATGCCTTCGTCTCAGAATATCAGTTATTGTGGGAAACTGAAGTAACCGACTTGATTGTCACGGAGTACCGTTATCCGCCTCTTCACCGGGGTGACAAACTTAAACACACAAAGCAAACTAAAACACACAAACAGAGAAACAAATTAAAACACACAAAGCAAATTAAAATCGTCCTCTTATCGAATTACCTCAAGCTCCAATTGCAGATCATAAATACCATCCTCTATTTCTGTGAGTTGTCTTTCTAGATCTTTAACGTGGAATACTAACTCTGGCGGTTGTAGATCCCAGATAGGATGTAATTTACAAAATCGTATCTGCTTTCTGAGATGAGTTTGGATACGTTGAAGTGTTCTAAGCATGTACAACTGGTACTGTCTCATGATTAAAATGATAAGAGAAAACTATAATGGTTAAACAAACACACTTAAACAAAAATAATTTCAATCAGCAAAAGAATAATCAAAAGAAAGAAAAAAATTAAATCAAATCAAATCAGCGAAAAGAAGAAAAAAAAATCTCAATTCAAACTTGGTGGGTCACTCAGATTTATTTCGCTATCTTTTCCATGTGGTTGGTACTCTAGATATGGCTTTAATCTTTTACCATTAACTTTAAAAGTGACGCCGTTCTTTGGATCCTTAATTTCAATTGCCCCATGTGGAAAAACAGTGTGAACAATAAATGGGCCAGACCATCGAGAACGTAACTTACCTGGGAATAGGTGCAAGCGAGAATTGAATAAAAGCACTTTCTGACCTGGAGTGAAAAATTTTCTCATAATTTGCTTGTCGTGAAAGACTTTCATTCGTTGCTTGTAAATCTGGGTATTTTCGTACGCGTCATTGCGAATTTCTTCAAGTTTTGCCAGCTGTAATTGTCTTTTTGGGCCAGCTTGCTGCGCACGATGCTCGAGTTTTGGTGGTAATTTTGATGATGGGCTGAGTTTCTTTTCTGATGGCACTAGTTGTTCAACTCTTGACTTCCATTTATTTGTGTCCATGGATGGTGCTGAGTCAAGTAGTGCATTGACCTCATCGATTGATCTGTCAATGTCAAAATCCAAACCAAAGTGAGTTAAACATGTTTGTAAAGGGTCATCACTAAGGTTTGAAAGAAAATTATTATCAACTAATGTTTCTATTAAATCCACATCAACAATTCCATCATCTGCATTGTGAGGTTGTTTGGCAATGTTGAAGATATTGAGCTCCATGGTCATATTGCCAAATGACAACTGCATATTTCCAGTTCTGCATTGAATGTGAGCATCAGCAGTTGCCAAGAAAGGTCGGCCTAGGATAATGGGGATGTGCTTCTTTGAATCCTGTACTGGTTGAGTGTCAATTACAATGAAATCAACAGGAAAATAAAACTTGTCTACCTGAATAAGCACGTCCTCCACAATACCACGAGGTATTTTCGGACCGATCGCAATTGTAACACCACTGGAGTTGGGTGTAATTCTCCCAGTCCAAGTTTCACAAATACAGAATAAGGCAACAGATTTACACTAGCTCCTAAATCCAACAAAGCATTCTCAATTGTGTGGTTCCCTATACTACAAGAGATAAGGGGGGAGCCTGGATCTTTGCATTTTAGAGGTATTTTATGTTGGAGTATAGAACTAACATTTTCTGTTAAAAAGGCCTTTTTCTGAACATGAATATTTCTCTTTTTAGTGCAAAGGTCTTTAAGAAACTTGGCATAAGATGGCACTTGCTTTATAGCTTCAAGCAAAGGGATGTTAACACTTACCTGTTTGAAGATTTCAAAAATCTCACCTGTGGATTTTCCTTTCTTCCCTTTAGCTAACCTCTAAGGAAATGGAGTTTTAGGAATGTATTCTCGTGAGTTGGTTTCTTTCTCCTCTGGTGATGGATCCTCGTGATTCACAAGTACAACTGAGTTGATTTCGCCACCGCATCTCCACTTTGTTGTCAACTTCTTTCCCTTTTCTTAAGGTCATGACGGCTTTGACCTCTCCATGTTGCTGTGGTGAACTGGAACTTGCTTTATGCACTCCTTTAGGGTTAGGCACTGGTTGACTTGGGAATTTGCCTTTCTCCACGGTCATTGCCAAGGTTTGAACTGAAGAAGTAAGTTGTCCCACCATTTTCTCGAGGTTTGAAATTGATTGGGCTTGTGAGTTGAAGCCCGCCCTCATCTCATTTCGCAGTTCATCAATGGTGCGGTTCTGTTGATCGATTCTGCAGTGAGTAGAATTTTTGAAATTCTGGAATGTATCCTCCCATGGTCTGGGTTGAGAGTGGTTTGGGTTTTGATTGTATGGTCTAAATGGTGGCTGAGAAGGTTGAGAAATTTGAAGATTTGGTGGATTTGGTTGAATTGGTGGAGGTGGAGCTGCTGGTCCATTTTGTTGGAATCCTTGAGACCATGAAAAATTGGGGTGGTCTCTCCATCCAGGGTTATATGTGTTGGAGTAAGGGTTGTAGTTTGATGGTTTTCTCATGATTCCTATGGCATTGGCTTGATCTGAATATGAGTCATGGTCATGTGGTTCGCATTGAGTCCGTCAATGATGCTATTTGTCGAGAAAGACCTTCAACTATCTCTTTGACTTCTTTAAATCCCGAGCTTGACTCGCCAACGTGAACCTCATTTACTCCCTTAATTCTCCTGGTATTTCTGAGTGATCGACTCCGTTGTTGGGAATTATCCGATTGGCGCTGGAAGAATTCCCAAATCTCTGATGCGCTTTTGGACATTAACTCTCCTCCACTGGTCGCCATTAGCCATTCTTGCACATGTGGCAATAATCCCTCCAAAAAGTATTGGCATTGATGCCATTTCTCATACCCATGATGTGGACACTTCAAGAGTAGCCCATTGAATCGCTCCCATGCTTCGAAAAATTGCTCGTCGTCTCTTTGGGTAAATTCTGAAATTTTCCTGCGAATAGCATTGGTTTTATGAACTGGGAAATATTTATTTAAAAATTTAGTTACCATGAGCGAGCTCTATCCTTTAAAGAAAATGGAATAATCTGAGTTTAATAAATCGTACAACGAAAAATTTTCGTGTTTAAAGTTTGGCAAATAGGCGTGAAATCGTTCGAGATGATTATGGATCCTCATTTTAGGCCATAGAATGTTTGGGAGACAATTTAGCACCTTTAGAGTTTTAATTAGGCTTTCTAGCATTACGTTTAGATGCGCTGTCATGATGTGCTCAAGTGAAATTTAAGGCTAAAATAATCGCTTAAATAGGCGCCTTTTGTGGTTGGTTGTTGGTTTTGTAAATCTGTCAATTCTCTTTGCGATGTGTTTGTGCGTGCGAAGTGTTTTAATTAGGTGCAAAAGGCTCAAGATTAGAGTGATAATGGCGGCCTTGACAGTAAATGCAATTAAAATAAATAAAACAAAACAAAAAAATAAAAAGAGGGAGAAATTACGATACTAACGCTTTGTCGCGTTGTTCCTGATGCTACATGAAAATAAGCTTCGATTGCTATAAGAAAAAGAAATTACGTGAAACAAATATTAACTAAAATTAAAATAAATTACAAAGAAAGATAACAAGATAAACAAAATTAAATTACAAAGAACAATGATAGGAAAATTAAATTACACAAATTTAAAGAAGAAAATGAAATTTAACCTTAATTTTTCTTTTTTTTTTTTTTTTTAATGAGAAAAAATAAAAAAAAAAAAAAACTAATTCTACGAATTAAAATACTTACCTAGAACGCGCCAAAAACTTGTTGTGCAAATTTTATTGAACTGTAATGAATCTAATCTATTGTAGAATAGATCGATGGTGAGTGTCGATCCCAGGAGGTGGATTTTAATAATATGTAGAATTAATTTTCTTTAAAGGGGTGGATGAATTTATGGTGAAAGGAATTTAAACTATGCTAGAATTTAAATTAAAATGGCAGGAATAAATTAAATTGGAAACTATTGAGATAAAGCACTTGGGTATCCTGGATCTGCGTGATCAACACATGAGCTAAATATTCCATATTAATACCAATTAAATCATGATTCCACACCATGAACGAACCACGCTCAAATAAATATGGTCTTATCATAATACAAATAATAATAACTCAGTGTCTTGGCCGGTTTAACTGTATGATTCAGACAAGATTAGTATTATTTGTCGACGAAAAGTCAAAACAACCACAAATATTAGAGGGGAAGAGAAAGTAAATTTACCAACTTAAGCCAATGGAACATGTTGAGACTTCACCTTCAACCCAAGCTTAAAAGAAAATTAGCTACTCATTGTTGAACTAGAGGTAAAATGGGAATTTATTAAAATACAGAGAAAATACAAGAAAGAGAAGGAATTACAAAATCTAAGCTTAGAAATGAATTCAGTGATATCAAATTGTGGGAAGCCCCTTTTATAAATACGTTGAGTGAATCACACCATCTGATTAAAACAATGGGCGCCGTGATCGTCATCGTATCAACAACAACCAATAGCTATTTAAACAAGAATACTATTTATTCGCACATTTGATCACTATTCAGCAGTTTTGCAGACAAAGCAGTTTTTGTACAAGAAGTTTTTGTATAGTAAGAAGAAAGACAAGATGCTCGACGATAATGCATTATGAATAGTCGGTATAAATGACATTTTTTCTTTTACGCCTCCTCAAGGTTTCGTCCGAGCTCAAATGTAACGTCCGTTTCTTTGTCGATCACACTGCTCATCATAAACGATCGCGATACCCCTAAAATACATAAAATAACAAATTATAATGAAACACACGTAATAAAATAACAAAATACTAAAATAAAAAAAAGTAAGAATGACTTGGAGTGTAAAACGATTTTCTCCTTTATAAATATACACTTTCTAACACTCAACATGATCATTTAAGATTTAGCGAATTTAGATAATTAATCTACTTTAATTAATCCTCTAAGATTTTAATTTCTTTATGTTATCTAAATTGTTCAAATTCAAATTTAAAAAGCATAAAATGGAAATGAAATCGCGGTTCATAGTTAAAATTTTAAAGTTTAAATCATTTAAGCGGCTTTGTCAATTGTCATCTTAATCATTTTGTTCGTTGCAATTGTTCCCCAAACGAAAAATTTGTCACAGTGGTCCACGTGGTCCCACCACATTTAACACTTATTTCCCTATGACTTATCATCTCATCTCATTTGATGACATCTCGTGCTTAGCGTTCGCGCAATCAACGGTGGTTAAAAATTTCAAGGGAAAACCATCTCAATTAAACGTGTAACGGACATACCCATTCGATGTCCACCACGTGTACCCTGATGCGCTGGATCCCAAGAGGCTTTCGTTCATTAGAAAACAACCAGAGACGGCCGTTTCTATGAGTTCTATATTCTAGAGATTTCAACAGTTTCAACCTTAAAAACCCCAAACCCAGCAACAGCTATTTTAATTTTTAATGGCTGGTTTTGAGCAGCAGGTGAAGGCAAGAGCCAAGGATCTCAAGGTTTTGTTCAAGAAAGGTGTCAAGATTGTGGGAGATTCGTGTAAGAAAGGCTGGCACAAAGTCAAGCAGATGAGAAAATAGAATTAAAAACGATAATCTTACTTTATTTGGATTTTTTTAATGTTTTAGTTTTCATCCTTTTGTAAAGATCTCTGAGTCAGTGTTTGGTCTTGTTCTTTTTTTTTTTTTTTGATTACTTTTATTATGGAGGATATTGGTCTTGTTTTTTATGTCTTGGTTGAACTTTGATATTGAAATCCTGTTGTTGTCTTATTGATGGTATAAAAATTTTCACGTTATTTTTTTTCTTTGGTTGAACTTTGGTTCTGAGATCTTATTATTGTCTTATTGATGGTATAAAAATTTTCATCATTCATTCGCTGTTCTGCTATTTTCATACTTGATGAAATAAGTGTTTTTTGTCATGTTATAAAATTTTATTTATCCCACAATTTGATTGATTCGGATTCTAGAAAGTAGAAACCTAGAGGGAACTTATTCTGGGATAGGCTTTATGTTTATGGAAAGGGTTAAAGGCCATTCTGTGAACCTCATGACCTATTCCATTTAGCTTGACCCTTGCCCAATTGATTCATAAATGATCAAATATATGTTAACGTTCTCTTGCTTATTTTAATTTATGTCTGTCCCACACGCTCTATATTTTTTTTTTTCCAGTATGTCATGTACCCATATGTTTCTTTTGAAGTGGTTGATAATCATCCTGTAACTTGAAATTAATGTCGGTTAAAAATTCCTCGGAAATGTGGGTTAAAAATTTCCTAGGAAAATTTGACTCGTACAATTTCTTTTAGAACAGAGTCACGGACCTTTCATCAAAGTCTTCTAAGACTCGTCTCTTGACAACAATACTGTGGCTTTGTCACTTCTAAATTCATTGTCATTGGAACTTTAGTTGGTTTTTAAGACTTGTTTAGTTCTTTAATTTGCCCAAATATGCAAAACATCTTTCTTCTTTACCACCCGTGTTGATCCTTCGTTACTTGCTAGTTTCGCATGGAATAAAATTGGTAGAATTATCAAGATATTCTTGTAGTTAGCAGAACCATACCCATGTTTGGTATCACGTACTTATCATTAATCAAATTTCCAAATTGTTTAAGTAATTCACCATTTTTTCCAGACTGCTTATAGTTGGTGGAAGTACGGATGAATTCAGTGATCAAAGTTCAAAGTGTTACATGACAGAATCCATGTATCATTTCTACCTGTTGCTGCAAATTTTAAGTTTCTGGTTACAAATTTTAACCCGGTAACAATCCTTTTAGATAATTGTCTTCTAATTTCAGTTTTGACTGTGGGTGGCAAAGGATGTGTCAATTCAATCAAGTAACACGTTTCTTCATATAATAGTCTTGTATAACCAATTAAGGTGTTTAATATATTGCGTTTTTGAAAAATTGTGAATTAGTCGTACGTATTTAATTTATTTCCCATGATTGGTTATATAATCAATGGTAAATGCTAATACTGACGAATTCACTTTGAAGTACATTCTCCGAAACTGAGTGTTATATCGGTAAAGCAAGAGTTTGATTCATAGAGCTAGATGTGGCTCCGCTCCTGCTTGCTGTAGGGGTTCGAACAAAGAAGATAGAATTCATTATATCGATCACCTTGCTGTATCAATTCCTGCAATTAATTACTGTAGAAATACCATTTTAGCGGCGGAGTTGCTCATTTGCAACAAGATTCTCCTATTATTTTACGATCTCATATTGATTTAATATAAGTCATAGGATGATTCTGGGGGATCCGGAACATGTGTTGACGTTCTTTTGCTTTCTTTAAACGAACCATTTAGTTATGGACGGTTCTGACATAGGGCAAGGGCCGCTGGCCCGTTTGATTAAAAAATCTCCTACACCATGAACTTAATTAAATGTCCTCATGAGTTTACCCTGCTTCTATGAATTTAATTAAAATGACCTATAAGTTGAAACTATAATCAATTATGTTGATTATTGTTGAGTTGCTCCCTGTAAACTAAGTTTAAGATTTAATCCCTGCATCTGGAATAATAAAGGATTGGAGTCCTTTCCTTATCTTTTTTTTTCCCCTCTCCTTACTTCTTCCTATTTAATGAGTGGCTAAAATTATGAGTGGAACATAATGAAAACTAATCCGGCTGTGAAACGGATAAAAAATTTGGAAAAACAAATAATATGTAAATTTTACACTAAATTGTAACGAAAGTTAAAAAATATCCCTAAATTAATTAGTATATTCACAATGTCTTTAGTGTTTGAATATCCCTAAAAATATATTCACAATGTCTTTAGTGTTTGAATATCCCTAAAAAACTATAATATAATTTTGATATCCCTGAAAATTTTCTATAATATACCGATCGGATTTTTCATTTACACCAAAAAAAACAATAAAAATCTAAAATACTCATCCGATGGCAATCCCCCAAATTAAATCCCAACACCGAACCTCTCTCTCACAACTCACCTCTCTCGTAACTCTTCCAACTGAACTCAGCCCCTAGTAGCCCCACGCCGTGCTGCGCCACGCCAAGTCGCCAGCCTACCAGCGGTCATCTTCGGTAAGCCACTCACTTTCTACTAATCATGTAAGCCTCTCTTTTTCTTTTATGGATTTTTTTTTAATTCTTTTGGTGATTTAATGTTACAACAAAATCATGATCTTCCGTAAATGGCATAAGTTACAATTGCATTGACTTTTATTTTCTAGAATACGTTTGGTAATTTCCGCAACTTAAAAATAAATTAATAGCATAATTATGGGAGAGTGCGTTGTTCCTATAATCAAGCTATTCTTGCAAATCTCTCTTACCTTATAAGAGAGGTTTCTATCCTATATTGGGTATTAGAGAATTCAATCAAAATAAAGCATTATTTGTTTGTCCTTTTTAGTGTATCTATTAACATATATGTTTCCATAATGTTGATCTTAAAGATAACGAACATAAAATTCTAAGTGTGCAATTCAAGAGGGGGTGAAATAAGTTTCTAAAAAATTATGAATGCTTGAATAAAAATAATGCAAATATAAAACAAATTCAAGGCAATAATGAAAAATTAAAGCAGTTAAAATTAAGGAGTTAAGGAAAGAAAGATTTAAACATAGGAATTTTTGCGTGGTTTGACCAATCCTGCCTACATAAACCCTCCAAGCTCACCGGGCTTGAGGACTTATAAGGCTTCAAGAATTCCTACAATTGACTTCCCATGTATCAACCTTTACAATAAGAGATAATTCCAAATCCTTAACCCAAGTGTTTTTCACACTTACAATCACTCAAAAATAAAAGATTACAAATGAATTTTCTCTCACACAATTTATATGTTTACAAATGAAAGTTCAAAGTGTAAATCAATAAAACAATAATAAGTTGAAGCTCAATACGAATTGTGTACTCAATAAGTAGCTCAATAATGATCGTAGAATCTCTGTTGTTTGAATTTGATTTAGCCTTTTTATAATTGAAGCTTAAAATTAGTCGTTGTTGACTTTCTGCTCGTAATCAGATTGTTGTTAGACGTTGTCCAGTCACCGTTTTGACTTGAGTAAGTCACTGTTGGGCCAAAATTCAAATTGTCAGATGACAATTTTCTAGATGTCAGATCACCGTTAGCTTCCAGTAACTTGAGAAAGAGATATTAGCTTATCGTTTTCTAAAAGTCGGTTTGCAGTGTTCAAAAGCTGAAGTTTCAATTTTACTCAAAATCGATTAACCATTTTCTCATAAATGGTTAGTTGTTTTGATCCAGAAACAAAACTTAAATTTTTATTCGATAACACCAATGCCAAGGAGAAAATCATACATTACACCCACTTTCTCTTCACTCCGGGCATCTCTTGGTGAATAGTGTGTCTTCGACTATCTCGGTGTTTAGTATAGCAAAACGAATGGTATAAAGTATACCGCTTGATGCAACAGCATAAGACTTTACGATACACAAGATCTACAAGGCGAGTGTAGAGCATACTTGTCACCAGGATAGAAAATGAAGTATTCAAGTCGATCTGTGATCCTTGTGGAAGAATAGAAAGAAGAAGATATTTAGCCACTCATTTTTTGAAGGAGATTTGAGATCTGATAATTGAAGAAAACGATTCTGAGAGGAAAAGCTGCCATTTATGACAAAATCAATAAAGTGGAGACGGGACCTGTTGATATTAGATTAGGACACGTTCTGCCGGCAAAGCAATAATATCTTATGCTCTTGAATAAGGATCGAGATCGACTTGAAAACTTCGTTTCTATCGGCTTTGACAAGTATCTCTGCCATCTTGTGTGTCGAAAGTCTTATGCATTGTGCAGTGGTATATGCTTATACCATTCTTGTTTACTTATCTAAACACGAGATAATCGAGACACCTTTATTCACAGAGATGCGTGGCGAAGAAAATGGTGGTATGTGTGCTATGATTTCTTCGTGGTGTTGGGTATATTGGTGGAAACCGAGCATCTTGTATTGGCTAAGGACGATTGTTCGTCATTGCTGCGGTATAACAATGCCGTACTCCATTCTTGGATCTACTATGAGTTCGTGACTTCTATGAGTTAGTGGATCACGGCTTGGTATGCGTTATGGATGTTGATGTGATATCTTTCACAGTATGAATTGATTGTGAAGTTTTGATACCATCTCACGGTATCGAGCTGGTGAGTTGTGAAGTTTGCCGATTAGCGGGCGTTACACCCTCACGAAGAGTGGTATATGATAGAGATTTGTGATCGAAGAAGAAGAATAGAAAGATACTTTTACACTTTCGTGATCGAGTTCAAGCTCTCGAGCTTTAGAGACTTGATCTCCGTATCCCACTTGTCCTTGACAAAAATCGATAAATGTTGAATACTCACATGTTGGACTACCAATTTGGTCTTATTCTTATTATAAGTCAGTTACAGTGCGGAATTGATCATCCGTTCTGTCCACAGGCGTCGCGCAAAAGGTATATGCGGTCTTGGGACTAGATCGATGTGCTTTGCCACTCGAAAGCGATATGTAACCGGAAATTCGGATGGGCTAATCACCGATTGGAAGCGTGAAGGTTATACCCTCCTTTCGAGAATGCGTATGATCTTAGCTTACTGAGTCGTAAAGGCTTGCGGTTCGGCAGAATCTTTCTTGGATGCTAGATTGTACCCGACATGTCATGATCCTGATTACCGTGCGGTGTGCCATGCAGACTTGCATGTCGCGGTCGAATTTCAAGAAACTTTGAGTCGAATCGATCGAGGTCTTTGAGATGGTCACCAAATGGCTCACCGGTGGTTTATAGACTTGAAACCATGCTCTTGATCTTGCCTCACTCGCGCGCGGATACCTCGGCTCTTGGCGGGTGAGCCATACCAACCATTGGCGAATCCTAGCGGATCAAAAATACCGAACCTCAGGGGCGTTGGAATGGCTCTCCTATGAAATTCCCACGATACTTGAGCCCGATATGAAAAAGGCCGGGTCTTGTCAGGATGACGCTGACCAAGTCAACCTCCGAACTCTTTTTATGATGTCTGTTCGGCTGAAACTGCAATTTCTTGAGGTATCATGTTCTGGTGCAAGAAATTCAGGGATGTTGATTTGGGTAGAAGGTGAGAAGTCTGCTGCGCGCATGAAGGGTTGATGAATGGCGACATGTTGGTACTCTTTGAGTCCCAATCCATGAGCCATTGATTAGCGAGCCTGCGACCTGGGCGTTAAGATTATACGTACTCCCGGGAGGTGAGTATGCCGCGTTTCGTGATTAGTCATGAATTTGAAAGTTCTGTCTGCTTTCTCTTGAGTTGCAAAGCTGTCTATGCGGTCTTGTGCTTATCAGGAGAAGGTTAGAAGTGACAATAGAGGCAGATAGATCTGATGAATTAGAGCGGTGGTAGAGTTGTAAGGACTAATAAGAGGTAGGAAGACTGAAATTATGCAGTGCAGACAGATGTTCAGTTTATTTTATTGGATGGGTGTTTTACAAGACTGGGTGGATAAAGGTGAGATATGGAGACCCGAAGTCTCTAAAAGCTTGGTTTGAACTCGAATCATGTAAAAGTATCTTCTATTCTTGCGATCATTCTTTTTCATACTCTTTTGTAGGAGATGGCGTTAGCTTAAATTTGAGCAATTCTTGTTGGGCTAAGAGAAGGTCTGAAGGTGTCATCGGATGAGATGCTTTGGTTGGGTTATCTTGTTGAGTTTGAAGGAAGATGAATGAAAAGTTCATTTTGAGGTAAGAGATGATGGGCTGTGAATGATTTTAAGACAAAATTGAAGGTTTTGGAAATGGACTCGTAATCTAGAGGATGCTCCTTGAGAAAGATTTGGGACATCTTTGTGAAAGAACATGTTTATAAGCCCATGGATGTTGAGCTTTTGACTGTGAAATGAAATTGAAACCAATGAAAATGTCTTTGTTGTGCAAATCGAACCAATGAGCTTTCAAACATCTGATTAAGCTATTCTATCTTCTATGTCAGTGGTTCGAATTTCACCATTCGGTTCTAAAATACTCGTGATGAGTTCCCAAAGGATTACAGGGAAAACACATGGGTTTATCTGCTCTTGCTCAACTCTGTGTCAGAATGATAAATGGAATAAACATACTTTGAGCTAGATTGAGACTGATTAATAGAATAGTTTGGTAGAAGAAATGGATTGGTGGATTACTGTTTGAATAGTGAAACTTTTGAAATGGATTCATGTCAAATCTGGGGACTCTAAGATAAGATGTCATCTTTAATAAATTGTTGGAGTTGGTTCTGTCTATCCTCGGATATGAGCATGGATTGCAAGTGTTGGATAAGCCTTACACTTGTTAGGCTTGTTGGGACAATATCTTTACAAGTGTCAGCTTCTTATCAAAATGTGAAAACACACATGATAGTTTGGAAGGTTTGAAGGTCTTTCTTGAAGAAAGCGGTCTGTTTTGGATTTTTGGAAGGACGGTGAGGGTGAGGATATTACAATGCTTCTTGGTGGCAAATTGCATTCTTTCGTCTTTGCGCATGATTTCAGGATAAAAGGTTTTTTGAGTTTATCTTTGATAAGATCTTTGAAGAACTTCACTCATAAATCTTTTCAATTTGCAAAACGAAGATCTTTCAGTGACATCTAATGGAGGTTGTGGGAAGTTATGTGCCTTTGCATTTACGATTGAAGTTCTTTGGAGAGAAACAATGAACACGTGCTTTAGTGAGATTGTCGTTGAGCTGATTGTAGAACAACATGCTCGTTCTCTTGTAATGAATTTCAGTGTTTTCGAGAGAACAACATTTCATCGATAATACTCCTCATTTGTTTTTTATTTGTTGGTTGTGATGAATTTTATATGAAACAAGCGACTCAATGGATTGGATGTATTATGGCGGCGATAATCTCCAAGACTTTTGTTCTGAGAGATCGGTGAATCTCGATGTGAATTCTTTGAGAAACTTGTGAATCGACATTTGGTTTGACATTTGTAAGTCCCATTATGCAAATTCATGGAATCTTCATCCGTTTTGGCGTGGAATGTCATCAAAGTAAACGATGGAAGAAGATGACTTGGGTACTATTGACTAGAGGTATTTGGAGGCGGATCGAGTTGTTGTGCTTTACGCTCAGTTTCTCCTTGACGATTCTTTTCTGAGAATTCTCACAGTAAATTGACTTGCTCGTTTGATGGTTGGACCGTCATTGGTTAAAATATCGAGCCCTTTTGGGACTAGTAAATCGATAAACTTTGAGACCAATCTGCTCAATATATTTAAGACGTATTTTGTGGCTCTCGTTCGTGAAATACTTTTATAGAAGATCCTGGGCAAAACTATCTAGATTATTTGTCTTTTCGATGAAAATTAGTTGTACATGGCGAAAAACAGCATTGGGTCATTTAGAAAACAAAGAATGAAAAGAAAAGATGAATCCATTTTTCAAATTGACAGCAATGAAAACTTGCGTGTTGCTGATCCGTTTCTTTTTCTTTCTTTCTTTTCCAATTTTGATCTATGGTTTTACATGTGCTCTTTTTTATGGTTCTAAGTGGATGAGGAGCCATGTGAACAAACTGAGATGGCATTTAGTATCCGTCTTGAATTTCTCTTTTGTTGAACACTTCAGTTCTTCTGGGATGCTTTCAAATCATTAACTTGTTAGAACTTGGTTATTGAGCTCTTTGCTTTTTCTGATCTTGTTTCTCATATTAATTCAACCCATTCCATTTATTATGTGGAAATGGTTATCATACAAATTAACACTAAAATGCAACAAAACTTATCATTTACTCTCGTCTTAATTTAACAACCCTAACTTAACGTGCTTTGAAAAAAGGGTTGGTATGTGTGCTATGATTTCTCAGTGGTGTTGGGTATATTGGGTGAGCATGCATGGCCTAGAGACGATTTGTTTCGTGCTCATAACAATGCCCGTACTCATTCTTTGGATCTCTGTGTGAGTTCGACTTTCAGTTAGTGGATCACGGCTTGGTATGTTATGTTATTGTGTGTTATGCTCGGTTGGTATCGAGCCATCTATGAGTTGTGATTGATGATCTAGGTATGATTGAGTTGTGAAGTTTTGATACCATCTCGGTTGGTATCGACTAACGATTTGTTCGATTGGCTTGAGTTACCCTCTTGAAGAGAGTGGTATATGATAGAAGATTTGTGATCGAAGAAGAAGAATAGAAAGATACTTTTACACTCGTGGATTGAGTTCAGTTCTCGAGCTTTAGAGTCTCTGGTCTCATCCTCGCTTTGGTCTTGTCTGTACACATCGATAAAATAGAAAACCTTGTTGAATATTCGTTCAGGACTACTTGCAAATTTACGAGTCTTCCTCTTTCTTTAGTCCTTACTCGCTGATGCAATTACGTAATTAGATCTATCAGTTCTTATTACTACTAGGCGTCCTTCTCAAGTATATACGGTCTTGACTTGACGGTGTCTTTGCAGCTCAGCGATATGTGTAACCAATTCGAAGAGTTAATGGAAGCGTGAAGGTTATACTCACCTCCTTTCGGAGAATGCGTATGATCTTAGCTTAGTGGTCGTAAAGGCTTGAGTCACGGCGAGAATGGCTCTTATGGATACTAGATTCAAAGTACCAACATCTTTGATCTTTATTCTTACAACCTTGCGGTGATGTACCTCACGACTTACTATCCGCGAAGATCAAGACGCTGAAAACCTTGAAAGTCAAATCCGGATCAGGTCTTTGACAGTGGTCACCCAAAATGGCTACTTTACGTCACCATGGTTTAGACTTGAAAACCATGCTCTTGATCTTATCCACTCCATGATACCTCGTGATCTTGGCAAATGAAACCAGCTTGTCCAATCCCAACGGATCAAAAGCCGAACCGAGTTGATGCCCTTGGAATGGCTCTCCATATGAAATTCCATCAATTCAAAATCCGGACTTGAAGCCCGATTTGAAAAAGGCGGGCAGTCTTGGGATGACGCCCGACCCACAGTCAACCTCCACTTTTCTTACCGTACTGCTATGATATACAACGAAAACTTCCAGGTTTATTCTGGCTATCTGTGTAAGCAAGGTGCAAGGCCATTTCGTATGGGATGTTCGAGTTCTCAGTGTGATCCGGTGTGCGGATGATGATGATTACGATGGCGGCGACTACCAGTCGTCACGAGCGCGAGTAAAGAAGATTACAAGGCGAGGTTCTTGCGAATCGCACGATCGCCCGTGGATGATGAACGATTTTACTCGGTGAGACTACGACCCATTGTTCATCCTCTCGAGTCTCGATACCTCGACACAGCGGCGTGTCAACACATCTCGAACCTCGTTCGACTTATATGATTGGATCTGTTCTTTGGTCGGTTCCTTGGAAAACAGCGATCCAGCGATAAAGTGGTTTCCGAATATGTCGATCCATTCTCTCCTGCGGGCGGTTTGAGGAACAGCGATGCGAGCAAGTGGCAGCGACCCATGCGAGCCGAATGTAATCACGGAATCTCTTGACACGGGATGGAAAATGTCAACAAGTCGGACAACCGAAGGTTGATGCCATTTACGAGAATGGATCGGTTATACGCCATGGAATTGCTAGGCTGGACGGCAAAGTACCGTGATTATTTGCAATTTTGGGTCAGTTCACCCAAAGGCGAGATCGAACAAGCGAGCTTGAAGAATTGAATGAGAAACAAGGTCAGCGTCCTTGTTTGGTGGTCAGTAAACCTTTACATTCGCCGTACGACACCTACGGCCATATTATCAGCGACCTCGCCTCGGTCGACCCGAGTTACATTCCTTGGTGTTTACTCGAACATGTACAAACACTCCTCAGTGATATTGGCCTCTCTTGAGGCCTCTCCTGAGGCTGTGCCACTAGACCTCGGCGGTTCTACGACCTCCCCGCACGCATCTTGAAGCAGTTCACACGGCTATCTTTGAGATTCTCCCTCGGAATACGATTACTTTGTTGTCACGAACTGTCGGACCACCCAGATAAAGAGCCCATTCATCGGCTCTACGGTCTTATAGTTCGAAGAAGATGTTGATCCGCCAGTTGATTTGAATCCATCCTTTGAGTCTTCTTCTCCAGAGAATCGGTTGTATCTTCTGCAGTTAGAAAATATGTGGAAGTTTCTAATGTTTATGGCACGACCATCACGTCGATGATCCTCCGATTCACGAGGATTTTCATCGTGAACCCTTGATGAAGATGAGCACGAAGAGATCGCATGCCGGATTCGTGATCGCCTGCGGACTAATCAGTTCAAACCATCTAATGGACCATGGTTTACTTTGATGATGTTCAAAGCCAAATGGTTCCGTAGATTCGAACTTGCTGCTTGGCTTGATCTTGAGATATGAAACACAGGATGTTATCATGTTATTAAAGTGCTCTTTCTTAGGATCTCTGATTGGTTCTAAGTATCGGTGAATCTGACGACTCAGGTTATTCGAACAGCTGTACCGTCTTAGAGATTGTGTGTGGGTTTTGGGAGAACCTAGCAGGGAATCTGCTGGGCGAGATTTTCATCGGATGAAGTCTTTGTTCATTCGGATCGAGATCTTGATAAAGCCTTCTGAAAGGATGACGGTACTACTGGTGAATGGTTTTAATGATCACTCCAGCATGTTTTGTGCGGTCTCTTCGGAGATTTTGCGGATATTCGAGACACGAACTCTACAGATAAACTTGGATGATCTTACTCTTGGTAAGATCTATCGGTCTTGTCTCTTGTCTTGAGAAACTTTGTGAGAAAGTTTTTGACACTTTATGGAAAGAAGGAACCCTTGAGTGCAAAACCCCGTCTTGCGATCAAATGCAGGATGAAAGAACACCGCTTATTCGAGAAAAATCCCATTTCATAATTCCTAGCACAAACACTCTTGGGACACAGTCCTGGCCTCAACCTCTGGGTTTTAGGAAGAAAGCATCGACAAACAGCGAAAGATTCGGTGTTTTGCAAAAGAAAGGGCACTTTGCTAGATCTTGCCTATGATCAGTAATCGGCGGACTACTGCGGCGTGTCAATAGAGTCTCTCTCTGCGAGGGATGATGATATTGAATCACGCATGCGAGCAGGATCTTATGATGAAGAAAGCGGTCTTCGTCTTGGTGAAGAGCGAAGCAGAGAGTCGATTACGACTCGGCTCGACTCGAAGGCGTTGCGATCCATCGTCGAGCGTATGTGACATGTTCTCTGCGGTCTACCTCATACCGTCAGTATCCCCGAATATGCCAAACTATCCTTGTCATGGGATTCGTTGATCTTGGTTGAGCACTATCTTAATCGTCCACTCCTCGAGTTTGGAAACACCAGACTCTTGAAAGGCTGCTAATGGTGAATATTTTATCTGAGACACCTTGCGAAACCCGTTGGTATCGATTCTTTCAGTTGTGTTCTGGATAAATGTCATGAGGTTAACCCGCCGATGATAAGGACCTCCTCATGGGTTTGATGTTCTGACATCCAATTGAATGTCTCGCCAGGTATCAAGGTTTCCTACTATCACACGCGAGGATATACTCGATTTCGATGTTTCCTCGCTATGGTCTTTCAAACAAAGTTCTGCCGTTTTGTCACGAAAATCATCGGCGGTTCTTTCACCTTTCCTTTGTGGAAAAACCCTCGGTTCTTTGTTAAGCTTCCTTGAGCAATGAAGATGTGAACTGAAAGGCTACACATCAGGCATGGCCTCGGATCTGAAACTTGCTGGTATGCGGCTTCGTGGCGCGAGGAATCGAGCCATTACGATTGGGGCAGCATTCTATGTTGAAAGCGTTACGAAATTGTTCGGGGTGAAAAGACTAGTCATTGACTCAACCCTCGATGGTTTTCTCAGATGATAAGTTCCGCTGCGAAGATTGATCCTTGTTCGTTCGTCTCGAGTGCAAAGGTGTTCTCAGTTTGATTTGAAGTCGATTTTGGATTGGTATTCGTCACGATGATCGACCCAAAAGCCGTATTCGAATACTTGTCGGTGGGCGGTGATGCACTGGCTTGAAAGTGGCACCGTCCTTTTTAGCTATGGTCGATTTTCCAACTATCCTGGCCACTTATACGTTGATGATATTTTGTTGTTTTCAAGGATCATGATTACGAGACTCTCGATCGGTTCTGTCGATAGTGGAATCACGTGGTCGTGATATCGAGAAAAAGTCACGGGTGGGCGGTGAATTTCTTGGCATGATAATCGAGATGGTCTCGTCCTGGACCCATCGCTTTGATGCATTTCGATCTTATCTAAACATAAACAAATTCAACATTCCTCGGGATTGTCAACTATCTCAGACTTTTTCCACATTGCGGTCCTTTCGAAGTTGTCAAGGATCTTAAAGCGGCCCACGGGTCTGACAACGGCAGTGTCCGGCTCAGTGACTCGCGTCCATCTGGCGAGACTTCCGTCCATGATTGCCATGTTCTCTGATCGGAATCACCATTATTGGTATTTGTTTCCCAGAATCAAATCAGGCGTTAAAAAATCTGATTCGTGCGTAATTTTGATCGGCCTCTTTCGGCAATTTCTCATTTGGCGCATTTCCTCCTCGAAAATGAGTCGGGCGTGAATCTTTTATCTCATGGCTTTCATCTTTTGGCTTGATTGATTGTCTTCGAAGGTTATCGACCATGACATGGTTCATGATTGACGACCATCTGACATGGCGTTTATGGTCTTTAATGGCCATACAATTGAACTACCAGAATGAGTTATGTGACCATTTGTTAAATCTGTCCGGACCGGATGCACGAACATTTTGAACAGCTCACTTCAGTATGGATGAACACTCGAGTTAGGGACATCGTATGAATTCGTGATCATCGAACTTATTATGTTTTACGGTATTTGGTAAACTATCTTTGCTCTCTTGTTTGATCCACTTGATCATCGACGAGATATAGTAAAGGCGATGGTTCGGAGAATGTCGCTCTATTTTAGGGATCGACTCTTGAACCATATGGCTCATTGACATCCTACCATTGTGATAGTAAAACTCATGACCTCTGGGGTGTGGTGAACCTCTTTGTCATTTCCTTGTGGCATGAATCCTTCCATTCCGTGTAAGCATGTGAAAAACTGTGAAGAATATGGCGTTCTGCAATCTCGCGTCCTTTATCTCGATGAGCAACTCGGATCTTCTTGAAATCGAGAAACGTCTCATTTCGAAGGACGGGCCGTAGTCTCTGACCGTATGATAATTATCTCGAGACATGGTGTCCAATGACGGACGGGCCCGATGCCTGTGGGTTCTTTCGTGATTCGGATATACATCGAACTCGAACGATCTCTTGAGACTATTTCACTAATAATGGCATTTGTCTTATATGCAAAAAGTCTTAAAGTAGTTTGTCTTTATATATTAAAGTCTTGTGTAAAAGTCTTTGCCATATCAAACGACTTTTGTGTCTGTCTTTACTTTTTCAAAGTAGTGGTTAAGTGTCTTTGTCATGTCATTGTCGTATTTGTATTATTGCTTTACTTTGTCGAGGTTGGTAAGCGTGTCTAATCTAGTGGTTGTAATAGTGTTGTACTTTGGTTTATAATCGTACATAAATGGCGACTTCTTGATATCAGATTCTTGAAAATCAAGTTTGATCTGAGTGGTGCTCTTCTTCTTTCTATTCGATAGGATCACGGATCGACTTGAATCTTCATTTCTATCGGTGACAAGTATATACTGCCTCTTGTAGGATCTTGTGTATCGAAAGTCTTATACTGTTGCAGTGGTATACTTCATACCATTCTTTGTTTACTATCTTAAACACACAGAGGTCGGAAGACTTGTTCACGAGAGATGCGGGGTGGCTAAGAAAAAGGGTTGGTATGTGTCTTTGATTTCCTGGTGTTGGGTATATTGGTGGAAGCATCAGAGACAGGACGATTTGTTCGTCGTTGCTCAGTATAAATCTCTTTCTTTGGATCTGTATGTGAGTTCTGACTTTATGAGTTAGTGGATCCTTGGTATCGTTATGTTATAGTTGGATCGTGGTATCAGCGATTGGATCAAAATCTGTTGATAGATGGCTGATACCAAGGAGTATCGCATGATAGTTGTCGATAGATGGCATGGAACACCCATGTCATGAGCGGGATCCTTGCTACATGAAGTTCGAATAGATCGGCGGCATTGTTATGACGATGGCGACAAATCGTCCTTGGGCGATAGCGCGTCGGGTTAATGATATAGACAGTCATAGACAGTTCGCTCCGGGCATCTCGGTGTGATGTCTTGAGAGGTGTTTGGTAGCGGCGCGATGGTATAAAGTATACTCGATACAGCGGGCGTAAGACTTTCGATGCGAGATCCTGAGGTGTAGAGCATACTTGTCGCAGCGGAGAAAATGAAGTATTTCGATCTGTGATCGCTGGAAGAATAGAAGAAGATATTTGTCTTCGATAATCTTTTGATTTCTTGGTTGATTAGAAATGATTCTGATGAGCTGTTTTATAAATGAGATAAGTGGGACGGGAATTGGAGATTGGGGCGTTTCTGGGACAAAGTGATAATCTGGAGATAATGACATGCAACAGCGTCTTTGAAAAAGTAAAAACAAGCTGAGAGATAAGCGAAACTTTTACACTTTAATATAAAGACACTACTTTAAGACTTTTATGGCATATAAGACAAATGCCATTATTTGAAATAGTGTGAAAAGGCGATGTGCAGTAGGCGATGTCGAATCGATGAAAAGCGGGTTGAGGCCATTGGTGATCGATCCCAGGTTGGATGTAATACGATGAGATAATTCATTATATTTGTTGTAGGAGACAGTCTCGCCGTGGAGCGATGATTCTGATTTCTTCTTTGAGTGAAGATGGGTTGTTTGGTTGGAGATAAAGGTGAGTATTGTAGGAGGTGGGCATAATTCTTAGAGCTTTTAGGCGAGACGGTTGTCCGTGGAATGGAAGGATTGATCATGATGGTGAATGATGGGATTCTGAAGGTTGATCTGGCGACATCGGTGAGTTTTGTGGGATCTGAATGTGATGGCTTAAGATTCGAAGTGAGGATCAAAAGGGGCGAACGTACAGAACCGTGACTTTCTTATATCTGCGGTGGTATGGATCAATTGGGATCAGTGAGACGGGTATGGGTTTTAGAATCAAACATAATAAGCGAGGGTGATGTCACGAATGACATGATGTCGACTCGGTGTTAAATGTCTTGGATGAAAGTAGTGTGAAGAAACAGTGGTGCGTCGGTGCATTAGGATGTGGAACGAATGGCTGCGATAATTATGCAGGTTGGAATTCTTGTATGGCCGTTAAAGACCGTAAGCGCCTCGAGATGGTTTGAACGAACAGACCGTCTTGTGGTACGGAAGATTAAATCTTGAAAATGATGGAAGCCAGATGAAAGCCATGAGGCGAAAAGGAAGATGTCTGGTTCCAGGACTCGTTTGAGGAGGATATGGTGAGCGAATGAAATTGGTTTTAGGTGAGTCGATCTTGAATGTGCGAACTCGGTTATAGGCATGGAATGCCACAATCTTTTGGATTCTTTGGGAAGCAGTGTTTGCCAAATGGTGATTACGATGCGGAGAACATGCGATCTGGATGGAAGTCTGATAGTGGATCTTTGAGTCCTTTGCTTGAGGCTGTGACGGTGCTTTCGGACCCGTGGTGGGGCTGCTTTCTTTAGCATCGTTGACAACTTGAGGTGTGGACATGATGTGTGGAAAAAGTCTGGAGATAGTTGACAATCCAGAGGTTGTTGAATTTGCTTGCGGTTTAGATAAGTATCTGGAAAATGCATCGATTAACGTGCGATGTGGGGTCGGCGATAATTACCATCTTGGATTATCATGAAATTGATGGATGTCGCGCATGACTTTTTCTCGGATATCGTGACTCATGTGATTCCTTATTCGAGGCGATCGAGGTCTACGGTGTGAATCATGATCCTTGGAAAACAAAATATCATGTAGATAAGGCGTTTTCGAGGATAGGTTGGAAAATCTTGACCGTAGCGCTTTTGAAAAGTGATGGTGCCACTTTCGAGCCAAAGGGCATCGTCCGCGATAGTGGGCATTTGGAATCTGAGAAGGCATTTTGGGTCGATCGTCGGGATGAATACCAATCTGCCAAAATCGACTTAGTCGAACTTTGAGAACACGCTGCGCGAGATGAATGAGCAATGAATCTTTGGCAAAGGGCTTATCATCTTTGAGAAAACCATTGAGGGTTGATAGTCAATGACTAGTCTTTTCTTACCGAACAATTTGAAACGTTCTCGGCATAGAATGCTTGACAAGCCCATTCGAATGTGGGCTCGATTAAACTATGCGCCGTGACATTGGCATTAAACATGCAAGTTTCGGATCGAGGCGTCATGCAGGATGTGTAGTAACCTTTGGGGTTCGCATCTTCATTAAAACGAAGGAAGCTTATGACAAGAGCGAGGTTTTCCACAAAGGAAGGGGTGAAAGAGCTGGATGATTTTCGGGACAAAGCAGCGGGAACTTTGTTTTGAAAGACTCGTAGGGTGAGGAAACATCGAAAGTGAGTATATCCGCCGAGGTGTCGATTATAAGGTAGAAATTGTTGCTTGTACGATACCTTTGGCGGAGACATTCAATTTGTGGATAAGTTGTAGAACATCAAAACCTATGAGGAGGTCCTTATCGTTGAGGAAGAACTATGACATTTATCCGAGAGAACCAATCTGGAAAGAGCCCGGATACTGCGGGTTTCTTGGTAGCAGTGCAGTATTAAAATATTCACCGTTAAGCGACTTTGAAGAAATTTGGGTATGGTGTTCAAAAGCTTCGGAGGGAGGGTATGGACGGATTAAGCGTAGTGTGTTACGAACGGTGTCGATGAATCTATGGCGGTGATAGGTTTGGCATATTTGGTAGGAAGGATCTTGATTTGTATGGATGGTAGAGGCGTTGCTTGGGAGGAACATGTCGACATGCTCGATGTGATGGATTGTTGCAGCGTCTTGGTCGAGCAGTCGAGTCGGAAGACTCTGCATTTACATTCTTGACCCGGCGTGAATTGTTTCTTCATCGTAAGCGTCTGTTGAATCTGAGGATTGATATCATCGTCCTCGAGAGAGGAGAGACTACATTGACATCTTTGCGGTAGATGCAGGCGATTTTCTTTGGATTGTTAGGGCAAGATCTAGCAAAGTGCCCTTTCTTTTGCGGATGAAACACACGGAATCTTTACATTCTTAGGGTGTTGTGATTTTCTTCACGGTGGGTTGGTTTGAGCTTTGAAGGGCGGTGTGCGGAAGAGTGTTTAGGTTTAGGGAACTTATGGAAATGGGATTTTTCTTGGTAGAACAAGTGCGGTTCTTTCGTCCTTGCATTTGATTGCAAGATGAGGTGTTTGCATGCACTCTTGAAGGGTTCCTTCTTTTCCATAAAGTGTTTGAAAAACTTTCTCTGCTTTCATGAGTTTCTCGAGGCGAGGCAATGATCGATAGATCTTACGAAGGTAAGATCATCGAGTTTATCTGGTAGGAGTTCGGTGTCTCTGAATATCGGCAAAATCTACTGTAGGAAGAGGCGCAAAAACATGCTTGAGGGGTGATCATTAAAACCGTTCGACGTAGTACAAATTTGTCATCCTTTGTAGTGCTTATCGAGATCTACGATCTGCGATGAAACGACGCCGTCGATGAAAATCTCGTCTGTGATTCTGTGCTAGGTTTGGTTCTCCCAGCGGTTGTACCAATCTCTAAGACTTGTAGTGCGTTGCACTGGAATAAGCTGGGTACTGTATTCATGCTTAGGAACCAATCACGGAGAGATCACAGAATCTTGGCGAGAATTCTTTAATAACATGATATATCGGCTCGGGTTTTGCCATCGAAGATCGAGCCAAGCGTGAGTTCTTGGAATCTATGGAACCGTTTGGCTTTAGGAACATCGTGAAAAGTAAACCATGGTCCGTTAGATGGTTTGGAACTTGGATTAAGGGCATCTTGTGGGCGTCGTGAGCTGGCGGCATGCGTCTCTTGAGCTCATCTTCGTGAGGGTTGTTGGGATGAAAATCCTCGGGGTGGAGGATCGTTGGATGTGGATGGTTGTGCCGTATAAACATTAGAAACTTCCACGTAATTTTCCTCGGAATACATTGCGGAAGATACAAGCGATTACATTGGAGAAGAAGACTCGAAGGATGGATTGAATCGAATCGAGGGATCGACATCTTCTTACAGGCTATAAGACGAGTAGAGGCGTGCATGGGCTCTTTATCTTTGGGTGGTCGATAGGTTCGAGGATAGTGCTTGAAAGTATTCGGTGTTCTTTGAGGAGAAGGAGTAAGCTGTCTCGGTAAATGGTGGTGTGTTGTTAGGTTGGTGTTTGTGGTGGTGGAGGTCGTTGCTAGGAGGCTGGTTGAGGTCTAGGCATGGAGTGCAGCCTCGTGGGAGAGGGCCTTGAAGGAGTGGGTTGAGCATCGACCTTGAGTGTTTGTACATGTTTGGAGAAACACCGAGGAATCGGTGTAACTCTTGGGTCTTTTGGTGAGAGGAGGAGGCATTGATAATATGGGTGATAGGTGTCAGTATGGTGTAGGAGCAGGTAAAGGTTTGGTTTGACCACCAAACAGGGCGGTTGTTGACCTTGTTTCTCGGACTTGATTCTTTCAAGCTCTGCCATTGTATCGATCTCGAACTTCCTTTTGGGTGAACTTTGGACCCGAATAATTGCGATCGATCATGATGCAGACTCTATGTCGATCTGTGATTACATCATGAAGGTCGTGGTATAAGCGATCCGTTCTTGCGAAATGGCATCAACCTTCTTGTGGGTTATGCGGACTTGTGCTTGGACATTTTCCATCACGGTGTCGAGATTCGAGGATTACATTACGGGCTACTGGCGTTACGGGTTTGCGATTAAGCACTTGCTCGTCTTCTTTGGTTCTGTTGTCGGAGGAAAACGAGTTGGACATATGGTTTGAAACCACTGGATTGTGGATACGTTTGTTAATCACACAATCATGTAATAAACAACTTAGCTCGTAAGTAGTTGCAAGGATTCTCGATCCACGCTCTTAATCATACGAAATTCATGGCGATTGATTTACAGGCTTAGGCCTCGTTACATCAGTGTAGTGTGCGGCTGATCAATTTCAGAATGTACTCTGACGTTGCATGAACATTGCGTATAATTGGAGGAATACAAATATATGTTCCATGTGGCAATGCTATAACTCGAACTATACTCTGATAATTTTTTTATTATTGTAGTGACACGATAATTTTTTATTATATGTTCGCATAATATTTTTTTATGTGAATGCTTTATCGCTTTATGATGACACGTTACTCACTTAAAAGTACGTGTCGAGGAGTTCTTTCTGAAAACACCTCGGGGTTTTATATTTAGGTGCTTACCTTTGGACTCGGCTTTCGGCTCGAAATTTGAACGTAGAGCTCGTGACGGACACTAGTTTCTTCGACATCTGAGCAATGGACCACTGTATTTTCATTTCTTCATCATGATTTTTTTAATAGTTATTCATGATACTGCTAGCTCTTGTTGCCTTTGGACTCGAAGTCTGCATATAGGTGCATCAGTTTCCATACAGTTACTTGTGATAAGCCGTTTAGATTATAATTTATTTCATCTGCAAGCATGGTTCCAACAAAATTCCCCCCGAACTTGAGATATTTTTCTACCACTTTTCGTTTTCACGGCTCTCTACAGACATTGTCATAAAACTCAACGAAGCTTAAGTGTCGGAATGAAATTTCAGTAACTTTATCTATAATCTATCCTTGTGCAATAACCATGCATCGCACTTGGCGATGTACGTGCAATACTTTTCAATTTATCTTATGGGTTCTTAAATCCAGCAAAACTAGATATGAACCGAGCTGTACTTTGACCAAGCACATGGCTTTCATGAAATAATACGTAAGAACCTTAGCCTAAAGCTTGAGAGTCTTCTGTCCTTATAAGCACTGAAACCACACATGCATACAACTAAATCAACGTCGTACATACAAAATGTGAAAATTTAAGTAACTTAAAATAAATGCTTGGAAAAATAATTAAAATAAATTGGTGGTAAAAGGGACTCCTGTTGTTGTAATAATCTTCAACAGCTAAAAGATTAAGCATTTTGGAAGAAGCTCCTCAGGGCGGTCTTGGGGATCACTTGTAGTAGGGCAGCTGGGTGCTTCTTTTTCTAGCCTGGTGATGGGCCAGTTGGGGCAGTTCCAGCAGTTACTGCACCCTTGGGCTAAATGGATCTTGTCTTTTTTTTTTTGTTCTGGTTCTTCTGGTGCTGTAGCACCTCCAGAAGTGGCCCCTTTTCTCTTGTTGGATTTTTTAGGAGTAGTGGAAGTGGATTTGCTGGGAGTTTGATGGGAGGCAACTGGAGTAGTTTTCTCTGATCTCTTCATGGTGATTCTTTGATGATATCGAGCAAGCTTGCTCGCTCTATGGCAGTGCAGGTGATCCTGGTTGCTGCAGCATCAAATTCTGCATCAATATCTCCTCTACTTCATCAAATCATCTTCTTTTTTCCCTTTTGAGAGAGGATTAGAATTGGAGGCTCCTCTGCAGGCTCATCTTCCTTATCTCTTATGATGTGCTTCTTCCTATGATTGGGTGATGTCTTTTGGGATGGTTCTTCTACTTCTTTGGTAGTCTCTTTATCGGCCTTTACTTGGTAACTATATGTTTCAGACTTAGTCTCCTCATCTTCAGGTGGATCTGATTCTATTTCTTCTTGTGGTTCTGCTGGAGCCTCTTCCTTGGGTTCATCTACAGTAGCATCCTCACTACTTTCTGTTGTTAGGGTCTCAGCTGCGGAAGTACCAAAGTCGAATTGCTGCAGTAATGAATAAAGGAAATTGCTGTGTGTGCCTTTCATGTAAACTGTAAATTGGTACATGTGGTGCTCCAAATGCTACAAATAGCTCCAAAACCGATTGTTTTCCCTCTTCTGAGCTTTAACACACTAAGTGATGCTATCATGCAGTTCTCGTATTTTCCTCTCCATACCAATGACGCTTCTTGCCCCTCCTACAACAGTTGGTTCTGGTGGTGCGTGTAGTGAGAGCACCATCGTTCTTAACACGCTCATCTGCTGCATCAATAAGGGAGGGAAATAGCAAAGCTACTATTTTGTGCTTTTTCAAAGCACATTTCTCGTCGAATGACTTTTAACAATGACATACAAAAGTACCAAACTCTCTTGTGACACAGTGGTGGTGTTTGTGGTTGGCATCAATCTGGATTTCAAAAATTTCACCCATACCTTAGAAATGGGTGTCATGTCTATCCTATTAATCACATGCCCTTCTTCATTAGCCCAAGATGCACCCTCTATGGTAAGGGTTTTCAATATCTTACGCATAATCCATACCAGAGGGTAAATTATAGAAAGCATTAAAAACTTGGGAATCTAAAGGCACCAGAGAGTTTCTTACCAAAATATTGCACTGGGCTTGGCTACTAGATTGGCGTAAAATTCTTTCACTAGCAGAAACACAAGGTCTCGTTGATGCTTGTAGAATTCCAGCCAACCGCGTTTTGCCACAGTAGCGTATAGCGTTTGCATGATCCTTGAGAGTTGAGGTGGGAATTGAAACCCTTTTTCTTTTAGGATTTTGCTCGGCTGAAAAGAATGTTAGCAAAAAGACCTCATAACACTCCCTCACGTGTTTCACTCAATTTGATTCACTTAACTCTCATGTTTAACACACAAATTGGCTTTTTCCCTCTAATGATCTCACAAACTTTGCCTTTTACCACACTTAATTCTCTCTTTCAGTTCTTTATTGAACTAAATAAACAAAATCAAGAAAAACAAACAAGTAGCACACCAAATATGATAATCCAGCACACTAACAAAGAAAAGAAATTAAGAGGACAAAAAGAACAAAAAGGAAATTGAAGAAAGGAAAGCAAGCAAGCAAAGGAACACAATTGATATTGTGTGTAAACAATGTCAAGGACAATGAATAACTAAAGTTCAATTTGATGAAAGTAGGAATACTTGAATCCTTTTGTAATCTTTTTTTTTCTTTTTTTTTTTTGATAATCAAAACAAATAAGACATTCAAACCTGATTAGAAACTAGCTCTGATACCAAATGATGTGAATCCCACATTGAAACTTTGAAACTCACACTTAATTTGAAGTTTCAACTTCCCAAGAAAGTTCTATAGTTTAAGACAAACAAAACCTTGACCCAATGCTTAAGAAAACATGAACCAAAGGTATAGAGAATGATATTGACGCCACACTCAAGACTTAGATGAGAAGGTGAGTGATAAGTCTAGATTTGGAACGCCACAAGAATGTAAATTCTTGATAAGTTCACTAGTTCTCAAAAAGAACCAAAGAAAGAATAATTCTTTCAAATTCAAATAACATTAATCTCTAATTGTCTTACATAGCAAGGTTGCTGAGTTTAAATAGACCAATAGAGACCCAAAATCCGAAAAATACAAATGAAAACATTGGAACACCCCTCCAAGTATAAGTTTGTCAAAGCATGCTTCAAAAGTCTTCACCAACCCACCATAATTAATGCTATCATTGACAAACTTAATGCTAGCCTACCATAATTAATGCTATCATTGACGAATTTAATGTTTGCCCACCATTATTTATGGTAGACTTACCTAATATTGACAAACTTGAAACAAAACAACAAATGAAGTTGAAAAACAAAGGAGTCGTTGAAAATCCCAAGTCTGAACATGCTGTAATGAATTAGTCATAACTCCTTCTAGAGAACTCCAAATCTAACTCTGTAAAATTCTTTGGAAAGCTAACTTAATTATCGTTCCAACGGTATATAGCTTGCACATTAATTCCAGCTCAATCAATGCCAGTTTAATTCCGAAATTGACCTTTCTGCATGTGATCCGAATTGTGTATTTGGCTGCCCAATAGCTTGAATAATGCCCACAATGCCTTGACTTCTCTTCAAGCCCAATTCATGATGTCTTGCATCTTGAATTGCAGTTTCAATCCATATTTTCTCAATTAATCCATTTAAAGCAGCTTGCATCTTTTTGGCTCTAGCTCTTGTAATTGGGCCTTCATGAATGTGCAAAGGATCACTTGAAGCTTTAATGGTATTCTCTTGATAGTTCTCATCAGAGTGTCGACTGGACTGGTATGACAAGTTTGGTTGCATATAGTACAGTGAGACGCCACATGTACCACATTTCATTGTCAGTGATATCCCGTGAGGGATCAAGGATAAGACCTGTGAGGAACATATGTTCAGGGTGGAAAGATGGAACACTATAGGGGAAGTCGTAGTAGAACTTCATGAACCATCGAAAGAGAAATATCTTGGCATAATCCTGGATCTGGTAGGCAGATGTGAAAGTAACTCCTGGAGGGAACTGTTTTTGTTGCAGGGCTTTGAAGGGGAGAGATCGTTGCCATGAGGGCTTAGAGCTTGAAGAAGAAGCCATTGCTATAATGGGGATGTTATGAACGGTTGAGATGAGGGCTGGCTTATTTATATGTGGCCAGGTGAGGAAGTCAAGGATAAGATTGTCTTTTCCTTTGATATGTTGGACTGTAAAGTCATACTTGGCAAACCATGCTTTAAGATTAAGCAATTGTTTGTCAGGTAGAACTTTGTTCTTGAAATTCAAAATCTTAGGAAAAGAAGAATTGTCCATTCTTACCACGAAATGGTGACTCAGCAGATGGAATTCAAATTTCTTTATTCCATATTTGACTGCTAAGATCTCTTTGTAGATTATGTGGTAATTCTTTTCTGACTTAGAAATTGTCCACTTGCATGCGCACAGTAGGATTCCTTATCATCTTGCTTTTCCAAAAGCAAAGCTACCCAATATTCATCATTGGCGTCTGTCTGGAGAATTCTCTGACCATTGGAAGGAATCTTCAAAGGTGGAGGTGACTGTGCAATTCCTTTGAGTTGCCGGACAGTTGTTGTCTGAAGAGGACCCCATGGTGGAGCATTCCTTTTTAAGCATAATTGACAGCTGGCTGGTGTGAACTGACACTTTTGAGATAAAGTCTCGCAGATAATTGATAATGCGAAGAAACTGTTGGATTTGTTTTTTGGTGAGATGCTGATCTGGAAACTTTGTCAATTCTTGTGCGATGTGGGGCTCTGGTTGGTAGTGGCTATCGTGGATTCTCATTCCAAGAAAATTGATTGATGATTGCGCAACAATGCTCTTTTTCTCTAAAAGCATAATTCCATACTTCTGTACAAGAAAATAGAAATCTGAGAGTAATTGTTGGTGTGCCTGGTGATCTGCAGAAAATAATAAAATGTCATTGATATAAATCAATGCATGATGCAAGATGGGGGTGAAGATTTTTATCATGGATTTTTGGAAGAGAGATGGTGCAACTTTAAGACCAAAAGGTATGACTGTCCATTGGTAATGTGCATTGGGTATGCAAAATGCTATTTTGGGACGGTCATCAGGGTGGATGCCAAGTTGCCAAAATCCTGATTTTAAATCAAACTTGGAGAATATTTTGGCTTGGTGAAGATGAATGAATAGAGTTTGGATTTTTGGGAGAGGAAATTTATCATCTCTTAGGAAAGCATTTAAGGGTTGATAGTCAATAACCAATCTCTTTTACCACTTAACTAATTCAGAACGTTTTTCAACGTAAAAGGCTCGACAAGCCAATCGACTTAAGTAGGTTCAATGAGGCCTTGGCTTAAAAGCTGGGCATATTCTTGCTGGGCTAAGAGAAGGTCTGTAGGTGTCATTCCCGGATGAGATGCTTTGGTTGGATTAGAATCTTCATACGTTGTCTTTAATAAGATCTTTGAAGAACTTCTTTTGTTCACAAATCTTTTCCAAGCATTGCAAGGCAACTTGAAAGATCTTTCCAAGTGAGCTGTCCATATGAAGATTGTGGGAAGTTATGTGCCTTTGCATTTCTGATTAAAGCTCTTTGGGAAGAGAAACAATGAACACATCCTTTAGTGATGCATCATTAAAACCATTGAGCTTATAGAACAACATGCTCATTCTCTTGTAATGAATTTCCAAGTGTTTCTTTTCGAGAGAACAGCATTTCATCTGATAATACTCTTTTCTGGCTGTTTTAACTACAGCTGTTGGAACTCATATATTGAAACAAGAGCAGCTCCTGGTACTGATTGGATGTATTGTAACTGGCGATAATCTCCAAGGCTTTCATACCATTCTCTGAGGGATCCTGTGAATCTCGATGAGAATTCTTTGAGAATGGCTTGTGAATCAACAATTGGTTTTGACATTTGTAAGTCCATCTATGCTGCAAATTCATGGAATCCTTTTGTCCATTTGTGACGTGGAATGTCATCAAAGGTAAACCAATGAAAGGAAGATGACTTGGATTGACTATTGTTGACTGGAGGAGTATTTGAAGGGGTAGAAGCACGAGTTGTTGTGCTTTCTAGCACAGTTTCTTCTTCACTTGATTCTGTTTCTACAATAGGAGTGGTTCTCCTAGTAGAAGATTCAGCTTGCTCATTTGATGGTTGAACCATCATCAATTCTGAAATATCTGCAAGATGTGATTCTGAGGATGAGTTGCATTCAAAAGTGACCGTTTAGTCTGATTGTTCATTATCGGAATTATAAGCTGATTCTTAGAAAGAAATAGGCTCAACAGGTTGTTGGAAAAAGGATACACAGAACCGGTGAAGTAGATTTTTGTCTTTTTGGATAGGAGGTGGTTTAGGTGTGAACTGCGGTGAGGTATGTTGAGGGTTTGTAACTGGTGGAATAGTGGATGTAGCTGTACAGGAGGTTCAGAGATCACAATTGAGGGTTTTTTAGTTGATTTGGGCTTCTTGATCTTAACAACTTTTTGTTGTTGCTGTTGATTTTCTTGGTAAAGTCGTGTGGCTTGTGAAAGACCAAAAAACTTGGTTGGGTCAATAGGAGATGTAGCAAGTTGGTAGAAAGGTTGGTAAGTGCTAAACATTGGTGGTGAGATTGGGTGAACAAAGATGGTTGATGTTGTTTTTGTCTGTCAGCTTCAATTCTGAATAATTCAGCTTTTAACCTTTTGATCTCTGCTTCTTTCTGATTGAATTCAGGACCCCAAAATTTGTTGTTGATCATTGCCCTGAGATCAATATCCAACTGGGTAATTCTATTTTGCAGATTGAGATAAATCTGATCAAGCTGGTCTAAAATGGCATTGACTTTGCTATTCGTTCTTGTGACTTGGGTCGAAACCCTTTCAATCTTCTTTCCAAGATTTTGCAAAGCAATGTTTTGAGCCGTGGCATTCTGTGTTTGCCAGTTAAGAACTTGCTCATATTATTTGAGTGGCTCAGGCTGGCAGGATGAAGATATGGCTGGCTGTATGTATGGCTGGGAAACAACCCTAGTTTGTGGGTCTGTGTTTCTCTCCAAGGGAGGGAAACTTTCTTGGTAAGTTTGAGCAGATGTAGAGAACATCATACAAGACTGGACATGAGTTGTTTGAGTAAGAGGAGGTGGCTTAACTTGAGATCTACAGGCTTTTTCTTCCTTCTGAATTTGTTTGAGGGCTTTTCTGTATATTGGAAAAGGAGGAGCCATAGATGGATCATCTGGTTCTGTGGGAGGATAATACTTGCAATGTGTTTTTGCAAAAGTAGTAAGAATCAAGACATTCTAATTGTCCAAATTTATGTTGATAATGTTATTTTTGGTTCTATTAATAAGGTTTTGTGTAAAGAATTTTCATCTTGTATGAGCAAAGAATTTCAGATGAGCATGATAAGAGAATTAAAGTACTTCCTTGGACTACAAATAAAACAAACTAAAGAAGCAATCTTCATCCATCAAGCCAAATATTTGAGTGATCTACTGAAGAGATTTAGACTAATCAAGCTTGACAAGGATGAAAAGGCTAAGGAAGTTGATGTCAACTCATATCGAGGTATGATCGATCCTTGCTTTATTTCACTACTAGCAGACCCAATATCATGCTTTGTGTATGTTTATGTGGAAGATTTTAATCATGTCCCAAAGGAATCTCATTTGTTTGCAGTTAAAAAGATTTTTTGTTACTTGAGTGAAACCATAAATCTTGGCTTTTGTCATCCTAAGGGAGCACACATAGATTTAACATGCTATCGGATGCCGACTTTGCTGAATATAAGGTTGATAGGAAAAGTACTAATTGAAGATGTCACTTTCTACGTCACTCTCCAGTCTCTTGGTTTAGTAAGAAACAAAATTTAGTTGCACTTTCAACCATCGAGGCTGAGTGTATTGCAGTCGGAAGTTGTTGTGCTCAAGCTATATGGGTAAAAGAAACCTTTAGAGACTATGACATTTACCTTGATAAAATACCTATCATGTGTGATAATATTTATAAAGAATCCTATCCTACAATCAAGAACCAAGCATATGGAGATTATCACTTCTTAAGGGATCATGTCAAAAAAAGAGGCATTGCATTAGAATTTGTTTTCACTAAAAATCAACTTACCTCTTAGTGAAGATCAGTTCATTAAAATTAGATATGAGCTTAGCATGATAAATGTTGCACCTTACCATGCTTCTAAGATTGCTTTAATTGTATGCTACTTGTGATTGATATATTTTGAAACATTTCAAATTCAATAAATGATCTTGAAATGAATCCCTTTGGGTCAAAAATTAAAATAGATGTGCGAAATCATTAGTTGAAGAAAATAGATTGCCATTTAATTAATAAATAGTTAACCTTTTTAAGACAGAAACTTAAAGGGATGCATTTTGGATGATAATGGTTCGCCAACAAAAGGATATCGGCTCACCGTTTGCAAAGACAAATCTAGTATACCAAAATGGTCAACCGATATCACGTTTTATATTTGTATATACGGTACGCCGATATTAAAATGACTCGTCGATATCATGTGATTATACAACAGTAACCCTTCTTTTTCTTCATTTCACGATAACCCCTCACCGTTATCTTTCTAAACAGCGACTGTCAAGCTTTCTCTCTCTAGATTTCTCCACTTTCTTAGCTTCTTTTTGCAAAATTGAACCACCCAAATTATTCTAAAACTCCTAAACTCTATTTTCCCCTCATTAAATCAATTTCATAGCCAAAAACACAAATCCCCAAATTAAAACCAGGTACCCAATTTGGTTGGATTTTCTTCTATTTATAATCAAATTGAAAACAAGCTTTTGGCGCCGTTGCTGGGGATTGATTGTTTATTTTTTAATGTTAAAGTTAACTTGACAGTGCCAGACTTTGATTTTAATTGTTTCCTTTATCGACAAATCAACTTGTTGAATTTCAATTTGATCCAGAGATTGAAAGGACCGTAATGAGATTAAGAAGAGAACAAAGAAATTCAAAAGCTGCTGCAACCATGGATGACTTGCAAGATTTGGGGAATTTGGATCCTCACAGACTACTACAGAGACAATCAGAGACAATTAATCAGAGACAATCAGGGAACAACAACATTATTTACATGGCAGATGATAGAGACAGAGCCATTAGAGATTATGCTGTGTTAACCCCTCAAGTTGTACACCTAGAATAGTCAGACCTGAAGTGGAGGCTGTTAACTTTAAACTCAAACTAGTGATATTTCAGATGTTCCAAATAGTGGGGCAATTTAATGGATTAATCGGGTAGCGAAGTACGTGGCTTTGTTAGACCAGAGCAACGACAATTAAAATTGTCCTTAGGACTAATAGCCCGCATGCTCGGGTGTCTGGCCTATATACCCAATACCAGATAAGAAATCATTGCACCTATCACCCTAAACTAGAGCCTCTCCTTGGGCATAACGGAGGGTGAACAGTGTTTTCTAGTGACTGGTTCTGGTGTTTGGTATAAGGGAATAAGACTTTCTGATACACAAGATCCTATAAGAGGCAAGTGTAGAGTATACTCGTCATCAATCCAGGTAGAGAGTGAACTATTAAGCCGATCTATGATCTTTATGAGAAGAATAGAAAGAGAAGAGTTTAGCTACTCATGTTTAAGATAAACTTTAAACTTTTATTTCAAGATATAAAGAGCATCCGAAGATGTTTGACAAGAGGGAGAAGGTTGCCTTATATAGGCAACAGCCTTCTTCTAAAGCAGGACAAGGCCCCTGCTTACTATCGAAGTCAAAATCACTTTTGACAAAGTAGGACACAATTATTACAACAAGACAAATAACTTTGAAAAAGTAAAGCACACAAAACTCAAGTCATTATTACAAAATGACAAATGACTTTTAGGAAAAATAAAGCACATAAGACAAACAACTTTATTAAAGGGAAATAGTGCCTTCACTGGATGAGGAGGTTGTCTTACATCATCAGGCTGAGGGTTGAGATCTAGTTGAGGCCATTGCTGGTGGTCAAGCCAATCAGTCATCTCTTCCAATGCTCCCCTCCATTGATTAATTTCTGGTGTTTCCCAAAGATTTTGAGATTTACCATGACAGATGAGGTAGGAATCATATCGCTACTCGGCCTGGATAGCTGAATCTTTGTTAGAGTGGGGACGGTGGTTTTGGATCTCTTCTTTGAAATAGAGATCCGGTGTTGATTGAACCGAGGGAGAGGAGGCGTGCGTTATACATGGGAGCGTCTTTGTATTCTTTAGAGCATATGTAAACATTCTCGGTTAAAGCCTTGAGTGATGATGTTCTATGTCTCGGATTGTGGGCTTGATGAAGACAATTACTATGGTGGGATGCATGATATCATATCCAGTGGTGAGTTCAAGGGTCAGGATATAAGGGTGAACATTTTGTCAAACCATCGGCCCTTACCGTATCTGCGGCTGGTGTAAATCAGATTAGGATCAAAGAGTAGAGCCACGGGGGACAGGTTCAGCCACTACCAAAAGATGTAATAAGCTTGTGGGTAATGACCCCAGTTGGTATGCACATCTGTGATATAATAGAAGGTGCACCGAATTTTGAAAATTAGTTGGTGCATCTGATTTGGATTTGGATGCGGTTCAAAAGGTGTTTGACACAGACCATTATGTGCACGTTTGAATTCTTGTATGGCCAGTAATTGCCATAAACCGCCATGTTAAAGGCTAAACTCTAAAGGTTCCTGTATGGTCAATTACCTTGGAAAAAATCATTGCCCGAATTTCTTCAGGAAAACATGAAATGAAGGAAGTGAGATCGTTAAAAGGACAGAGGTCTGCCTTTAAATGTTTTGGAACCTCCTTCGTGTCGTATCTTAGAAATACTGTTGCTGGTAGCCATGAAAATTGAGCTAAAAATTATGGTGGTATTGGGAGGTCTTGTGGTGTGATTGAGCTGGTAGAGAAAAGTGATGGTGTTGGGTGCAATCGAGGGAGCTCAATTTATAGCTACAGATGCTTCTGTTACATTTGTATGGGCACGATGCTCCTGTAGCTGGAAAGTTGGATGATTCAGTAGATCGAATTCTTAGCGGTAGTGGGTGCTGAGTCATCTACTTTAATTGTGGGACAGTTGTTGTCTGGGCAGGTCCCTTTGGTAGGGCTGATTTCTTTAGCATCTTTGACAATTTCGAAGTGTGGACCGCAATATACTGGAAAAGTCTCTGAGATAGTTGAACAATCCCAAGAAACTGTTGAATTTGCTTTATGGATAGGTACTGATCTGGAAAATGCATTAATTTTATGCATTGTGGGGTCCAAGACAGTAGTGACCGTCTTCAATAATCATGCCAAGAAAGTCAATAGATTCTTGTCCTATCTGGCTCTTCTTTTCAGAAGAAAGCATGACTCCATGAGATTCAACAAGTTCGAGAAATTGTTCTAGGAGTTGTTGGTGTGACTCGTCAATGCAGATGAGGGCGTTTTCAAGGATAGGTTCAAAGATTCTAACCATAACCTTTTGAAAAACTGGTAATGGGCATTTGGGATACAGAAGGCTGTTTTTGGTCAATTGTTAAGATGAATACCGATTTGCTAGAAACCTGACTTAAGGGCAAATTTGGAAAATAGCCTTGCACCTTAGAGATGAACAAACAGGGACTGAATCTTGGGCAAAGGGAATTTATCATCTTTGAGAAAACAGTTGAGGGGCTGAATCTTGGGTTCGTGAAGACTTTTGAAGCATGCTTTGACAAACTTATACTTGGAGGGTTGTTCCAATGTTTTCATTTGTATTTTTCGGATTTTGGGTCTCTATTGGTCTATTTAAACTCAGCAACCTTGCTATGTAAGACTATTATAGATTAATGTTATTTGAATTTAAAAGAATTATTCTTTCTTTGGTTCTTTTGAGAACTAGTGAACTTATCAAGAATTTGCATTCTTGTACTTATCACTCACCTTCTCATCTACAACTTGAGTGTGGCGTCAATATCATTCTCTATACCTTTGGTTCATGTTTTCTTAAGCATTGGGTCAAGGTTTTGTTTCTCTTAAATCTGTTTAGAACTTTCTTGGGAAGTTTGGAACTTCAAATTAAGTGTTGGTCTCAAAGTTTCAATGTGGGATTCACATCATTTGGTATCAGAGCTAGTTTCTAATCAAGTTTGAATGTCTTATGTATTTTTATTATAAAAAAAAGGAAAAAAAACGTACAGCAAAAAAAAAAAAAGATTGCAAAAGGATTCAAGTATTCCTACTTTCATCAAATTAAACTTTAGTTATTCATTGTCCTTGACTTGTTTACACACAATATCAATTGTGTTCCTTTACTTGCTTGCTTTCCTTTCTTTAATTTCCTTTTTGTTCTTTGTGTCCTCTTAATTTCTTTTCTTTGTTAGTGTGCTGGAATATCATATTTGGTGTGCCACTTGTTTTGTTTTTCTTGATTTTTTTTATTTAGTTCAATAAAGAACTGAAAGAGAGAATTAAGTGGGGTAAAAGACAATAGTTTGTGAGATCATTAGAGGGAAAAAGCCAATTTGTGTGTTAAACACGAAAGTTAAGTAAATCAAATTGAGTGAAACACGTGAGGGAGTGTTGTGAGGTCTTTTTGCTAACATTCTTTTCAGATCACAAAATATGTCAAAAGAACAAGAAGCTATAGACCAATCAATCATGCTCAAAGCCATGCAGCAACAATTTGAGCGTATGAATCTGATGTTTGGAGAGATCCGTGACCAATTGGAAAGGCAAGACACTGCCATAGCCAATTTACAAATGGGGGAACAACCAATAGCTCCTAATGTAAGAGATCATCAAGGGCGTGTTGCCATGGGAGATCAAGATGGTGATGACCTAAGTAATTTTGATGACCAGGCCACCGTTGACATGCGTGGAAGAGATGATAGAAGGGCAAGACGCATAGATCGTGATTTGGGGAGTATCAAACTGAAAATTCCTTCTTTTCAAGGTAAAAATGATCCGGAAGCTTATTTGGAGTGGGAAAAAAAGGTGGAGCTAGTATTTGATTGCCATAACTACTCGGAGGAGAAAAAGGTAAAAGTAACTGCTGTTGAATTTACTGATTATGCTATTATTTGGTGGGATCAACTTGTTTTGAGTAGGAGAAGAAACCGTGAAAGGCCTATAAACACATGGGAGGAGATGAAGGCCATCATGAGGAGGAGATTTGTTCCTAGTCATTATTATAGGAGTGAAAGAATGCTTCAAAGTCTTACACATGGTCCTACCACAAGGAGATGGAAATCGCCAGATTTTTATATGGTTTAAATCAAGATATTGCTAATGTGGTTGACTTGCAGCATTTTGTTGAATTGGAAGACATGGTTCACATGGCCATGAAAGTGGAACGACAAATGAAAATGAAAGGTTCCACTAGAACCAATTTGGGTTCATCTTCCTCATGAAAGTCAAAATGGAGCAAAGACGAAAAGGCTGTTTCAAAGCCTAAGATTGAGCCATTCAAGGATCATAAAGAGGGAGGCAACCAAAGCAAAAGTAAATATGATTCCCAAAACTCTAGCAATAGAGATATTAAGTGTTTTAAATGTTTGGGGAAATGTCATATTGCATCTCAATGGCCAAATAAGAGAGCAATGATCTTGAGGGATGATGGTGATGTTGAAACTGAGAGTGAATCAGATGATGATCCTATGCCACCTTTGGAGGATGCTAATGATGGTGTAGAGTATCCTGTTGATGGTAAATTGATGGTTGCAAGTAAAAGAGGATGCGGAGGTACAACGAGATAACATATTTCATACTAGATGCCACATCAACGATAAGGTATGTAGTATGATAATTGATGGTGGAAGTTGTAGTAATGTAGCTAGCACTAGTTTAGTTGAAAAATTGAATTTGAAAACTTTCAAACATCCTAGGCCATAAAAGTTACAATGGCTGAATGATTGTGGGGAGGTTAAAGTAAATAAACAAGTGCTGGTTTCATTCTCTATTGGGAGATATAAGGATGAGGTTGTATGTGATGACCCATGCATGCTGGACACATTCTTTTGGGGCGACCTTGGCAATATGATAGGCGAGTGACACATGATGGTTACTTAAATATATATTCTTTTGTAATGAATAAAAGGCAAATCACTCTTGTACCCTTAACACCTAGGCAAGTGTATGAGGATCAAATGACAATACAAAAAGAGAGTGATGCAAAAAAAGAAAATGAGAGCACAAAAGAATGAGAGATTGAGAGAAAAGCAAGTGGAAAGATAGAAAAAAATATTGTTGACAGAAAAGAGAGGCAACAAGTGAACTTGTTTGCAAAAGAGACCGAGGTACCACTCGGGGGTAGCGAAAATAGGAGTACATGGCATTGTTATACCAAACCTACAACAGTTAAGACTATCCTTAGGGCCAGTAGCCCGCAAGCTTGGATTTCTAGCCGATATACCCAAAACCGTCAGAGTGAATACCACATAAAGTGTAGACATGAATCCATGTCAAACACAAGTGGACACTTGGAACCTATAGACCCTCGGTAATCTTCCTAAACACGGTCCTCTTGACCTTTCAACGGATGAACTGTTGGGGTTTCTAAATCTTACATGCACTTATCTAGGTCTGAGATAGATGGGTCGGATCGGAGCACTGGAAACTTTTCTAATACACAGGATCCTCCTCAACAGAGGCAAGTGTAGAGCATACTCAGTTATGGAAGAAGCAAACTACTCTTAGACTAATGGCTGGAAGACAATCCCTTAGTTTCCCAGGAGAAAGAGATTTAGAGAACAGGGGTTGTAGTCTGGTTCATCCTCACCTTTGTTCACCGAGTGGTATATGAGAGCCTAACAAGTCATCCTTACCTGGTATCAAAGCCTAACAATTTGTTCGATTGGCTTACAGCGAGTCACGCTGCCCCTCCTGAAGAGAGTGGTATATGATAGAAGATTTGTGATCTGAAGAAGAAGAATAGAAAGATACTTTTACACTCATGGGTTCGAGTTCAAACTCTCAAGCTTTAGAGACTTCGGTCTCCATATCCTCACCTTTATCCCTACCTAGGTCTTGTACAAAACACCTATCAAATAAAATAGAAAACCTTGTTGAATATTCCTATGTTCCAGACTCTGTACAAATTTCTGAGTCTTCCCTACCTCTTATTAGTCCCTACAGACTCTATCACCGTTCTAATTATGTAATTAGATCTATCCGTTCTATTGTCACTTCTAGACGTCCTTCTCCTAAAGAATTTGAAAAAAGGCCAGACGGTACTATCCGGATGACCTTTCAACCCCCTGAAAGTCAACCTCCCAGAACTTCCTTTTCATACACTGCTATGATATCTGCTGTTCAGACAGCTCAAGAAAAACTTCCCATCCACAGTTTCACTACTAATGGCTATCCTGTGTACCCTAGCAAGGTACAAGGCCATTTCTTATGGGATGTTCCAGGTTCTCACATGTGTGATCCCGGCTGTCCATGCCAGGATGATGATGAATCTGATGTGGGCGACGACCACGGAAGCGCGAGTAAAAGAAGATTACAAGGCGAGGTTCTTGCAAACCTCCACCGATCCTTCGTGAGGATGAACCGATTTTACTCCGGTGAGACTACAACCCCGTTGTTCTATCCTCCCAAGTCTCAATACCTCAAACATGGCGTGCAGTTAACAACCAACTGTCTCAAACCTCTGTTCAACTCGTTTCGCGGTGGATCTAGTTCTTACCAAAGTCGGATTCGTTCATGGGAAAACAAAACAGATCCACAATCTAAAGTGGTTTCAAACCATGTCCAATCACCTTCTCTCCTGACAAGCGGTTTGAGGAACCAAAGCGACGAGCAAGTCTTAAGCAAACCCGAATGCGGGCCGAACTTAATCACGGAATCTCTTGACACCGGGATGGAAAATGTTCAAGCACAAGTCCGGGCGACTCATAAGAAGGTTGATGGCATTTGCAAGAATGGATCATATACCACAACCTTCATGCAGGTGTGGACATAGAGCTCCGTACCATGATTGACTGCAATTATTTGGGTCCAAAGTTCACCCAAAAGGAAGCTGATTGACAGCTTAAGACAGAGCTTGAAAGAATTGAAGCTGAGAAACAAGGTCAGCAACCGTCCTTGTTTGGTGGTCAAACTAAACCTTTACCTATTCCCACACCGTACTTTGACACCTATCAGCCAAATTATCAACAGCCTCCTCCTCTCAGCCAAAAGACCCAAGAGTTACACCGATTCCTTGGTGTTTCCCCAAACATGTACAAACACTCCTCAAGGTCGTATGTTCAACTCGCCCGGCCTCTCCTACAAGTGTACCCATGCCTAGACCTCAACCAGTTCTAGCAACGACCTCCACCACCACAAGCACCAACCTGTCAAACAGTTCAGCATATATCTTGAGGGCGAAACTCCTTCTCCTCAAATGATACTTTCGGAAATTTGTCCTGAACCTATCGGACGCAGATAAAGAGCCCATGCATCAGCTCTACTCTGGTCTTATAGTTCCAGAAGAAGATGTTGATCCCTCAGATTCAGATTTGAATCCATCTTTTGGGTCTTCTTCTCCAACAGAATCAGTTGTATCTTCTGCAACAGATTCCGAGGAAAATTATGTGGAAGTGTCTAATGTTTATATGGCACAACCATCCACATCTAATGATCCTCCAATTCCTGAGGATTTTCATCCCAGTGAACCCCTTGATGAAGATGAGCCTGAAGAAATGCGCATCACCTTGATTCGTGATCTTTGAAGCGCATGACCTAATCCAAGTTCCAAACCATCTAATAGACCATGGTTCACTTTTGATGATGTTCCTAAAGCCAAATGGTTCCATAGATTCCAAGAACTTGCTGCTTGGCTTGATCTTCAGATGGCAAAACCTGGAGCCGATAGTTATCATGTTATTAAAGAATTCTTCTCAAGATTCTTAGGATCTCTCCGTGATTGGTTCCTAAGTATCGGTGAATACAGGCAGCTCCAGTTATTCCAGGCAACGGTGCCACAAGTCTTAGAGATTGTGTACAACCAGTTTTTGGGAGAACCAAACCTAGCACAGGAATCAGCTAGACGAGATTTTCATCAGATGAAGTGTTGTTCATTACAGATCAGAGATCTTGATAAGCACTACAAAAGGATGACAGTCTTATACTACAGACTGAATGGTTTTAATGATCACTCCTGAGCATGTTTTTATGCGGTCTCTTCCTCTGATTTTGCAGATATTCGAGACATCGAACTCCTACCAGATAAACTTGGATGATCTTACTCTTGGTAAGATCTATCGATCTTGTCTCTTGTCTTGAGAAACTTTGTGGAGAGAAAGTTTTTCAAACACTTTATGGAAAAGAAGGAACCCTTCAAGCGCATGCAAAAACACTCATCTTGCAATCAAATGCAAGGATGAAAGAACACACACTTGTTCTACCAAGAAAAATCCCATTTCCATAAATTCCTAAACTAAACACTCTTCCAGACACCGTCCTCAAAGCCTAAACCAACCTCTTGGTTTTCGGAAGAAAAGCGTCAACACCCGACAGAAAGATTCGGTGTTTCATCCAGAAAAGAAAGGGCACTTTGCTAGATCTTGCCCCAACAATCCAAAGAAAATCAGCCGACTGCGGCAAATGTCATCAGTCTCTCCTCTCTCTGAGGATGATGATATTGAATCCCTGTATTCTGAACAGGAAGCTTATGATGAAAGCGATCTTCATCTTTGGTGAAGAACGAAAGAGTCTTGATTCTCGACTCGACCACGAAGGCGTTGCAACAATCCACCACATCAAGCACATGACATGTTCCTCCTAAGCAACGGCCTCTACCTTCCATACAATCGATCCTTCCTACCAAATATGCCAAACCTATCACCGTGATTCGTTGATCTTGGTTGAACACACTACGCTTAATCCGTCATACTCCTCACGAAGTTTTGGAAGCACCACACCCAGCTCTTTAAAGCTGCTAATGGTGAATATTTTCATACAGATCTGCTTACCAAGAAACCCGTTGGTATCCAGTTCTTTCCATACTGTGTTCTCTGGATAAATGTTATAGGTTCTTCCCTCAATGATAAGGACCTCCTCATAGGTTTTGATGTTCTACAACTTATCCACAAATTGAATGTCTCCGCCAAAGGTATCAGGTACAAGCAACAATTCCTACCTTATACTGACACCTTGAGGATATACTCAATTTCTGATGTTTCCTCACCCTATGAGTCCTTCAAAACAAAGTTCCTGCCGTTTTGTCCTGAAAATCATCGGCAGTTCTTTCACCCCTTTCCTTTGTGAAGCTTCCCTTCAAGCTTAATGAAGATGTGAACCCTACAAAGGCTACACATCCGGGCATGACGCCCTCAGATCTGAAACTTGCACAAGCTGAATGCCAACAGCTCGTGGCGCAAGGCTTAATCGAGCCCACACATTCTGATTGGGCTTGTCAAGCATTCTATGTTGAGAAACGTTCTGAAATTGTTCGGGGTAAGAAAAGACTAGTCATAGACTACCCACCCCTCAATGGTTTTCTCAAAGATGATAAGTTCCCTTTGCTAAAGATTCAGTCTTTGTTCATTCATCTCCAAGGTGCAAAGGTGTTCTCTAAGTTTGATTTAAAGTCAGGATTTTGGCAGATTGGTATTCATCCTGATGATCGACCCAAAATAGCCTTCTGTATTCCAAATGCCCGTTATCAGTGGACAGTGATGCCCTTTGGCTTAAAAGTGGCACCATCACTTTTTCAAAAGGCTATGGTCAAGATTTTCCAACCTATCCTTGAAAACGCTCTTATCTACATTGATGATATTTTGTTGTTTTCCAAGGATCATGATTCACACCAGAGACTCCTCGATCAGTTCCTGTCAATAGTGGAATCACATGGAGTCATGATATCTGAGAAAAAGTCACAGGTGGGCCAGACATCCATTGAATTTCTTGGCATGATAATCCAAGATGGTAATTATCGTCCTGGACCCCACATCGCATTGATGCATTTCCCGATATTTATCTAAACCGCAAATTCAACAATTCCTGGGATTGTCATCTATCTCAAGACTTTTTTCCACACATTCGGTCCACACTCGAAGTTGTCAAGGATGCTAAAGAAAGCGGCCGTGGTCTGAGCAGACAATGTTCAATTTCAGCGGTGACTCGGCCCCTACCGCTGAGAATCCCATCCACAGGACAACGCATCCTACAGACAGATGCCAGTGATGAGTACTGGGGAGCAGTGCTCTTAGAACATATTGATGGAAAAGATTTCTATTGTGTTCATTCCAGTGGTCAATTCAAGGAAGCAGAAAAACATTACCACGTGATCTACAAAGAAATCTTGGCAGTCAAGTATGGCATCCAGAAGTTTGAATTCAATCTCATCGGATATAACTTTATTGTCAGAATGGATAACTCATCTTTTTCGAAGATTATGGAATTTAAAAATAAGATCTTTAACAAGCATCTTCGCCTTAAAACCTGGTTCTCCAGGTATGATTTTTCAGTTCAGCATATCACAGGCGATAAAAATCTCATCCCAGATCTCCTTTCTCGACCCTTTAAAACAGTTTCCTTTATCCATACTTTGGGTCATATTCCTTTCATAGCCATGGTCTCATCCTTACCAAACCATGCTCTCACTCAAAAGTCATTTCCCCTCAATATGACTTTCACTTCTCTCCACCAGATTCAGGACTTTGCTAGAAAATTCCTTTTTAGGTTTTTATGAATGTCTATACAAAAAGTGGACTGAGGAGTAGGAACCATATAGCTGGAGTATTGACTAGAGACTTGATTGACTAGGGACATGAATTCTTCCCAAGGGTCTTGGGAGTCTTGAAATAAAACATCCATGTAGTCTGGTCGTTCTTCCTTAACAAGGATTCCTATGATAGGAGGGTATGGACTTGGTGTTCCAGGGAAGTGATGTGGAAACAACTGGAGGGTGTGCTGTGGTCCTATGTAGGTACGATAAATGTCCGTAGGAGGAGATGGAATGTTGTTAAGCTCAAACAGATAAGCTTTGAGGATAGAGTTTGTGGAAGGATCATAGAGGATAGGATAAGGATGACGAAGGGTCAAAGGCTTGGTCTTGTGTCCAATAATCCTTAGTGTGAGGGTGTTGGAAGTACGGACGATGAACAATGAAAACAGAGGTGAACATCTTTGGTTCTTGTCTTGGGAGTTTGGAGAGTTGATGGAAGTTTGAGATATTTTGGAGGGTTTTTCGCCACCATGTGAGAGGGCTGTACCACTCAAGAAATGTCCATAAAAGAGTGGTTGAGTTCTCTGGATGGGTGAGATGGCGGAGTATTGCCTGGGGGATGGGAATAGGGCAAACTAATTGCTCTAATACCACCATGGGTGTCTACTAAAGACACAATCGCGGAATTCAGAACACACGGTGATTTCTCTTTGCTATCTAAATGGCTCATGGATACAGACAATTGGAGTCTGGATAGACAATTGGAGTCTACTAACCCTCGGTAATCATCCTAGGCGATCCTGGCGACCCTCCTTGGTCTTGATCTAAGCGGACGAACTATTGGGGTGTTTAGACCTTACTCGGTTTTCACAGACCTTACTCGGTTCACTAGAGACCTGGACTAGATTCTAAGCACTTTGATTCCTTAACTTTTCTGATACACAGGATCCTCAGTGAGGCAAGTGTAGAGCATACTCAGTCGATAGGAAGAAAGCGAGCAATTCTTAGAACTATGGAGAAGAGATAGACTTGAGAGGATTACCCCGGGAGAGAGTGTTTAAGCAAACATGATTTTTATTTCAACTTGAACTTTTCTTACAAGAGGCTCTTAACCTCAACTAGCTTACGGATCGTAATCCATCTCTCTTCAAATCTAAAGCTTCACTTATATGGAGCTAAAAGCTAAAAGGATAAGGCAGGACCCTTATCCTTATCACGATTAAAGTAGCTTTTCATAAGCAAACGAAAACTTAAAGTAGCTTTTACAAAAGCATAAACAAACAAAGCTTAAAGTAGCTTTTACAAAGCATAAACAAACAAAGCTTAAAGTAGCTTTTACAAAAGCATAAACAAACAAAAGATTAAATTAGCATTTACAAAAGCAATTAGTAAAAGCCAATTAATATGCTTGCACACAATAAGAAAAAAAATTAAAGCCAAGAGTCACGTAGTGGATGGGAATAAAAGGGAAATATTATCATATGATGATGATGCGATGAAGGCGATGTATGCAGTTACATGTCAGGTCAGTGAGGCCAATTTGAATAATCGCTTTACGAGCCAATGCTTTCTTCCTTGTTTTCGGCAATAGAGATCATATCGATAGCTGAGGATGGTGACCTTGTCTTTGTCAGCTTGGAGTCTTCTGTTTCTGATTTATTCTCTAAAGTAAATGTATGGAGTGGTTTGTACATATGGAGAGATTGGAGGTGGTCGATATAAGTAGGAAAAGTACCATGAACTTACGAGGGCATTTACGGGCATGTGGCATTGTTCCCACATAGAGTGAAAGGATTAGCGATCATGGTGGTGGATGATAGGTTTGACCAATGGTTTCTCATGTATCGACCATATATATACATTAATTTAACAATAACAATGGTGGGGTGTTGTATCTCGTTCTCTGTGATAAGTTCAAGGGTAGAACGTCCTTGAATATGGGCGAACATCTTGTCAAACCATTTTCCTTTTCCATACCTTACCTGGTGTGGATTAGATCTGGATTTAACAGGAAGGCAACTGGACAAAGGTTTAACCAGTACCAGAAGATGTAGAAGGCTTGGGGGGTTATGTCAGTGATAACATAGTGACCCCAACTAGAATGTTCATCAACTACATGGTAGAAAGTTTTACTGAGAGTAAAAATGAGTTGATGCATCCAGTGCGAGTTTGGATGAGGTTGAAGGGTTGATGACTTAAACCGTCTTTACGAGGCTTAAACTCCTGGGCGGCCATAAGAGACCATAGACGCCATGTGAGGTTGTTGGGACAGTTAAAGTCATATTTGTGATCTATGACTTTTTCAAAGATGAAGTTCTGGAGTTCTTCAGGAAGCCATTGTATGAAAGTCATAAGGGTGAAGGTAGAAGTGTCTACCGTCATTTGCTTTGAGGGCTCGTGATGAATGGGGATGTAAATCTCAAATGAGGAATTGGTTTTTAGAAGAGGAGTGATGATAAAGGCTAATGTCTAATGTTCTTTTATAGGTTCTATTCCTCTTTTGAACTTTGGATTCTTTGGTATAAATTGTTTGAAGATAGCGATGGATAAGACTAGTACCTTGTTGGCAATCCGAAAAGATCTGACTTTAATGGCGGTGAGTTACTTTCTTGAGGCTGCATGGATTGCGATGGACCCCGTGGGGTGCATCTTTCTTGAAGTAACTTTGACGGTGGCTTGTGTGGTCCGCAACTTTAGGGATAAAGTCTCTGAGATAATTGATGATTCAGCTGTTGAATCTGCTTCTTTGAAAGGTTGACATCCTGGAAAGTTCATCAATTGTTGTGCAATGTCTTGATTACGGTAATGACCATCATGTATTGTCATCCCAAGGAAGTTGATGGATGGTGAGCAATAAAGCTTTTCTTTTACGATAACATGATGCCTAATGTTTGATGAGTGTAGAACTACGTGAGCAGCTGGTGTGCTGATGATGCATGGAAAACAACAAAATGTAAATCAATGTAAATCAATGCACTATCTGCGGTATAATTTGGAATATTTGTATCATGGACTTTTGGAAAATGGATGGGGCTACTTTGAGGCGAAGGGCATGACAGATCCATTGATAATGGGCATTGGGTATGCAAAATGCGTTTGGGCCTATCAGGATGGAGGCCTATCTGCCAAAATCGACTTAAGGTCGAACTTTGAAAATATTTTGGCACTGGCAGGTGTATGAACAAAGATTGGATCTTTGGGGTGGAAACTTATCATCCACGAGGAAAGCATTTAAGGGTGATGATAGTCTATGACTAGTCTTTTCTTTCCTCGAACTAACTCGGATCGTTTTCAACATAAAAGGCTTGGCAAGCCCAATAGTGGGTTCAATGAGGCCTTGTGCTAATAGCTGGAGCATTCTGTTGTGCTAACGAGGGAGTGTCACTGGATGGGATGCTTTGGTAGGATTGACATCTTCATTGAGTTTGAAAGGGAGACTCACAAAGAAGGATTTATTCTTCCAGAGGAAGAGGGTGATGGAGCTGTGGTGGCTACATGCAAAACTCAAGGAGTTTGAGGATATGTCACTGTGTCGGTGGGTGTTCATAATGGAAAGCAGGTTTGGGATGTCTGTATGGAAGGAACATGTGTTTGAAGCTAATTCCCACAGGTTTGATGACAAGCTTTTCGGTAAGGAAATTAGATCAAAGCCAATGAGAAGATCTTTAGTGTGGAGATCACTGAACCAATGAGTTTCTTTTGAACAATACGATTAGGGAAAAAGCGTATCTGATGGGTTTTACGTGTAATCGGGGTAGTTACGAATGTTTCTCCATTGGCATTTAAAATATCTGTCACATGGTTTCAGATGGGACTACGGAAGAATACGGGGTTGATCATGGATTCTTACGCCCATCAATGAAACCGATTCTTTGGAATGGGTTTTGAGAACTTCTGGATCAGGACTGAGACTTTGACCAAAGGTATTTTGTGAACTGACAAACAGTTTTGGGCTGGCTTTTGGAATGGACCTGGGTCAATTTCTTTTGTGAAAAAGATTGTAGACAATGGATGCATGTCGGAGGATGAGACCTCGAGTTATCTGAGCCCTGAAATATTGGGCGGACTCTGCTAGGATGAAAGCGATGTCGAATCTTGTTGATTAAAAGTTGGATTAAATTTCATAATTGTCTGCAAGCTGGTTTGAAAATGAATCTTTGGATCAATCGAACTGCCTTTGCAGGCTTGTTGGCACAATGCTTGGCAAAGTGGCCTTTTCTTTTGCATATGTAGCAACGAGCATCTTTCTCGGATATGGGCTTTTTGAAACTGGAAGATGGGTCTTTTCTTCTGAAGAAACGGTATCGTTTCTTGGGCTTTCTAGAAGACCGTGGGTGAGGATAGTGTTTAGGGAACTTCTGGAAATGTTTTTTCTTTTTGGTTGGGCAAGTGCATTTCTTCTTGTCCTTGCACATGATTTCCAGGTAGGACGGCTTTTTACACGCCTTAGCATAAGTTGCTTTTTCCTCGATCAAATCTTTGAAGAATTTCTTTTGTTCGCACTTCCTGTCAAGACATTGAAGAGCAATCTGATAAATCTTTCCAAGAGAAATTGCTTCAATGGTAATGTTGTGCTGAGTGAAGTGTCTTTGAATGTCTGGATGGAGTTCCTCTGGAAGGGAAGCAATGAAAACATGCTTAAGAGATGGATCGTTAAATCCATTGAGCTTGTAGAACAACATGCTCATTCTTTTGTAGTGAACATCCAGATGTTTCTTCTCGAGAGAGCAACATTTCATCTGATAATACTCATTCCTAGCTGTGTCAACAACAGCTCTAGGATCGCCAATGAACTGATCATAGATGGCGAAGAGTGCTGCGCCTGGTGCAGATTGAAGGAATTGCAGTTGGCGATAATCTCCAAGGCTTTCATACCATTCTCGTAAAGATCCCGTAAAACGGGAGTTGAATTCTTTGAGAACTCTCTGAGAATCGGCATTTGGAACAGACATTTGCAAATCTATCCATGCGTGAATTCATGGAATCTTCATCCATTTGTGTCCTGGAACATCATCAAAGGTGAACCAATGAAGTGATGACTTTGAAGTGTGATTCGAAGCCTGTGGAGGTGGATCAGGAGGTGGTGCAGGAGTGGTATGAGTGGTGCCACTCTGTGCATGAGTTTCCTCATCACTAGAAATTGGATCTACAATAGGAGTAGTTCTTCTAGTGGAAGATTCAGCTTGATTATTTGCTGTTTGAGCCATCAAGGCTAATCTGGAAATATCGTAGTAGGATTCATCATCGAGAGAATGATGTGTAGCGAGAGGATGTGAAGATATCTGATGATACAGGCCAGTGCAGCTATGCTCGATGAGTTACGAACATGTATCGAGTTAGTAGGCTGAAATTTCGATGTGATTTACAGGGTATAGCAGGTTCATCGAGGTTTTATACGGGAAGATATATGGGCCCGATGAAGGGTTGCTTTGTCTTTTGGTAGTTGTTGTGGTTGTTCGGGAATGTATTCGAGGAATGAGCGGGAAATGTTCACGAAGATGAAGGACACAGTGTTGGAGTGCAAGTGGTTGACCTGACAATTGGCTAATGGTCTGAGTTGGGTATACACTGGTGGTGTATAGAGTGGAGGTGTGAATGTTGACTCTGGTTTAACAGGTTGGTGTTTGGGTGACCTTTCTTTTGGCTTTTAGTGTATGACTTATTCTTTATTCTTGTTGTCTCTTGTTGTCTTTCATGCAGTGCAGTACACCGACAAGCCAAAAAACTTTGTTGGATCAAAAGGTTGTGTCGTTTGCTGGTAGAAAGGTTGGTAGGTGCTGAAGAGCGGTGGTGACACACCAATAGGTTGAGACTGGGTAAACAGTGATGGTTGAAACTGTTGTTGTCTGTCTGCTTCTATTCTTGCAAGTTCAGCTTTTAGCTTTCTGATCTCTGCTTCTTTCTGGTTGAAATCAGGACCCCAAATGTTGTTATTGATCATAGTTCTGAGATCAATATCCAACTGGGTGACTCTGTTCTGCAGGTTGAGATAGATCTGGTCCAACTGAGATGATATAGCAGTGACTTTGCTATTTGTTTTGTTGACCTGGGTGGAAACCCTTTCTATCTTTTGACCTATGTTTTGCAAGGCAATATTCTGAGCTGTGGCGTTCTGAGTTTGCCAATTGAGGACTTGCTCATATTGCTTCAGAGGTTCGGAATGGCCGGTTGAGGATATTGCAGGTTGGATGTATGGCTGGGACATCACATTAGTCTGTGGGTCTGTGTTTCTTTCCATGGGAGGAAAGTTTTCCTGGTAGCTTGATGCAGATGTAGAAAACATCATGCAAGACTGGACTGGTGATGCTTGAATAACTGGTGAAAAAGGTGCAGCTTGGGCTCTGCAGGTTTTTTCTGTTGGGATAAACAGAGGTATGGCTTTGGGTTTGCCGGATTTTTCTTTTTTGGGCTCAGATGGTTTGATGGGTAAAGGTGCAGGGTTTGGAGCATCATCTGGATCTGATGGAGGTAAGGATTTGCAGGGTGTTTTGGCAAAGCAAGGCTTTTCCTTTTTCTTTCTTCTCCTGCGCATGATTTCAAAATCCTCATCATCAGAATAGTTTGGTTGCAAATAGTACAGTGAGAGACCACATGTACCACATTTTGTTGTCAGTGATATCCCGTGAGGGATCAAGGATGAGACCTGTGAGGAACATATGATCAGGGTGGAAAGATGGAATACTGAGAAGGAAATCGTAGTAGAATTTCATGAACCATCTGAACAGAAATCTTTTGGCATAATCTTGAATTTGATAGGCAGATGTGAAGGTAACTCCTGGAGGGAACTGTTTTTGTTGCAGGGCTTTGAAAGGAAGGGATCATTGCCATGAGGGCTTAGATCCTGAAGAGGAAGTCATTGCTATGATGGGAATGGTGTGAACGGTTGAGATAAGGGTTAGCTTATTTATATGAGGTCTGGTGAGGAAATCAGGGAAAAGATTGTCTTTTCCTTTGATATGTTGGATTGTAAAGTCATACTTGGCAAACCACGCTTTGAGGTAAAAAACGAAATTATGACTTAGCAGATAGAATTCAAATTTCTTTATTCCGTTTTTGACCGCTAAGATCTCCTTCTAGATTATGTGGTAATTCTTTTCTGACTCAGAAAATTGTCCACTTGCGTGTACACAGTAGGATTCCTTATCATCTTGCTTTTCCAAAAGCAAAGCATTCATCAAGGCGTCTGTTTGAAGAATTCTCTGACCATTGGAAGGAATCTTCAAAGGTGGAGATGACTGTACAATGTTTTTGAGTTGTCGGACAGCTGTCGTTTGTAAAGGACCCCATGGTGGAGCATTCTTTTTCAACATGACTGACAGCTGGCTGTTGTGAACTGATACTTTTGGGATAAAGTCTCGCAGATAATTTATAATGCCAAAAAACTGTTGAATTTGTTTCTTAGTGAGATACTGATCTGGAAACTTTGTCAATTCTTATGCGATGTCGGGCTCTAGTTGGTAGTGGCCATCTTGGATCCTCATTCCAAGAAAGTTAATTGATGATTGTGCACAATACTCTTTTTCTCTGAAAGCATGGAAATCTGAGAGCAACTGTTGGTGTGCCTGGTGATCTGCAGAAAACAATAAAATGTCATCGATATAAATCAATGCATGATGCAAGGTGGGGGTGAAGATTTTTATCATGAATTTTTGGAAGAGAGATGGTACGACTTTGAGACCAAAGGGCATGACTGTCCATTGATAATGTGCATTAGGTATGCAAAATGCTGTTTTGGGACGCTCATCAGGGTGGATGCCTAATTGCCAAAAACTTGATTTTAAATCAAACTTTGAGAATATTTTGGCTTGATGAAGATTGGATTTTTGGGAGAGGAAATTTATCATCCCTTAGGAAGGCATTTAAGGGTTGATAATCAATAACCAATCTCTTTTTTCCCCAAAGTAATTCAGATCGTTTTTCAGTGTAAATGGCTTGACAGGCCTAATTCGACTTAGTGGGTTCGATGAGGCATTGGCTTAACATTTGGGCACATTCTTGTTGGGCTAAGAGAAGGTCTGAAGGTGTCATTCCTGGATGAGATGCTTTGGTTGGGTTAGCATCTTCATTGAGTTTGAACGGAAGATGAATGAAAAAGGATTCATTTCTCTATAGGGGTAAAGGATGGTGGAACTGTGAATGATTTTCTGGACAAAATTGAAGGAGTTTTTGGGAAATGGACTCATAATCTAGAGGATGCTCCTTGAGGGAAAACAGATTTAGGACATCTTTGTGAAGAAGGAACATGTGTTTATAACTGAGACCATTAGCTTGAATGTTGAGCTTTTTGACCTGTGAAATGAGGTCAAAACCAATGAAAATGTCTTTGTTGTGCAAATCAGAACCAATGAACTTTTTCCAAACAATACAGTTAGGAAAGAACTGTATTCCTATGGGTTTCTTTGTAATCAGGGTGGTTCTGAAGATTTCACCATTGGCAGTTCTAAAATACTCATGATGAGGTTCCCAAAAGGATTCTGGGAAAACAAATGGGTGGGTTTATCATGCCTATCTTATCGACAACGAAGCCCATAAATGAATGGGCTTAGAAACGTTAGGCTAAGATTGAGATTTTGATCAAGGGAATAATTTGGGCTGAATAAATGGATTGGGCTGGTTGAAATGGTTCTGTATCCGAATCTGAACTGGACTCTGCTAAGATGAAAGCAGTGTCATGATCTTGTTCTGATTGTTCTGAGAAGTTGGACTCTATCTCATCATTTTCGAATAACAGATCTGTTGATTGAAAGTGTTGGATAATCCTTACAGCTTTGTTAGGCTTGTTGGGACAGTATCTTGCAAAGTGTCCTTTCTTCTTGCAAAAGTAGCAACGAGCATTTTTCTGTGACATGGGGTGGTTGGAAGGATTTGAAAGGCCTTTCTTAATTAAGAAACGGCACTGTTTTTTTGATTTTTTGTAAGACCGATGAGTGTGATGATATAACTAGAAATGCTTTTTCTTCTTGGTAGGGCATGTGCATTTCTTTTCGTCTTTGCACATGATTTCCAGATATGAAGGTTTTTTTCATGCTTTTGCAAACAAAGGATTGTCTTTGATAAGATCTTTGAAGAACTTTTGTTCACAAATCTTTTCCAGATATTGCAAGGCAACCTGAAAAATCTTTCCAAGTGACATACTGTCGACATGGAGGTTGTGCGAAGTTATGTGCCTTTGCATTTCTGATTGACGCTCTTTAGGAAGAGAAACAATGAACACATGCTTTAGTGAAGCATCATTGAAACCATTGAGCTTGTAGAACAACATGCTCATTTTTCTTGTAATGAATTTCCAAGTGTTTCGAGAACAACATTTCATCTAATAATACTCCTTCTAGTTTCAACTGTTGGTTCACCAATGAATTGCTCAGATATAGAAACAAGAGCAGCTCCTAGTACTGATTGGATGTATTGTAACTGGCAATAATCTCCAAGACTTTTATACCATTCTCTGAGAGATCCAGTGAATCTCGATGTGAATTCTTTGAGAACGGCTTGTGAATCAACATTTGGTTTTGACGTTTGTAAATCCATCCATGCAGCAAACTCATGGGATCTTTCTGTCCATTTGTGACGTGGAATGCCATCAAAGGTAAACCAATGAAAGGAAGATGCCTTGGAGTGATTATTAGTGACTGGAGGAGTATTTGAAGGGGCAGTAGCACGAATTGTTATGCTTTCTGGCATAGTCTCTTCTTCACTTGATTTTGTTTGTACAATAGGAGTGGTTCTCCTTGTAGAAGATTCAGCTTGCTTATTTGATGGTTGAACCATCATAAGTTTTGAAATATCTGCAAGATGTGATTTGGAGGATGAGCTGTATTAAGAAGTTGCAATTTGATCTGAATGTTCATTATCTGAACTAAAAGCTGATTCTGAGGAAGGAATAGGTTCAACAGGTTGTTGGATAAAAGATGCACAGAACTGGTGAAGTGGGATTTTGTCCTTTTGGATAGAAGGTGGTTCAGGCGTGAACTGTGGTGAGGTATGTTGAGGGTTTGTGACTGGGGGAATAGAGGGTTTTTTAGGTGATTTGGGCTTCTTGATCTTAACAGCTTTTTGTTGCTACTGTTGATTTTCTTGGAAAAGCCGTGTGGCTTGTGAAAGACTAAAAAACTTGGTTGGATAAATGGGAGATGTGGTCGGTTGATAGGTACTAAAAGTTGGTGGAGAGATCGGGATAGACTAGGATTGGCTAAACAAAGATGGTTGATGTTGTTTTTATCTGTCTGCTTCAATTTTGGATAATTCAGCTTTTAACCTTCTGATCTCTGCTTCTTTCTGATTGAATTCAAGACCCTAAAATTTGTTGTTGATCATTGCCCTGAGATCAACATCCAACTGGATAATTTTGTTTTGCCGATCAAGCTGGTCTGAAATAGCATTGACTTTGCTATCCGTTCTGGTGACTTGGGTCGAAACCCTTTCAATCTTTTTTCCAAGATTTTGCAAAGCAATGTTTTGAGCTGTGGCATTCTGTGTTTGCCAGTTAAGAACTTGCTCATACTGTTTGAGTGGCTCGGGTTGGCCAGGTGAAGATCTACGATTGTATGTATGGTTGGGAAACAACTCTGGTTTGTGGGTCGGTGTTTCTCTCTAAGGGAGGGAAACTCTCTTGGTAATTTTGAGCCGATGTAGAGAACTTCATACAAGATTGGACAGGAGTTATTTGAGTAAGAGTAGGCGGTTTAACTTAAGATCTACAGGCTTTTTCTTCCTTCTGGATTTGTTTGAGTGCTTTTCTATATATTGCCAAAGGAGGAGCCAGAGATGGATCATCTGGTTTTGTGGGAGGATAATACTTGTAAGGTGTTTTTGCAAAAGAAGGTTTTTCTTTCTTTTTTCTTCTTCTGCGCATAATCTCAAAATCCTCATCATCAAAATCGTCATCCATGAAGGACAACCTGGATCACACATACGGGCATGTGGAACATCCCATAAAAAGTGACCATTAATTTTTTCTAGATAAACCAGGTAGCCTTCTGAATTAAATCCCCAAATGGGAATTTTCTTTTCTTGGCTGGTTTTGACAGATTGGATCATCTTGATAAGATGTGTGGATCGAGGAAGATCGAGGTGAGCCTGAAAAGTGGTTTTAACGGTGCCATCAGGACGCCGTTCAAAAGATGCTTGGGCAGTTTGAACTGGTTCAGTATTTTGATGGAATTTCTCATAGTTAGAAATCCATTCAAGTGGCATGAGCTATTTCAGTTCATTTTCTGGGATCTGTCATGGGATTTGGATGATGTAGGAGTAGAATCGGTGTGGCTAAGATCATCAAAGCATCAGAAGATGCTTGAGGTGCAGGAAGATCTAACGCATGGTTTTGCAAGCGATAGACCAACTGGTGTGATCTTAGAAGTAGCTGATTGCTCAGCTCCTTGAATCTGCATCTGGACTTTAAGAGCATCTGAGAGATTTGGATCATCAAGGGAGAAATTGAAGTTTGGGTAGAAAGTAAGAAGAACGCTTGACATTTAGTGGTAAGGCTTACAATCGCCGCATGATCTTCGTCGGTATCTAGCAAAGTAATTTTGGCAGTAACAAGAAGGCCTTTTCGTCTATGAAGAGTAAGAACAAGTCGGATTCCTCCGAGGTGAAGATGTGTGTACTCTTCTCCTTTTCACTGGGAAATAAGATCATCATGGATTTCTAAGGTAAGATACTGTTCAGCTGAGGTAGCCTGAAGTGAACACTGATCTAACTTAGAAGACTGTATATACTCTTTAGGTAGATTTCTATGCCTAGAGATTATAGTTCTAATACTACGGGTAAGACCTGGTTGTTTGTACAACTGATAAGGAGTCATAACAGGAAGATTTGACTCACGGACTTGAGCATATTCTTGTATGTTCGAATATTCTATTAAGTTTTCTATTTTGGATGATAAACGCTTCTGACAAGACTTAAGAATACTGAGAGTAGATGATAACGAAACTGGAGACTCGTTTGTAGGAGAAGTAGAGGTTGATGCCATGATTGGAATATTCTCTGGAAAACCTAGGGTGTCAACTAAACCATTAAACCTTTGATATTGCCTCTTAGAGTGAAAACTTATGGCTCTGATACCACTTGGGGATGGTGGAAGCAAGAGTACGTGGTGTTGTTATACCAAAGCTACAACAGTTAAGACTGTCCTTAGGGTCAGTAGCCCGCAAGCTTGGGGTTTCCAACCGATATACCCAAAATCGTCAGAGTGAATAATACCACACAAAGTGGAGACATGAACCCATGACAAACACAGATAGACACTTGGAACCTATAGACCCTCGGTAATCGTACTTTTGTGCGAAGAGGCTTGTTTACATACTAATGAGCTTAGCTCTTTTTTGCCTAGTGCTATTGTGACTCTTTTGTAGGACTTTGATGATGTGTTTCCAAATGAAGTCCCTAATGGTTTGCCACCTATTAGGGGAATTGAGCATCAAATAGACTTTGTCCCGAAGCTACCATTCCTAATAGACCCGCTTATAGAAGTAACCCGAGGAGAAAAAGGAGCTTCAAAGGTAGGTTGAAGAACTCTTGTCAAAAGGATATGTGAGGGAGAGCATGAGTCCATGTGCGGTACCAGTTCTACTAGTGCCCAAAAAGGATGGAACATGGAGGATGTGTGTTGATAGTCGTGCAATTAATAAAATCACTGTAAAGTATCGACATCCTATTCCTAGACTTGATGACATGCTTGATGAATTGCATGGTTCTTGTGTGTTTAGCAAAATAGATCTTAAAAGTAGATATCATCAAATTAAGATTAGAGAGGGAGATGAGTGGAAAATTGTTTGTAAAACAAAATATGGTTTATATGAGTGGTTAGTGATGCCATTTGGGTTATCTAATGCACCCAGCACTTTTATGAGGTAAGTTTGTAGTTGTCTACTTTGATGATATTTTGATCTATAGCAAAACAAGTGTATTGATTGTTTTAAGGAAGGAAAAGTTGTATGCTAATTTGAAGAAGTGTTCTTTTTGTACAAATCAGATTGTTTTTCGTGGTTATGTTGTAAGTGCTAAAGGAATTGAGGTTGATGAAGAGAAGGTAAAGGCTATTAAGGAATGGCCTACACCTAAAAGCGTAAGTGAGATAAGAAGCTTTCATGCTTTGGCTAGCTTTTATAGAAGATTTGTGAAAGATTTTAGCACCCTTTAACTGAAATTGTTAAGAAACATGTAGGATTTAAGTGGGGTAGTGAACAAGAAAGGTCATTTAATCTAATCAGGGAGAAATTGGTTTCTACACCACTACTTGCTTTACCTGATTTTTCTAAAACTTTTGAAATTGAGTGTGATGCTTCAGGTATAGGTATTGGAGCTGTTTTGATGCAAGAAGGGCGTCCAATTGCCTATTTTAGTGAGAAATTAAGTGGAGTAGCCCTAAACTATCCTACTTATGACAAGGAGATGTATGCATTGGTGAGAGCTTTGGAAACTTAGCAACATTATCTTCTACCTAAAGAGTTTGTCATGCACAATGATCATGAGTCAAGGTAAGCTGTGTAAGAGACATGCCAAATGGGTTGAATTGATTGAGCCATTTCCTTATGTGATCAAATACAAACAAGGTAAGGAGAATGTGGTTGCTGATGCATTATCGAGAAGGTATGCACTTATCTTTACATTACATGCAAAGTTAAAGAATTATATGTTAATGATTCTGATTTTGCTAATGTGTTTAATGCTTGTGAGAAAGTTGCATTTGGAAAGTTCTATAGGCATGATGGGTTCTTATTTAGAGAGAATAAATTGTGTGTTCCTTATAGTTCTTTGAGTGAATTGCTTGTTCGTGAAGATGATGAGGGAGTTTTAATGGGACATTTTGGCATTGCAAAGACTTTAGATGTTTAAAGAACACTTCTTTTGCATATGAGCGTGATGTTGAAAGAATATGTGAGAAGTGTATCACTTGTAAACATGTTAAGTCTAGAGTTTTACCCCATGGATTATATAACCCTTTACCCATACCTAGCGAACCTTGGGTTGATATTTCTATGGACTTTGTTTTGGGTTTACCTAGGTCAAAAAGGGAAAAGGATTCTATTTTTGTGATTGTTGATAGGTTTTCAAAGATGGTACATTTCATTCCATGTCACAAAACTGATGATGCAATAAATATAGCTAATTTGTTTTTCAAGGAAATAGTCAGATTGTATGGAGTCCAAGGAGCAGAGTTTCAGATCGAGATGCTAAGTTCTTGAGCCACTTTTGGAAAACTTTGTGGGGTAAGTTGGGTACTAAACTTTTGTTTTCTACTACTTATCATCCACAAACTGATGGACAAACTGAGGTTGTAAATAGAACTTTGTCTACTATGTTGCGTGCCATTATTCAAAAGAATTTGAAAACTTGGGAAGAATGTTTGCTCGATGTTATAGAACTGTCCATTCAGCTACTAAATTTTCACCATTTGAGATTGTATATGGTTTTAATCCATTAACCCCTTTGGATTTATTGCTGTTACCTATTGATGAGCGTGCTTTGGGTATATCGGCTGGAAACCCAAGCTTGCGGGCTACTGGCCCTAAGGACAGTTTTAACTATTGTAGCTTTTGTCTAACAACGCCACGTACTCTTGCTTCTGCCCCCGAGTGGTATCAGAGCCATAAGTTTTCACTCTAAGAGGCAATATCAAAGGTTTAATGGTTTAGTTGACACCCTAGGTTTTCCAGAGAATATTCCAATCATGGCATCAACCTCTACTTCTACTGCAAACGAGTCTCCAGTTTTGTTAATATCTACTCTTAGTATTCCTAAGTCTTGTCACTCGGGGGTGGAATACGTGGCATTGTTATACCAAAGCTGTAACGCCCAAAAAAAAAAAAATTCCTTATGGAATTTGGGCTTTCACTAGGAATTATAGAGGCCTTTTAACCCTTATTAGAAAAGGGTAGAAAATGTATTAAGTTATTAATAAAGGTTATTTAGAAGATAGTTTTGGAATAAAAGGTTATTTTTCCAAGATTCCATTCCCTATAAATTCATCTTTATCTCCCTTTTTCATAACCCTAAAAACTTATGATATTCTTGTTTCCTCTCTTATCAATTGTTCATAATTTTTCTTCACTCAAATCCTAGGATTCAATCAAAGCAAACGGTTTATATACCCTCCTTATTCCCTTCAAGAATTTCTTGTAAATCATTCTATTTAGGGTTTAATTTGGCATGATTTTAGATTTGTTTTTATAGATCTTGATGCATGATATATGATGTGTTTAGGTATTATTTAGGGTTTTGATTAATTAAGAGTTTGGTTAATCAACCCTTGGCATAATATAGGATGATTCTGGACAGCATGATATCTTGATTTTTAAACTGATGTTTTGTGAACGAATTTTTATTAGAAATTCATATTCTGGAAAATAGACATATAGAGCCTCCTTAATAAATTTTATTTAATCAAATTTGATTTCATTTTCAATTTAATATGTATTTTCGAATTAGAAACCACTGCACTGGAAAACTGCAATTCCAGCAGTGCGATCGGGTTTACAGAATTATTTTCACTATCAAATGAACTCGGAAAATTATGAAATGTTATATGGATGTTAAGATACTTGTATAGTATCTCCAGTTTTAATTGCATAATTTTCTGATAAGTATTTCATTTTATAAAATTCTCAGAAACGCATCTGTTCGGTTAAGGTTATGAGAAAACAGTTTTGAAATTCTTGAGAAATAAATAGTTTTAAAAATGTTTTTGATCTCGGATCCTCTTCAAAATTTTATATGAGGTACCCATGGATGTCAAGAATAGTTTTGTAGAATATTATGTCATTCTCAGATTTAGATTAAGAGTTACAATTCTGAGATCAGACCTGTACAGGAATGAATTAGAAAGGCAGATTTTTAGAGTGAGTTATTAATAGTTATGTTTTGTATTTGTTAAGGTGTTGAGGACTCTTAGGGACTTAGAGGTGTGTAGTTCAAGATTCTCATATCGAGGTAAGTAACTTCATTCCTAGTATACTGGATATGTATAAGTATTTTGATATTATTAGGCTCACCTGGTATTTTGATATGTATAAGTATCTTCAGAACTCATTAAGAACTTAATCGAGAATCATTTTAAGATTCCCAAATATGAGTGGCTAAATATCTTCTTCTTTCTATTCTTCCAATAAGGATCACATATCGACTTGAATACTTCATTTTCTATCTGGCTTGGTGACAAGTATGCTCTACACTCGCCTCTTGTAGGATCTTGTGTATCGAAAGTCTTATGCTGTGTGCAGTGGTATACTTCTTATACCATTGCTATTTCGCCTATACTAAACACCTGAGATAGCCGTCAGAAGACACACTGTTCACCCGAAGAGATGCCAGGAGTGGCGAAGAGAAAGGGTTGGTATGTGTGCTATGATTTCTTCCATGGTGTTGGGTATATTGGCTGGAAACCCGAGCATGCGGGCTATTGGCCCTAAGGACGATTTGTTCGTCATTGCTCTGGTATAACAATGCCCCGTACTCCGCTGCTGGATCTCTGTGTGAGTTCCGACTGACTTTCTATGAGTCCGACTGACTTTCTATGAGTTAGCACTACTTAGAAGATTAAAGGATTTTCGTAACAAAATCAGTTTATGGAAATGTTTTTAAATCTAAATTCTTTTGGCAAAATATTTTATAAATGCTTTTCAATATGTAAATTATTTAATGACATGACTACCTTTTATGAACTAGATTACAAAGCGAGGTTCCTGTAAGCCTCCACCTGATCCTTCATCAGATGATGAACCAGATTTTACGCCAGGTGAGACTATAACCCATGTTGTTCTATCCTCCCAAGTCTCTATACCTCAACTCAGAGCGTGAGTTAACAACCAACTGCCTCAAACCTCTGTTCCAACTGTTTATGATTGGATCTAGTTCTTACCAAAGTCATTTCCCTTTCATGGGAATAACAATAGATCCACAATCCAAAGTGGTTTCCAAACCATATGTCCAATCTGCTCTCCTCCGACAGCGGTTTGAGGAACCAGCAAAGACGAGCAAGTGCTTAACTGGCAAAACCAGAATGCCAGAGCCCAGAATGTAATCCTGGAATCTCTTGACACCAGGATGGAAAATGTCCAAGCACAGGTCCAGACGACTCATAAGAAGGTTGATGCCATTTCATGAATGGATCAACCTTCATGATGTAATTCTAGGATCGACATAGAGTCTGCACTGATTGATCGATTATTTGGGTCCAAAGTTCACCCAAAAGGAAGCTGAGATCAGACAGCTTAAGGCAGAGCTTGAAAGAATTGAAGCTGAGAAACAAGGTCAACAACCGTCCTTGTTTGGTGGTCAAACTAAACCTTTACCTGTTCCCACACCGTACTTTGACACCTATCAGCCATATTATCAACAGCCTCCTCCTCTCAGTCAAAAGACCCAAGAGTTACACCAATTCCTTGGTGTTTCTCCAAACATGTACAAACACTCCTCAAGGCCGTATGTTCAACCTACGCCTTCAAGGCCCTCTCCTACAAGGCCAGTACCCATGCCTAGACCTCAACCAGTTCCTAGGCAACGACCTCCACCACCACAAACACCAACCTATGAAACAACACACACCACCACACTCCTTCTCCTCGAGACACCGAATATTTTCAGCATCATCCTGAACCTATCGGACCATCAAGACAAAGAGCCCATGCATCGCCCTACTCGTCTTATAGTTCCGTAAGAAGATGTTGATCCCCTCAGATTGATTTGAATCCATCCTTTGAGTCTTCTTCTCCAAATTGTATCTTACCGCAGTTAGGAAAATTATGTGGCGCTTTAATGTTTATATGGCACAACCATCCACATCCAATGATCCTCCAATTCGAGGATTTTCATCCCAAGAACCCTGATGAAGATGAGCTCAAGAGATGCGTGGTTTACTGATGATGTTCCAAGCCAAATGGTTCCATAGATTCCAAGAGCTTGCTCTTGGCTTGATCTTCGGATGGCAAAGCTGAGCCGATAGTTATCATGTTATTAAAGCTCAAGATTCTTGGATCTCTCCGTGATTGGTTCTAAGTATCGGTGAATCTGAGCAGCTCCAGTTATTTCAGGCAACTGTACCACAAGTCTTAGAGATTGTGTACAACCAGTTTTTGGGAGAACCAAACCTAGCACAGGAATCTGCTAGACGTGAATTTCATCAGATGAAGTGCTGTTCATTACAGATCAGAGATCTTGATAAGCACTACAAAAGGATGACAGCCTTGTACTACAGGCTGAATGGTTTTAATGATCACTCCCTCAAGCATGTTTTTGTGCAGTCTCTTCCTACAGAGATTTTGCCAGACATTCAGAGACATCTGAACTCCTACCAGATAAACTTGGATGATCTTACTCTTGGTAAGATCTATCAGATTGCTGTCTCTTGTCTTGAGAAACTTTGTAAGCAAAGAAAGTTTTTCAAACACTTTATGGAAAAGAAGGAACCCTTCAAGAGTGCATGCAAAACACCTCATCTTGCAATTAAATGCAAGGATGAAAGAATTTGCACTTGTTCTACCAAGAAAAAATCCCATTTCCATAAATTCTCTAAACCTAAACACTTCTTCTTTCTATTCTTCCAATAAGGATAACAGGTCGACTTGAATACTTCATTTTCTATCTGGCTTGGTGACAAGTATGCTCTACACTCGCCTCTTGTAGGATCTTGTGTATCAGAAAGTCTTATGCCTGTTGTACCAGAGTGGTATACTTATACCATTCTTGTTTTATATACTAAACACCTGAGATAGCCGTCAGAAGACACATGGTTCACCCGAAGAGATGCCCGGGAGTGGCGAAGAGAAAAGGGTGGTATGTGTGCTATGATTTCGTCCGTGGTGTTGGGTATATTGGCTTGAAACCCGAGCATGCGGGCTATTGGCCCTAAGGACGATTTGTTCGTCATTGCTCTGGTATAACAATGCCTCGTACTCCGCTGCTGGATCTCTGTGTGAGTTCCGACTGACTTTCTATGAGTTAGTGGATCCTGACTTGGTATCAGTATGTTATGGGTGTTCCATGACCTATTGATATCTTACGTAAAGTAGTTTGCAAACGTAAATTATTTTTATGGACTTTTCTGAATCTGATACGATTATTTTGTACTCATGTGAGATTTCAGTTATGGATGACTGTATGGAATTCTTAATGTTTTGGCTCATTTTCCATAGTTATTCTGATTCTGATTCTGATCGTAATATACGATATATGCTGGGACCAAGATCTTGGGTATAAGTTCGAATGTGCACACAATATTCGATTGATTCGATTACATGCAGGGTCCGGACTATAGGCGACACTATGTGACATGAGCTAACTTTTCATTTTCTCTACATGTGAATATGATTTGCCTTAATAAGTAACTATGTTTTTGACATTCTGAATTCTTATGGATTTTCGTTATCTAATTGAAATACGTTATTTCATCATGGAATATAGTTTTTATGAAACTTATGGATTTATGAAATATGTTTTGCTCAAAGAAGGCATGAAATATGTTAGGAATGGTTTTACTTACCGAGTTGACGGCTCACCCCTCGTCATTACTTTTTGCAGATTAAGTTCCTTTGAGAGGTATGCCTAGCCCTGGTGTTAGGGATTTTCGTTTCTATTTGCCATTCAAATAAGAAGAAGAATAGACTCATATTTCTTTTAGTTTATTTCGATCATGAACTTGTAATTTGGGTTTTGAAACTTTGTTGTTTTTATTTTATATTTCTGGAGAGATTTTTCTAGTGTTGGATGTATAAACTAGTGGATTATTCTTATAAGAATTTGAGGTATATCAGTTTGGTATTTATGAGTAGAGATTATGTTTTGCGAGTAACCTCCTTTTCTCACGTGCTCTGCACGTGTTAGATTTGGGGTGTTACAAAAGCTACAAAAGTTAAAACTGTCCTTAGGGCCAGTAGCCCGCAAGCTTGGGTTTCCAGCCGATATCATCAAAATAGGATTAGAGAGGGAGATGAGTGGAAAACTACTTTTAAAACAAAATATGATTTATATGAGTGGTTAGTGATGCCATTTGGGTTATCTAATGCACCCAGCACTTTTATGAGGTTGATCTATAGCAAAAGTCTAGAAGAACACATTGAGCATTTGCAAAGTGTATTGATTGTTTTAAGGAAGGAAACGTTGTATGCTAATTTGAAGAAATGTGCTTTGGTACAAATCAGATTGTTTTTCTTGGCTATGTTGTAAGTGCTAAAGGAATTGAGGTTGCCGACAATGAAACCATACCAACCATTGTCCAAATCCCCAAACAGATCCAAAAAGCCGAACTTCTCAAGTTGATGAATCTGATGACGACGACTACCAAGTCGTCACACCCATAACGTACTGATACCAAGCCAGGATCCACTAACTCATAGAAAGTCAGTCGGAACTCACGGAGATCCGGTGGATGCAGGGCATTGTTATACGAGCAATGACGAACAAATCGTCATAGGGCGATAGCCCGCGTACTCGAGTTTCGACCAATATACCCAACACCACGGAAGAAATCATAGCACACATACCAACCCTTTTCTTCACTCCGGGCATCTCTTGAATTGAGCAGTGTGTCTTCGGCTATCTCGGTGTTTAGTATAAGTAAACAGCGATGGTATAAAGTATACCACTCTGGTACAACAGGCATAAGACTTTCTGATACACAAGATCCTACAAGAGGCGAGTGTAGAGCATACTTGTCACCAAGCCAGATAGAAAATGAAGTATTCAAGTCGATCTGTGATCCTTATTGGAAGAATAGAAAGAAGAAGATATTTAGCCACTCATATTTGGAAATCTTAAAATGATTCTCGATTAAGTTCTAAACGAGTTCTTATTTACAATGAAGAGGAGCTCGTCATTTATAGACGAAGCCATAAACTAAAGTGGGACAGGACCCCCACTATTACAACCACTAGATTAGGATACGTTACCCAATCTTGACAAAGTAAAGCAATAATGCAAACTAATAATATCACATGATAATGACATGACAAAGACACTTAACCACTACTTTGAAAAAGTAAAGACAAGGACACAAAAGTCAAGCCTTGGATAAGGGCAAAGACTTTAACACAAGACTTTAATAAATAAAGACAAACTACTTTAGACTTTTATGGCATATAAGACAAATGCCATTATTAAAGTGAAATAGTCTCGTAAGAAGAGACTGATGTGTCTGAGTCTGGGACAGATGTATCTGAGTCTGATGAAAGAACGGGCTGAGGCCATTGATAGTCAGTCCAGTCTGTCCGTTGTCTGTCAGATCTGCCATGTCTGATGAGATAATTATCATATGTCTGTTGTAGGACTATGGCCTGGTCTCCTTCAGAGTGGAGACGATGATTCCTGATTTCTTCTTTGAAGTGAAGATCTGGAGTTGTTTGAACATCAGGAGATAAAGGACTGTGAGTATTGTAGGAGGGTGGAACGCCATATTCTTCAGCTAGAGCTTTTCTAGCTGTGAGACAGTTTGTCCACATGGAATGGAAGGATTCACAGTCATGATGGTGAATGATGGGATTTACAAGAGGTTCAGTCTGGCGACCCCAGAGGTCAGTGAGCTTTACTATCACAATGGTGGGATGCCGAATGTGATATCCAGTTATAAGTTCAAGAGTCAAAGGATCCCTAAAAATAGGAGCGAACATTCTGTCGAACCATCGCCCTTTGCCGTATCTGCGGCTGGTATGGATCAAGTTGGGATCAAACAGTGAAACCCTTTGGGTATAGGTTTACCAAATACCAGAAAACATAATAAGCCTGAGGGGTGATGTCACGAATGACATGATGTCCCCAACTCGAGTGTTCATCAACTACTGGATAGAAAGTAGTGTGAAGCTTGAAAATAAGCTGGTGCATCTGGTCTGGATTAGGATGTGGAACAAATGGCTGCTGACATAACTCATTCTGGGTTGGCCTGAATTCTTGTATGGCCATTAAAGACCATAAACGCCATGTCAAGAGATGGCTTTTTGAACCTGTGGAACCATGCTTGTGATCGATAACCTTCTGAAAGATTAAATCCTGAAGGCATCTGGTAGCCAATAGATGAAGGTCATGAGACTGAAAAAGGAAAAGTCTGCTTGCTGGTTCCTGGGACTCATTTTGAGAAGGAGGAATATAGTGAAGCGCCAAATGAGAAATTGATTTTCTGAGAGTGAGGGCTGATGCTGAATATGGTGCACGAACTCAGATTTATAGGCATGGATTGCTCTGTGCGCTTTGGATTCTTTAGGGAACAATGTTTGCCAATAATGGTGATTCTGATCTGCAGAGAGAACATGGCAATCACTGGATGGAAGTCTCAGTGAGTGGATCTTTGAGTCACCGCTGTTCGGTTTGTATGCTTTCGAGACCCCATGGTGGGGCTGCTTTAGCATCCTTGACAACTTCGAGGTGTGGACCCATGATGTGTGGAAAAAGTCTCGAGATAGTTGACAATCCAGGAATTGTTGAATTTGCTTGCGGTTTAGATAAGTATCTGAAATGCATCAATTCTTGTGCGATGTGGGGTCCGGGGCGATAATTACCATCTTGGATTATCATGCCGAAATTGATGGATGTCGGCCCGCGCATGACTTTTCTCGGATATCGTGACTCCATGTGATTCCATATTGGCGAGGCGATCGAGGAGTCTCTAGTGTGAATCATGATCCTTAGAAAACAACAAAATATCATCAATGTAGATAAGGGCGATTTCAAGGATAGGTTGGAAAATCTAGACCTTAGCCAATTGAAAAAGTGATGGTGCCACTTTTAAGCCAAAGGGCATCACTGTCCACTGATAGTGGGCATTTGGAATACAGAAGGCTGTTTTGGGTCGATCATCAGGATGAATACCAATCTGCCAAAATCCTGATTTCAAATCAAACTTTGAGAACACCTTTGCGCGCGGAGATGAATGAACAAGGTGAATCTTTGTGAGGAACTTATCATCTTTGAGAAAACCATTGAGGGTTGGTAGTCAATGACTAATCTTTTCTTACCGGACAATTTCGAACGTTCTCAACATAGAATGCTTGACAAGCCCGGTCGAATGTGTGGGCTCGATTAAACATGCGCCGTATGGTATTCATTGTGCAAGTTTCGGATCTGAGGCGTCATGCGGATGTGTAACCTTTGTAGGGTTCACATCTTCATTAAACGAAGGAAGCTTAACAAAAGGCGAGGTTTTCCAAAGGAAGGGGTGAAAGAAGCTGCCGATGATTTTCGAGGACAAAGCAGCGGGAACTTTGTTTGAAAGACTCGTAGGGTGAGGAAACATCAAAATTGAGTATATCCTCGAGGTGTCGATTATAAGGTAGGAATTGTTGCTTGTACACGATACCTTTGGCGGAGACATTCAATTTGTGGATAAGTTGTAGAACATCAAACCTATGAGGAGGTCCTTGTCGTTGAGGGAAGAACATGACATTTATCCGAGAACACAATCTGGAAAGAGCCCGGATACCAGCGGGTTTCTTGGTAGCAGTGCAGTATGAAAATATTCACCATTAGCGACTTTAAAATTTGAGTATGGTGCTTCAAAACTTCGGGAGGGAGTATGGACGGATTAAGCATAGTGTGTTACGAACCGTGTCATGAATCCTATGACAGTGATAGGTTTGGCATATTTGGTAGGAAGGATACTGATTTGTATGGAAGGTAGAGACCGTTGCTTAGGAGGAACATGTCTGACATGCCTGATGTGGTGGATTGTTGCAACATCCTCAAGAACAGAATCAGAATCAGAGTCAGAATTAGGAGACTCTTTCTGTTCTTCAGCCAGCATGAAGATTGTTTCTTCATCGTAAGCATCCTGTTGAATCTGATTCAATATCATCGTCCTCGAGAGGAGACTCTGATGACATGTTGTTGTGATTTCTTCCTGAAAAACCGGTAGGTTGGTTTAGGCTTTGAGGGACGGTGTCTGGAAGAGTGTTTAGGTTTAGGGAATTTATGGAAATGGGATTTTTTCTTGGTAGAACAAGTGCAGGTTCTTTCATCCTTGCATTTGATTGCAAGATGAGGTGTTTTGCATGCACTCTTGAAGGGTTCCTTTTTCCATAAAGTGTTTGAAAAACTTTCTCTGCTCACAAAGTTTCTCGAGACAAGAGACAATGATCGATAGATCTTACCAAGAGTAAGATCATCCAAGTTATCTGGTAGGAGTTGTGATGTCTCTGATATGTCGCAAAATCTACTGTAGGAAGAGCGCACAAAACATGCTTGGGGGTGATCATTAAAACCATTCGATGTAGTATAAAGCGTTCATCCTTTTGTAGTGCTTATCAAGATCTCTGATCTGTAATGAGCACCACTTCATCTGATGAAAATCTCGTCTAACAGATTCCTGTGCTAGGTTTGCTTCTCCCAAAAACTGGTTGTACACAATCTCTAAGACTTGTGGTACAGTTGCCTGGAATAACTGGGTACTGTATTCACCGATACTTGGAACCAATCACGGAGAGATCCAGAATCTTGAGCGAAATTCTTTAATAAAAGGATAGATCTCGGCTCCAGGTTTTGCCATCTGAAGATCAAGCCAAGCAGCAAGTTCTTGGAATCTATGGAACCATTTGGCTTTAGGAACATCATCAAAAGTAAACCATGGTCCATTAGATGGTTTGGAACTTGGATTAGGTTATCTTGTAAACATCATGAGCTGGCATCGCATCTCTTGGTATCTTATTGAGGTTCACTGGGATGAAAATCCTCAGGAATTGGAGGATCATTGGATGTGGATGGTTGTGCCATATAGACATTAGAAACTTCCACATAATTTTCCTCGAAATCTGTTGCAGAAGATACAACTGATTCTGTTGGAGAAGAAGACTCAAAAGATGGATTCAAATTTGAATATGAGGGATCAACATCTTCTTCTGGAACTATAAGACCAGAGTAGAGCTGATGCATGGGCTCTTTATCTTTAGTTGGTCTGATAGGTTCAGGATGAAATTCTTGAAAGTATTCGGTATTCTTGAGGAAGGAGTAAGCATGTCTCGGCGTATGGTGTGTGGTGTTTGATATAGGTTGGTGTTTGTGGTGGTGGAGGTCGTTGCCTAGGAACTGGTTGAGGTCTAGGCATGGGCACAGGCCTCGTGGGAGAGGGCCTTGAAGGAGTAGGTTGAACATACGACCTTGAGGAGTGTTTATACATGTTTGGAGAAACACCAAGGAATCGGTGTAACTCTTGGGTCTTTTGACTGAGAGGAGGAGGCTGTTGATAATATGGGCGATAGGTGTCAAATGCGGTGTGGGAGCAGGTAAAGGTTTAGTTTGACCACCAAACAAGGGCGGTTGTTGACCTTGTTTCTCATTGATTCTTTCAAGCTGTCTTGGTATCAATCTGAACCTTTTGGGTGAACTTTGGACCCAAATAATTGCGATCAATCGTAGTGCGGACTCATGTCCGATCTAGCAATTACATCATGAAGGTCGTGGTATAAGCGATCCATTCTTGCGAAATGGCATCAACCTTCTTGTGAGTCGTCTGGACTTGTGCTTGGAGATTTTCCATCACGGTGTCGAGATTCGGGATTACATTACAGGCTCGCATTACGGGTTTGCCGATTAAGCACTTCTTCGTCTTGCTTTGGTTCCTCAAACGTCGGAGGAAGAGCGATTGGAAATATGGTTTGGAAACCACTTTAGATTGTGGATCTGTTTGTTTTCCCAAGAAGGGAACTGACTTTGGTAAGAACTAGATCCAATCATGAAACAGTTTGGAATATGGGTCTGAGACAGAAGTTGGTTGTTAACTCGCTGCCTACAGGTTTGAGGGATTGAGGCTTGGGAGGTTAGAACAACAGGGGCTGTAGTATCAGCTGGAGTAAAATCTGGTTCATCATCTGATGAAGGATCAGGTGGAGGTCTGCAAGAACCTCTCCTTGTAGTCTTCTTTTTACTCATACGGCTTCTGAGGACGACTTCGTAGTCGTCGTCATCAGAGTCATCATCATCCTGGCATGGACAGCCAGGATCACACAAGTGAGCACCGGGAACATCCCATAAGAAATGGCCTTGCACCTTGCTAGGGTACACAGGATAGCCATCAGCAGTGAAACTGTGCATAGGAAGCTTTTCTTGCGCTGTGTGAACAGCAGATATCATAGCAGTGTATGAAAAGGAAGTTCTGGGAGGTTGACTTTCAGGAGGTTGGAAGGTCATCCGGACAGTACCGTCTGGCCTTTTTTCAAATTGGGCTTCTGAAGTATGGATTGGTTGAGAATTCTGGTGGAATTTCTCATAGTTGGAAAGCCATTCCAATGGCATCAACTTGAGAAGTTCGGCTTTTTGGATCTGTTTGGGGATTTGGACAATGGTTGGTATGGTTTCATTGTCGGCTAAGATCATGAGGGTATCTGTGGAGGTGTGAGGAGTTGGAAGATCAAGAGCATGGTTTTGAAGTCTGTAAACCAGCTGGTGATGTAAAGTAGCCATTTTTGAGGTGACCACTTGCTCAGCACCTTGGATCTGGATTTGGACTTTCAAGGTTTTTGAAAGGTTCGGATCTTCAAGGGATAGGTTGAAGTTTGGGTAAAAGGTGAGAAGTACCTTGCTGCATGAAGGGTTGTAAACGATTGCAATATGACATTTGGTACTCTTTGAATCTAGTATCCATAAGAGCCATTCTCATGAACCAAGCCTTTCGACCGTGAGCGTTAAGATCATCGTACTCCCCAAGGTGGAGGTGAGTATAACGCCACGTTCCAGGTTGGTGATTAACTCTTACGGAATTTCAAGGGTTACATCTTGCTGCTTGAGTTGCTTGCAAAGCACACTGGTCTAGTTTGGAAGACTGTACATACTCTTTAGGAGAAGGACGTCTAGAAGTGGCAATAGAACGGATAGATCTAATTACAGAATTAGAACGATGGTAGAGTCTGTAGGGACTAATAAGAGGTAGGGAAGACTCAGAAATTTGTACAGAGTCTGGAACATAGGAATATTCAACAAGGTTTTCTATTTTATTGGATAGGTGTTTTGTACAAGACCTAAAGGTGAGGATATGGAGACTGTGGAGACCCCAGTCTCTAATGCTTGAGAGTTTGAACTCGAACCCATGAGTGTAAAAGTATCTTTCTATTCTTCTTCTTCAGTTCACTAATCTTCTATCATATACCACTCTCTTCAAGAGGGGCAAGTAACTCGCTGTAAGCCAATCGAACAAATCGTTAGGCTCTGATACCAACTGAGATTGGTATCAAAACTTCACAACTCAATATGGCTCTAATACCAACTGGTAAAGGCTATTACGGAATGGCCTACACCTAAAAGCGTAAGTGAGGTAAGAAGTTTTCATGCTTTGGCTAGCTTTTATAGAAGATTTGTGAAAGATTTTAGCACTATTGCTGCACCATTAACTGAAATTGTTAAGAAATATATGGGATTTAAGTGGGGTAGTGAACAAGAAAGGGCATTTAATCTAATCAAGGAAAAATTGGTTTCTATACCACTACTTACTTTACCCGATTTTGTTAAAACTTTTGAAATTGAGTGTGATGCCTCAGGTATAGGTATTGGAGCTGTTCTGATGAAAGAGGGGCGTCCAATTGCCTATTTTAGTGAGAAATTGAGTGGAGCAGCCTTAAACTATCCTACTTATGACAAGGAGATGTATGCATTGATGAGAGCATTAGAAACTTGGCAACATTATCTTATACCTAAAGAGTTTGTTATACACACTAATCAATTAAGTTCGTCATTGCTCTGGTAGAACAACGCCACATATCCGCTACCTGAGTGGTATCAAAACCATAAGACGATATCATAGTTTAATGGTAGAAAGAACTTCAATCTCATGGCTTCATCTTCAACTTCAGCATCATCTAGTACTGATATGTCTCCAGTTTCGTTGTCTTCTACTCTTAGTATCCCTAAGTCTTGTGATAAACATCTAGCACCTAAAATAGAAAATCTAGTAAAATATTCCTATATTCCTGATTCTGCCCAAGTTCGTGAATCGAGTCTTCCTGTAATGAGTCCTTGTACGTAGTATTAGAACTATTATTTCAAAACGTAGAAAATTGCCTAAGGAATATATCCAGTCTTCAAAACTAGACCAGTGTTCTCTTCAAGCTACATCTGCTGAATAGTATGTCACTCTAGAAATTCCCACAGAACTTATTTCCCAGTGGAAAAGAGAGGAATATACACATCTTCATTAACACTTTGCATAGACGAAAAGGTCTTCCTGTTATTGCTAGAGTCAGTTCTCACTACCCTTAATGCTGGGATTGTGCTTCTCACCATTTATCCAAATTTCAACTTTTCTCTTGAGGATCCAAACTGATGAGAACTATCAAGAGAATACCATTAAAGCTTTAAGTGACCCTTTGCACATTCATGAAGGCCCAATTACAAGAGCTAGAGCCAAAAAGATGCAAGCTGCTTTAAATGGATTAATTGAGAAAATATGGATTGAAACTGCAATTCAAGATGCAAGACATCATGAATTGGGCTTGAAGAGAAGTCAAGGCATTGTGGGCATTATTCAAGCTATTGGGCAGCCAAATACACAATTCGGATCACATGCAAAAAGGTCAATTTCGGAATAAAACTGGTATTGATTGAGCTGGAATTAATGTGCAAGCTACATACCGTTGGAAAGATAATTAAGTTAGCTTTCCAAAGAATTTTACAGAGTTAGATTTGGAGTTCTCTAGAAGGAGTTATGACCAATTCATTACAGCATGTTCAGACTTGGGATTTTCAACGACTCCTTCGTTTTTCAACTTCATTTGTTGTTTTGTTTCAAGTTTGTCAATGTGTAAGGTAAGTCTACCATCAATGATGGTGGGCTAACATTAAGTTTGTCAATGATAGCATTAATTATGGTAGGCTAGCATTAAGTTTGTCAATGATAGCATTAGTTATGGTGGGTTGGTGAAGACTTTTGAAGCATGCTTTGACAAACTTATACTTGGAGGGGTGTTCCAATGTTTTCATTTGTATTTTTCGGATTTTGGGTCTCTATTGGTCTATTTAAACTCAGCAACCTTGCTATGTAAGACAATTAGAGATTAATGTTATTTGAATTTGAAAGAATTATTCTTTCTTTGGTTCTTTTTGAGAACTAGTGAACTTATCAAGAATTTACATTCTTGTGGCGTTCCAAATCTAGACTTATCACTCACCTTCTCATCTAAGTCTTGAGTGTGGCGTCAATATCATTCTCTATACCTTTGGTTCATGTTTTCTTAAGCATTGGGTCAAGGTTTTGTTTGTCTTAAATCTGTATAGAACTTTCTTGGGAAGTTGAAACTTCAAATTAAGTGTGAGTTTCAAAGTTTCAATGTGGGATTCACATCACAAACCCTCTCAACTGCCGTTAAAGTTCATATCCAGATCCAAGGAGCAGCGGCAAGATTGCAACATCACACCACCAGTTGGTCTATCACTTACAGAATCATGCGTTAGATCTTCCTGCTCCTCAAGCATCCACTGATGCCTTGATGATCTTGGCTGACACAGAATCTACACCTACCATCATCTAAATCCCAAGACAAATCCCAAAAAATGAACTGAAATAACTCATGCCACTTGAATGGATTTCTAATTATGAGAAATTCCATCAAAATACTGAACCAGTCCAAACCTCACAGCCAAAACTATTTTTAAAGCTCTATCTCCAGAAAATCCACCGGAGCCACACAGGTTGTCCTACACAGCAATGATCACGGCCGTAAAAACGAGTCAATAAGAAAAAATTTGCATTTGGGGATTTAATACAGATGGCTACCCGATCTATCTAGAAAAAGTCAAAGGCCATTTCTTATGGGATGTCCCAGATGCCCATATGCGTGATCCAGGTTGTCCTTGTTTGGATGACTATTCTGATGATGTGGATTTTGAAATCATGTGCAGAAGAAGAAAGAATAAAAAAAAGCCTTCTTTTTCCAATACTCCTTGCAAACATTATCCTTCCTTAGATCCAGATGATCGATCATACAAACAACCATTGCCAATCTATAGGAAAAGTCTTAAATGGATCCAAAAAGAAAAATCCTGCAGAACCCAAGTTGAACCACCTCCTCTTACCCAAGCACTATTGATCCAATCTTGCATGATGTTCTCTACATCTGCACAGTCATACCAAGAAAGCTTTCCTTCTCTAGAAAAGAATACTGACCCTCAAACAAAATTGGTCTCAGCCATACATTCAGTCAGCTATAACCTCATCTGGCCAGTCCGAGCCACTCAAATCTTTTGAACAAGTTCTCAATTGGCAAACCCAAAATGCCACTACTCAGAACATTACTTTGCAAAGTCTTGGACAAAAGATTGAAAGGGTTTCGACCCAAGTTACAAGTACAGACAGCAAAGTTAATGCTATTTTAGATCAACTTCATCAGATCTACATGAATCTTCAAAACAGAATAACCCAGTTGGATGTTGATCTCAGAGCAATGATCAACAACAAGATATGAGGTCCTTAGTTCAATAAAAAAGAAGCAGAAATTAAAAGATTAAAAGCTGAACTATCCAGAATTGAAGCTGATAAACAAAAACATCCACAACCATCCTTGTTTACACAATCTCAGTCTATCCCAATCGCTCCACCATTTTTTAGCACCTATCAACCCTTTTATCAACCCTCATATGCTCCTATAGATCCAACCAAGTTTTTTGGTTTGTCCCAAGCTACCCGTCTCCACCAACGATAGAAAGCAGGCAAATCCAAACAAAATCTCCCAAAAAACAAACTCAGCCTCAAACTACACACATACTTTCCACACCTCCTGTTACACCTACATCCAGTGTTCCACCTATTACAAACCCACAACATTCCCAGAGCCACCAATTCAAAAAGATAAGAACCCACTTCATCAATACTCATCTTCCCTCATTCAGCCTATTGAACCCATCTCTTCTTCAGAACCAGCTTCCAGTTCGGATGATGAACAAATTGATCAATCTGCAATTTCTGCATATAATTCATCCTTAGATGCAATTTCTGCATATAAACCTTCTACTAGAACCACTCCGATAGTAGAAACAGAGTCAAGTGAAGAAGAAACTTCTCAAGAAAGCACAACTACTCATGTTGCTCCTCCTATCACTCCTCCTGATTGTAAGTCATCTTCCTCTTTCAATTGGTTCACATTTGATGACATTCCAAGACACGAATGGACAGAAAGATTTCATGAGTTTCTGCATGGATTAATCTCCAGATGTCTAGACCAAATGCAGACTCACAAGCCGTCCTCAAAGAATTCAGTTCACGATTTATTAGATCTCTTAGAGAATGGTATGAAAGTCTTGGAGAATATCGCTAGTTGCAGTACATCCAGTCAGTACCTGGAGCTGCCATTGTGAAAATTTATTGGCGAACCAACAGCTGTTGTTGAAACAGCCAGGAAGGAGTATCACCAGATGAAATGTTGTTCTCTTCAAAAGAATCATTTTGGCTTTTCACTATAAGAGAACGAGCATGTTCTTCTACAATGATCCAACTCTGAAGCATGTCTTCATAGCTTCTCTGCCTAAGGAGCTTCAACCAGATATTCAAAGACACCTAGCATTGAATAATCTTCAAGTTGAAAACATTTCACTTGGAAAACTCTACCAGATTGCACTACAATTTCTGGAAAAGTTATGTGAGCAGAAAAAGTTTTCAAAGATAAACCACCATTTGCTAAAGCCTGCAAAAAGCCTTCTTATCTTGGAATCCAGTGCAAAGATGAGAAAAGATGCACTTGCCCAACAAAGAAGAAAAAACATTTCTAGAAACATCCTTAAAAAAGTCCAGAAAATACTACCGTTTCTTCAGAAGGAAAGATCCTTCAAAATGGTGTTCATTGCTGCATTTGCAAAAAAAAAGGGACATTTTGCAAGATATTGTCCTTCAATCATCATCTTTGTTATCTGATTGTGATGAAGTAGAGTTAAACTTTTCAGAACAATCAGAACAAGACCCATACACTGCTTTCATTCTAGTAGGGTCAAGTTCCTCTGATGATTCAGGCACAAAAGAAATTTCAATAGTTTTTACTGTTAAATCAGAGACACAGCTAGTCCAATCCATTTCCTTTGCCTAAACTATTCCATCCATTCGCATTTCTATCCTTACCCAGAAATATGCAAATCCCATCCCTGTTATTAGCTTCATCGATACAAGAGCCTAAAGGAGTATGATAAACCCATCTGTTTTCCCAGAATCCTTTTGGAAATCACACCATGAATTCTTCAGAGCTGCTAATGGTTCCTAACTGTGTTATTTGGAAGAAAGTCGCTGGTTCTGAACTACCTGATAAAGATCTTCTTATTGGGTTTGATCTCATTTCCTTAGTCAAAAAGCTCAACATCAGTTTCAAGCAAATGTTTCTTTCCTACATAGATATCCCAAACGTGTTTTCTGTCAAAGACCATCCTCTAGAATACCAATCCCTTACCCAAAAACTCCTCCAGTACTGTCCAGAAAACCATGCACAATTCCACCATCCTTTACCCCTTTGGAAAAATGAGTCTTTCTTCATTCACTTTCCTCTCAAACTCAATGAAGACGTCAACCCAACCAAAGCATCTCATCTTGGAATGACTCCCTCAGATCTCTTGTTAGCCCAACAAGAATACAGTCAACTATTGAGTCAATGTCTAATTGAACCCACAAAGTCAGATTAGGCTAAACGGTCTAAACAAATTAGGGGAAAAAAGAGATTACCCTTAAATGCTTTTATAAGGGATGATAAGTTTCCACTTTCAAAAATCCAATCCCTATTTGTCCATCTCCATCATGCCAAAATATTTTCAAAGTTTGATTTAAAATTAAGATTTTGGCTAGGCATCCATCCTAGTGACCCACCCAAAATAGTCTTCTACACTCCCAATGCCCATTATCAATGGACTGTCATGCCCTTCGATCTTAAATTTACTCCATCCTTGTTGTAAAAGTCCATGATCAAAATCTTCACCCCCCATTTTGCATAGTGTATTGATTTACATCGATGACATTTTGTTGTTTTCTAGAGATCGTCAGGCACATCAACAATTACTTTCTGATTTTCACCAGCTTGTGCAGACACATGGAATCATGCTCTCTAAAAAGAAAAGCATTATTGCATAGCCCTCAATCAACTTTCTCGGAATGACAATTCATAATAGACACTACCTTCCGGAGCAGCACATTTCCCAAGAATTGGAAAAGTTTCCATATCAGAATCTCACTAAGAAACAAATCCAACAATTTCTTGGTATCATCAATTATCTCAGAGACTTTATTCCAAAGGTAACAGTCTACACTAGGTAGCTGCCAAAAATGCTGAGAAAGAATTCCCCACCTTGGGGACCACTTCAAACTATTGCGGTTCAACACCTCAAAAGAATCTCACAGTCTCCTCCACCTCTAAAGACCCCATCCAATAGTCAAAGAGTCTTACAGACAGACACAAGTGATGATTACTGGGCAGCATTGCTTTTAGAAAAAGAAGGAGATAAAGAGTCTTACTGTGCTCATGCTAGCGGACAATTTTCAGCAGCAGAAAAGAATTATCACGTGATTTAGAAAGAAATCGTAGCGGTCAAATATGGAATAAAGAAGTTTGAATTCCATCTGCTGAGTCATCATTTCGTTGTAAGAATGAATAATTAATCTTGAATTTAAAAAATAAGATCCTACCTGACAAACAATTGCTTAATTTGAAAGCATGGTTTGCCAAGTATGATTTTATAGTTCAACACATAAAAGGAAAAGCCAATCTTATCCTTGATTTCCTCACTCATCCTATATGGCTTCTTCATCTAATTCAAAACCCTCTTACCAGAAATCTCTCCCTTTCAAAGCTTTAACCCAGAAACAGTTTCCTCCTAGTGTTACTTTCACCTATGTCTTCCAAATCTAGGACTATGTCAAACGATTCTTGTTCAGATGGTTCATGAAAATCTCTTATGACCATCCCCTGAATTCCATCCTTCCATCCAGAACACATGTTTCTTACTGGTCTCAATCTTGATCTCTCAAGAGATGTCACATAAAATGAAATGTGGTACATGTGGCGTCTCACTATATTGTATGCTACCAAACTAGTCCTTCTAGCCCGAGCTACACTTCTTCATCTTCTCCATCCAGAAAATGCTCCTACCCTCCTATGGACATTTCTTGAATGGTACAGCCCACTTACTTGGTGGCGCAAAACACTCCAAAACATTGCCAGAAATGTTCACCTTAGTGTTCATAATCCATAGACGTTATTTCCAACATCCACACACTAAAGACTACTGGACACAGGATCAAGCATTTGAATGGCAAACTCTGCCACATCCATATCCAATTCTTCATGATCCTTCCATCAATTCCATCTTAAAGGCCTACCTTTTTGAACTCAACAATATTCCACCACACATCCATAGGCCCTCAACACACCTTACAATTGTTCCCTCGCCACTTTCCTAGAACACCCAATCCAGATCCTACTGTTACAAGAATCCTAGCCAAGGAAGAAAGGCTTGACTACACAGATTTCCTATTCCAAGATTCCCAAGACCCTTGGGAAGCATTTATGTCCCTGGTCAGTCAATTTTCCAGTCCATACTCTGGCTACATGATCCCCACACCAACAGTCCCAGAACCTTCACAACCATCTCCAGTGAGCTCACAGGGAAAAACAACAGTCCATACTTGGCCAGCTAATGTTCAAGGAAAGATAAAAAAGGTCCACATTCAGAAAAGTCACACAGGAGATACTACTGACAATGAAGACTCCTCAGACTTTGTAGATAAGCTCCTCCGTAGAAAAATCCAAAAGGCTCAAAGACAATATGAAAAGCAGACAATGTCCATGTCTCCATCAAGATTCTCATCCACTCCATGATCCGGGAACCAAGGCTTTAATAAAGACAGGGGTCTTGTCCTGTCCCAGTGTGTTTTATTTTTAGCACGCGTGGATTGCTTTTTCTTATGCTTAGCTTTGCTTTTGTAAAAGATACTTTTGCTTTTGCAAAATGAATCTTTACTTTAAGCTTTTACATTTACCTTTGCTTTAATCATGATAAGGATAAGGGTCCTGTCTTATCCTTTCTCCACCTTATGCCCCGGTCTTAATTTGTGGGAGGCACTTTGAAAATAAAATCTAAGTTCAAAAATATGTCAATGTCTCTCTAAATCTCTCTTCTCTGGGAAACTCTAAGATTGTCTCCAAACCATTGCTCTAAGAACAGTTCGTCCCTTTTTATACTGAGTATGCTTTGAACTTGCCTCTGTTGAGGATCCTGTGCACCAGAAAAGTCCTGATTCCCTAAATCCATCCCAAGCCTAGATTTCACGTAGAGTCTTGACACCGTGTGACGACGTTTAGGATGATTACCGAGGGTTGAAAGGTCCACCTCGTGTGGTATTCACTTCTGGTATTAGGTATATCGGCTGGAAACCCGAGCATGCGGGCTACTGGCCCAAAGGACGATTAAGTGAACCCAAACATATTTGATTCGATATTATGCATTTCTCTTAACGGGGCATCTATAATTCATGTGACCATTTCTATTGCAATAATGAAAAATAATTTTACGATCACTAGTGGAGGTAGCCTTAACAAAGTAATTTTTGTAGTACTTTTATTTCAAGTTAGGCTTATACCCAAGTCCTCCTTGTGTGTTTTTTAGAGTTTAACAATTTTTCTAAGTTCTTTTGACCATTAACACAATCTCATTGAGCTCATTGCTCTTCTGCTTAAGCTCCTCATTTTCTTTGATCAAATTATCAACATTTGATTAAGGTACTTTGTTTACCTTTTAAAGATGCAATCCTATCATGCAATATTTCATTATCTAATTCTAGTGCTTTGATCTTTCCATTTATAAATCATTGCATATTAAGACATACATTTTTCTTACCAATTTTCATTATATCATTATGCAGCTCTTTAAAAGCATCATATAATTCATCATAAGTAGGAAGACCATTTACCTCACCAAGTTCATCATCTCTTATTGCCATAAGTGCTCGGTTTGACACTTCTTGTAAATCTTCTTCATCACTTGATTCTTTATCACTATCGTCCCAAGTAGCGACCATGGCTTTCTTCTTGAGTTTGTTGAGAAGTGGGCACTTCGACCTCATATGGTCAGGGTTTTTGCATTCATAGCATATGATTACTTCCTTTTTCTTCTTTTAGTTCTTGAGGTTTCTAAATTTTTTTCGCTCATCGGATTTCTTGAAAAACTTCTTGAATTTTTTAGCCATCATAGCCATTTTTTCATCCTCGAAATTGCTTTCTTCATCACTTTCAGGTTTTGATGCTCTTAATAAGACAATGCTTTTCTTCTTTTTCAGCTACAAAATAAGAGATCCACTTAATCATCAATAAGCAAAGTATTTAAATCTTTGACGTTCTCAATGGCAGTTCTCTTGGGTCTCCATTCCTTTGTAATGACCTAATGATTTTCTTTACCTTCTTGTTATTTGAAAATGTCTTACCAAGTGCTTCTAGAGTGTTTATTATATCCATAAATCAAGTATACATGAAATGGACACTCCCATTTTATTCTATTTGGAACAACTCATATTACCTAGTATACCTATTGATTTTATACTCTTTCACTTGTTTTGTACCCTCATAAACAACTTCAAGTTTATTCCAAATTTCATGAGCATAGTTTCTATGGAACTCTTTCTTATCTAAGGCACAAAATCAGGCATTCATAGCTTTGGAATTTAGTGAAGATTTTCTCTTTTCCAACTCATTCCATGACTAGAAGGTTTTGGAATTTCTTCCCCTTCTTTATTTTTAGTAGTTGGCATTAAAGGACCATCATTAACAATTTTCTAAATCTCATAATTTAAAGCTTTCAAGTAAATTCTCATCCTAATTTTCCAATACAGGTAATAGTTTCTATCAAAATATGGTGGTCCTATTGGTAGTGTCGTTAGGGTGCACCAAATTTAAAACATTACTAGTAGTATAAATAATTAGTACAGAGCGAGTAAGGATCGATCCCACAGAGACTATGCTAGTTGTATTTATTATCAATTTAAAAGCAGGACTTAAAATAAAATAATAATAGGAATAATAATATAAATTAATCTAACTGAAAATAAAGAAAATGTCAACTAAAAATAAAGAAAATGGGGGTTTTTTGAATTTTTAACTAAATAGCAAGAAATAAAAACTCTAATTAAACTATGAAAACAATAATTTAATAAAAAATCTAATTAAAGGAGAAAGAAATAACAATGAGAAAACTTTGGTTAAATAATCATTCGCCACCACCAAACATGTACATAATATACCAATTCTATCAATATACCAATTCTATCATCCATTTATATTGAAACTATCAACTGTAGACAACAACAAGCTCTGTTTGTCTTAATCTTTCCTTAGTACTAGCCCTTTGATTTGATTTTGATCCTTTCCTATTTGCTTAGATTACAATTCTGATTTGATCTAAATTCTTTCGTATTTGTTTAGATTTAGATTCAGATTTGATTTTAGTTTAGGATTTATTTCCAAAAATTCATGTAACCAACCCTATATAATGTACTCATATCCAATAAAGAAAGATAGATAAGTTTTGATGCAATGGGTGAGAGAGTTAATTCTCTTGGGTTCTTATACAAACTCTTTAAACTTATGGAATTTTCGGGGCATTCAAGCTCTTGATTTATCAATTAGATCATCCATAGCTAATTGTGGCATCCTCGCATACCAGGGTTCGTGCTTTCAATAAGAATTGGGTCACACTTCCATTCAATTCCGAGTTTAGATTCGATCTTAGGGACTAAATTGTTTAAGGTCGTGTCAGTTCTTGACGGGGTTTATAAAAAATAATAATAATTTTTGGCACTTGGCACCATTTCTAACATGATACACCGAACATCAAAGATGCAACATGTGATGTAAACATGAAACATGAAACATGAAATTTACATATAAAAAATTAATAACAATATGCAGATGAGTACAATGTAAACATGCAATAGAATACTTAATACATGTGATGGACAATATTGTACATGAAACATGACTGTCAAACATGAAATGGGCGAGTTTGGTAGGGGTGTTCGTGGATCGGATTTTGCGGATTGGAGATCAATCCATATCTGATCCACAATTTTGCCGATTATAAATTTTTGATTTAATCAAATCCATAGATTGGTGAAATTCAATCCAAATCAAATCACACGTCTGCTGATCAAATGTGGGTTTGATCTAATCCATATCCAATCATTTTGTCAAACCATTTTCCTTTTCCATACCTTCTGCTAGTGTGGATTAGATCTGGATTTAACAGGAAGGCAACTGGACAAAGGTTTAACCAGTACCAGAAGATGTAGAAAGCTTGGGGGGTTATGTCAGTGATAACATAGTGACCCCAACTAGAATGTTCATCAACTACATGGTAGAAAGTTTTACTGAGAGTAAAAATGAGTTGATGCATCTGGTCTGAGTTTGGATGAGGTTCAAAGGGTTGATGACTTAAACCATCTTTCTGAGGCTTAAACTCCTGGGCGGCCATAAGAGACCATAGACGCCATGTGAGGTTGTTGGGACAGTTAAAGTCATATTTGTGATCTATGACTTTTCAAAGATGAAGTTACAGGTTCTTCAGCCATTGTATGAAAGTCATAAGGGTGAAGGTAGAAGTGTCTACCATCATTTGCTTTGAGGGCTCATGATGAATGGGATGTAAATCTCAAAATGAGGAATTTGTTTTAGAAGGAGTGATGATAAGGCTAATGGCTAATGTGCTTTTATAGGTTCGATTCCTCTTTTGAACTTTGGATTCTTTGGGATAAAGTGTTTGCGATAGCGATGGATAAGACTAGTACCTTGTTGGCAATCGAGAAAAGATCTCGGCTTTAATGGCGGTGAGTTACTTTTCTTGAAATTTCTGCAAAATTTGGATTCTGATGGACCCGTAGGGTGCATCTTTCTTGAAGTAACTTTGACGGTGGCTTGTGTGGACCATGACTTTAGGGAAAAAGTCTATGAGATAATTCATGATTCAGCTGTTGAATACACTTGCTTTGAAAGGTTGACATCTGGAAAGTTCATCAATTGTTGTGCAATGTCTTGATTACTGGTAATGTAATCGAGGAAGTTGATGGATGAAGCAATAAAGCTTTCTTTTACGATAACATGATGCCATAATGTTTGATGAGAGTGTAGAACTACGTGAGCAGCTATTTGGTGTGCTGATGATGCATGGAAAACAACAAAATGTCGTCAATGTAAATCAATGCACTATGCAGTATGGGCTGGAAGATTTGTATCATGGACTTTTGGAAAATGGATGGGGCTACTTTGAGACCAGAAGGGCATGATCCATTGATAATGGGCATTGGGTATGCAAAATGCGATTTTGGGCTATCAGCTGGGATGGAGGCCTATCTGCCAAAATCGACTTAAGGTCGAACTTTGAAAATATTTTGGCTTTGGGTGTATGAACAAAGATTGGATCTTTGGGGTGGAAACTTATCATCCACGAGAAAGCATTTAAGGGGCGATAGTCTATGACTAGTCTTTTCTTTCCTCGAACTAACTTTCGGATCGTTTTCAACATAAAAGGCTTGTGAGCCCAATCGACTTAGTGGGTTCAATGAGGCCTTGTGCTAATAGCTGGAGGCATTCTGTTGTGCTAAGGAGGTGCGAGGTGTCATTCTGGATGGGATGCTTTGGTAGGATTGACATCTTCATTGAGTTTGAAAGGGAGACTCGCGAAGAAGGATTCATTCTTCCACGAGAGGAAGGGTGATGGAGCTGTGAGTGGCTTTACATGCAAAACTCGAGTTTGAGGATATGTCACAGTAATCGGTGGGTGTTCCTTAATGGAAAAGCAGGGTTTGGGATGTACATGTATGGAAGGAACATGTGTTTGAAGCTAATTCCACAGGTTTGATGACAAGCTTTTCGGTGAAATTAGATCAAAGCCAATGAGAAGATCTTTAGTGTGGAGATCTGAACGATGAGTTTCTTTGAACAATACGATTAGGAAAAGCTATCTGATGGGTTTCTGTAGTTCTGAATGTTTCTCCATTGGCATTTACGAAATATCATCACATGGTTTCGATGGGACTACGGAAGAATCTGAGGGTTGATCATGGATTCTTACGCGGTATGAACGAATGGGTTTGAGAACTTGGATCGGGTGAGACTTTGACGAAGGTATTTTGTGAGCGACAAGCAGTTTTGGGTGGCTTTTGGAATGGACTGGGTCGATTTCTTTTGTGAAAAAGATTGTAGACAATGGATGCATGTCGAGGAGGATGAGACCTCGAGTTATCTGACTGAAATATTACAGGCGGACTACTGCTAGGATGAAAGCGATGTCGAGAATCTTGTTGATTCCGAAAAGTTGGATTCAATTTCATCGTTGTCGCAAATTTGGTTTGAAGGCATGAATCTTTGGATCAATCGAGCGCCTTTGCGGGCTTGTTGGCACAATGCTTGGCAAAGTGGCCTTTTCTTTTGCATATGTAGCAGCATCTTTCTGGATATGGGCTTTTGAAACTAGAAGATGGGTCTTTTCTTACGAAGAAGCAGTATCGTTTCTTGGGCTTTCTAGAAGACCGTGGGTGAGGATAGTGTTTGGGAACTTACGGAAATGTTTTTCTTTTGGTTGGGCAAGTGCATTTCTTCTTGTCCTTGCACATGATTTCCGGTGGGGCTGACTTTTGCATATAGCATAAGTTGCTTTTCCTCGATCAAATCTTTGAAGAATTTCTTTTGTTACGCACTTCGCATCAAGACATTGAAGAGCAATCGATAAATCTTTCAAGAGAAATTGCTTGATAGTAATGTTGTCTTGAGTGAAGTGTCTTTGAATATGCGGATGGAGTTCCTCGGGAAGGAAGCAATGAAAACATGCTTAAGAGATGGATCGTTAAATCCGTTGAGCTTGTAGAACAACGTACTCATTCTTTTGTAGTGAACATCAGGATGTTTCTTCTCGAGAGACAACATTTCATCGATAATACTCATTCTATTTGTGTCAACAACGACTCTAGGATCATGATAGGCGATCATAGATGGCGAAGAGTCTTTGCGCTGATGCGGATTGAAGGAATTGCGATTGGCGATAATCTCGAGGCTTTCATACCATTCTCGTAAAGATCCGTAAAGCGGAGTTGAATTCTTTGAGAACTCTCGAGAATCGGCATTTGGAGCAGACATTTGCAAATCTATCCATGCGGAATTCATGGAATCTTCATCCATTTGTGTGCAGGAACATCATCAAGGTGAACCAATGAAGTGATGACTTTGAAGTGTGATTGAAGCTTTGTGGAGGTGGATCGGGAGGTGGTGCGAGGTGGTGCGGGAGTGGTATGGTGGTGCCACTCTGTGCATGAGTTTCCTCATCACTAGAAATTGGATCTACAATAGGAGTAGTTCTTCTAGTGGAAGATTGACTTGATCATTTCTTTGTTTGAGCCATCAAGGCTAATCTGGAAATATCGAATTTGGGATTCATCATCGAGAGAATGATGTGTAAGCGAGAGGATGTGAAGATATCATTGATGGTGCAGGGCCATGCATATGCTCGATGAGTTACGAACATGTATACGAGTTAGTAGAGCGAAATTTCGATGTGATTTACGGGGTATAGAGCAGGTTCATCGGGTTTTATACGGGAAGATATATGGGCGATGAAGGGGTTGTTGTCTTTTGGAAGTGGTTGTGGTTGTTCGGGGAATGTATTCGAGGAATGAGCGAAATGTTCACGAAGATGAAGGACACGGTGTTGGAGTGCAAGTGGTTGACTGTGGGTGGCTTAGTGCAGTTGGGTATACTGCGGTGGTGTATAAGTGGAGGTGTGAAGGTTGACTACGGTTGAGCAGGTTGGTGTTTGGGTGACCTTTCTTTTGGCTTTTTAGTGTATGACTTGTTCTTTATTCTTTGTTATCTCTCTTGTTGTCTTTCACAGTACAGGGCAGTACCAGGACAAGCCAAAAACTTTGTTGGATCAAGCGGTTGGGTCGTTTCTTTGATAGAAAGGTTGGTAGGTCTTTGAAGCGGTGGTGACACACGATAGGTTGAGGCTGAGTAGCGGATGATGGTTGAAGCTGTTGTTATGCATACTGCTTCTATTCTTGCAAGTTCGACTTTTAGCTTTCGATCTCTAACTTCTTTACGGTTGAAATCGGGACCCCGAATGTTGTTATTGATCATGGATTACGAGATCGATATCAAGCTGGTGACTTCTGACTGCGAGTTGAGATAGATCTGGTCAGTGAGATGATATAGCGATGACTTTGCTATTTGTTTTGTTGACACAGGTGGAAACCACTTTCTATCTTTTGACTATGTTTTGCAAGGCAATATTACGGTACATGGCGTTACTGCGTTTGCCAATTGAGGACTTGCTCGTATTGCTTGAGAGGTTGAATGGCGGTTGAGGATATTGCGGGGTTGGATGTATGGTGGGACATCGCATTAGTACGTGAGTGCATGTTTCTTTCCATGGGAGAAAGTTTTCTGGTAACGAGTGCGAGATGTAGAAAACATCATCATGCAAGGCGGGTAGTGATGCTTGAATAAGCGAAAAAGATGCGGCTTGGGCTCTGCGGGTTTTTTACATTGGGATAAAGTATGGCTTTGGGTTTGCGGATTTTTCTTTTATGGGCTCGAGATGGTTTGATGGGTAAAGGTGCGAGGTTTGGAGCATCATCTGGATCGATGGAGGTAAGATTTGCGAGGTGTTTTGGCAAAGCAAGGCTTTCCTTTTTCTTTCTTCTCTGCGCATGATTTGAAATCCTCGTCATCGAATAGTTGTCATCCTCATGAGGACAACTGGATCACACATCTGAGTCGGTATCCCATATGAAATGACCATCGATCTTGTCCGTATAGTGGATAACCATCGTGGCTAAATCCCAAATAAATTTTCTTTTCTTGCTTGGTTTTTGTGATTTGGATCATCATGGTGTAAAGGCGACCTATGAGGTTCGGTGGTTTTCGGAGTTGGTGCTTGAAAAGCTGTTTTGTGGATTGCCATCGGGGCCTTGATTCGAAAAGAGGTTCTTGAGCGGTTCGGTGTTTTCATGGAATTTCTCATAGTTAGAAATCCATTCGAGGCATGAGTTCTTTGCGGTTCATGTTTGGGTATCTGTTTGGGAATTTGGATTATAGTGGGTGTGGATTACGTATCATTAAGATCGTGAGCATCGGAGGATGCTTGAGGGTTAAGTCTAGCATGGTTTTGCGATAGACCAGGTGGTGTAAAGTGGCGATCTTTGAGGTGGTGGTGACACTGCTCACGAATCTGGATCACGAACTTTGAGAGCTTTTGAGAGGTTGGGATCATCGAGGAAAAGTTGAAATTTGGATAAAGGTGGTAGCACACTTCCGAGTTGAGGTGGTGAGGCTGTTCCGATCCTTTGCATCTTTGGTCTTTCTTTGGCGGTATCAATAAGCGATTCTGGCGATGGCTGGAAGACCTTTTTCGTCCATGTAGGGTGAGAATCATTGATTCCTCCAGAGATGAAGGTGAGAATATTCCTCTCTCTTCCTTTGGGAGATAAGAGTATCGGATTTCTAGGGTAACATCTTTGTTCAGAAGTTGGTGAAGAGAGAACCTTTAGTCATCTGAAGGCATGCATACTCTTTTGGAGTACTTCTACGCTGAGATAAGGTTTTACACTTTTGGTGAAACTAGGGTTTGTACAAGTAGTAGGACTCGTTACGGTGGGGTGAACTCTTTACTTGAAAGCGGACTACTGGAATATCAGTGATACAAGATTTTCTATTTTAGAGGCAAGATACTTTTACATGACTGGAATTTTAGAGTGGATTTAGACCGATAATCGAGCTAGACTTGAAGTCAAGTCAAGACATGTTTGATAATTTCCTTGGGTAATCGTATCCCTGCTTTCTCTACAACCAACTGTAATCCACTGGAGTATTTCACACCGCAGTCAATCCCATTGCATCCTCGTTAATCCATCGGCTACATACATCACAGATTCGTGAATCCTGTGATATTCACATTCAGGGCTGATCTACATTACCTCTCGAATACGATGAATCTATTCCTCATATGTCTTAGCTCGATGGCTCAAACAAGTGATTGTCAATCAGAACTACTCCTGACGAGGAAACGCAGCTGGCACCACTCATACCACTCTGCATCACCTCCCGATCCTCAAATCACACTTCAAAGTCATCACTCATTGGTTCACCTTTGATGATGTTCCCCTACAAATGACGGAAAGATTCCATGAATTTCTGCATGGATAGATTTGCAAATGTCTGCCCAAATGCCGATTCTAGATTCACGGATCTTTACGAGAATGGTATGAAAGCGATTATCGCCAACCGATTCAATTCGCCATCTATGATCGCTCATTGGCGATCCTAGAGTTAGGAATGAGTATTATCGGATGAAATGTTTCTCTCGAAAGAAACATCCGGATGTTCACTACAAAAGAATGAGCATGTTGTTCCACAAGCTCAATTGATTTAACGATCCATCTCTTAAGCATGTTTTCATTGCTTCCTTCCCCGAGAACTCCATCCGTACATTCAAAGACACTTCCAAAGACAACATTGAAGCAATTTCTCTTGGAAAGATTTATCGATCGCTTTCAATGTCTCAACAAAGAAATTCTTCAAAGATTTGATCGAGAAAGCAACTTATGCTAAGGCGTGTAAAAGCGTTCCCCACTGGAAATCATCAGGACAAGAAGAAATGCACTTGCCCAACCAAAGAAAAAACATTTCAAGTTCCCTAAACACTATCCTCACCCACGGTCTTCAGAAGCCCAAGAACGTAAAGAAAAGACCCATCTCTAGTTTCAAAAGCCCATATCCGGAAAGATGCTGTACATATGCAAAAGAAAGGCCACTTGCCAAGCATTGTGCCAACAAGGCGCTCGATTGATCGATCTACAGCCTTCAAACTTACAGATGATGAAATCAATCCAACTTTGAACGAAGATTTCGACACGCTTCATCTAGCAGGTCCGCCCGAATATTTCTGCTGAGATAACTCGGGTCTCATCTGATGCATCCATTGTCTACAATCTTTTTCACAAAGAAATTGACCCAGTCCATTCCAAAAGCCACCCAAACCTGCTTGTCAGTCACAAAATACCTCGTCAAAGTCTCTGATCCAAGTTCTCAAAACCCATTCCGTGTCGGTTCTTATTGATAGGTAAGAATCCATGATCAACCCCGTGATTCTTCCGAGAGTCCTCGAAACCATGTGATGATATTTCAGAAATGCCAATGGAGAAACATTCGAACTACCTCGATTACGGAAACCCATCAGATACTTTTTCCCTAATATTGTTCAAAAGAAACTCATTGGTTGAGATCTCCACACAAAGATCTTCTCATCTTTGATCTAATTTCACCGAAAAGCTTGTCATCAAACCTGTGGGAATGCTTCAAACACATGTTCTTCCATACGACATCCCAAACCCTGCTTTCCATTTGAACACCCACCGATTACCGGACATATCCTCAAACCCTTGAGTTTTGCATGAAGCCACTCATGCCCATCACCCTTTTCCTCGAAGAATGAATCCTTCCGCGAGTCTCCCAACTAAAGATGTCAATCCTACCAAAGCATCCCATCCAGAACGACACCCTGCACTCTCCGTCATCAAGCAGAATGCCTCCGATTAGACAAGGCTCATTGAACCCACTAAGTCCGATCATCAAGCCTTTATGTTGAAACGATCGCAGTTCGAGGAAGAAAAGACTAGTCAGACTATCGCCAAATCTTTCGAGGATGATAAGTTTCCACCCCAAAGATCCAATCTTTGTTCATACACCTGGCCAAAATATTTTCAAAGTTCGACCAAGTCGATTTTCGAAGATAGGCCTCCATCCCGTTGATAGGCCCAAAAGCGCATTTCATACCTAATGCCCATTATCAATGGTGTCATGCCTTCGGTCTCAAAGTTTCATCCATTTTCCAAAAGTCCATGATACAAATATTCACCGTACGCATAGTGTATCGATTTACATTGACGACATTTTGTTGTTTTCCAGATCATCGTGCACAAAGGGCTTTCACGTAGTTCTACACTCTCATCAAACATTATGGCATCGTTGTAAAAGAAAAGCTTTATTGCTCCATCCATCAACTTCTCGGGATGACAATACGATGGTTTACGTAATCAAGACATTGCACAACAATTGATGAACTTTCCGATGTCAACCTTTCAAAGAAGATTCGCTTTCTTGGAATCATCAATTATCTCTAGACTTTATCCCTAAAGTCATGGTCCACACAAGCCACCGTCAAAGTTACTCAAGAAAGATGCACACGGGTCCATCGAATCCACAGAAATTTTCAAGAAGAATGTACAACTCACCTCTGCCTTTCAAGGTTCCTCCAATGGTCAAAGAATTCTCCGCACCGATGCGTTGATAATTCAAGCGCTTTATTATTGAAGGAGGATAAGAAAGAATCCATCGTGCCATGCCGGTCAATTTTCGACGCAGAAAAGAATTACCACATCATTTACAAAGGAAATCTTAGCGATCAAATATGGAATAAAGAAATTTGAGTTCCATCTCGAGTCATCATTTTATGGTAAGAATCGATAACTCCTCTTTCCTCGATACTAAACTTCAAAACAAAGTCCTTCCCGACAAAGCTCTCAACCTAAAAGCTTGGTTTGCCAAGACGACTTCATTAAACATATCAAAGAAAAGACAATTTAATCATCTCCTCACACCACCACATATAAAACCTACAGATATCCTGTCATCCATAACCATTCCAGTTATCTCAACTTGTTAAATCTTCCAGCCAAAACTTTTCCCTTTAAAGCAGCCCATCCAAACACAATTTCCTCCAGTCATGTCTTTTTCAACTGCTTTCCAAATTCAAGAATATGCCAAGCAATATCTCTTTCGTTGGTTTATGAGATTTCACTATAATAATCCACTCAGTTTTCCAACTTTCCATCCAGAGTGTATGTTTCATCGTCTTATCTTGATTTGTCAAGAGATATTATCTTGAAGAAGAAATGTGGTATGTGGTGTCTCACCATATATCCACAAAGCTTGTCCCGCCTGGCCCAAGCTACCACGACATCTCCACAATCCACGAACGTATCCACATGTGGACTTCTCGAGGTCCCACCAATGGTGGCGAACTACGAACAATATTACTCTTAATTCATACCGACCGACGCTGTCAGAACCCAAATGTTTACTACGTGTTCATTGTGCATCGCCTTATTTCCAAGATCCCCACACCAAGGATTTTGGACACAAGACCAAGCCTTTGAATTCATGACTGCCGCATCCTTATCCTATCCTTCAAACAATAATGCTCAACTCAAGGCATACCTTTTGAAATCAACAAAATCAAGACACCCATCAGAGAAATTCACAACACTTCAATTTGTCCAAATCATAAACTTGAATTATCTCATCACCAATATCCTGCAACTACTTTCAAAAAACCTCAACCTACAGGAATAGTCATCCGGGAAGAAAGACTTTGACTTTTATTTCAGGAATCCCAAGACCACTGGGAAGAATTCATCTCACTTTTAAGTCAAGTTCCAGGTCCCACTGGTGCACTATGATTCCGACTACGGTTCCTGATCCTCTAAGAGTCACTTTCCTTACTACCCACAGCGCGGATGTCAAAGGAAAGAAAAGAAGATTCGGCATATAATGCAGTGAGACATCAATGTATGACGGTACACAATTCAGCTTAATTTTGAATATATGATTTTACGAAGAAAGATTCGAATAGCTCAACTAGATGATGAAGAGATGAACATGTCTATGTCTCCATCTCGATTCCCATCCACCCGTGAATCATGGCTTTAATATTTTGTTTTCTAGTGTGCAAGCATAATAATTGGCTTTTACTATTTGCTTTTGTAAAAGCTACTTTAAGCTTTGTTTGTTTATGCTGTAAAAGCTACTTTAAGCTTTGTTTATGCTTGTAAAAAGCTACTTTAAGCTTTGTTTTGTTTGTTATGCTTTGTAAAAGCTACTTTAAGTTTTCGTTTGCTTGAAAAAGCTACTTTAATCGGGATAAGGATAAGGGTCCTGTCTTATCCTTTTAGCTTTTAGCTCTATATAAGTGAAGCTTTAGCTTTGTAAGAGATGAATTAGAGTCGGATTACGATCCGTAAGCTAGTTCGAGGTAAGAGCCTCTTGTAAGAAGTTCAAGTTGAAATAAAAATCATGTTTGCTTAAACACTCTCTTCCGGGTAATCCTCTCAAGTCATCTCTTCTCCATAGTTCTAAGAATTGTTTGCTTCTTCCTATCGATCGAGTATGCTCTACACTTGCCTCAATTGAGGATCGCCATGTATCAAAAGTTAAGGAATCAAAGTGCAGAGTCTAGTCCAGTCTCAGTGAACCGAGTAAGTCTGAAAACCAGTAAGGTCTAAACACCCCAATAGTTCGTCCGCTTAGATCAAGACAGGGTCGCCAGGATCGCCTAGGATGATTACCGAGGGTTAGTAGACTCCAGTTGTCTATCCAGGACTCCAATTGTTCTGATCCATGAGCCATTTAGGATTCAAAGCAGGGACCGCGTTCTCAAATTCAGCGATTGTGTCTTAAGAGACACCATGGTGGTAATAGAGCAATTTGTTTTCCCTATTCCCATCCCACGTTGGTATCAGAGACAACGTCTTTCACTCACTGAAGCCATATCATATAATTAGTTGGTTGTTGAGAGAGAAACCGAGGATACCCTTACCCAAGGAAATTATCAAACATGTCTTCAACTTCAACTTCAAGTCTAGCTCCAAAGGTCGGCCTCATCCACTCTAAAAATCCCAGAGTCATGTAAAAAGTATCTTGCCTATAAAATATAAAATCTTGTAGAATACTCGTATATTCCAGAGTCTGCTCAAGTAAAAGAGTCTACCCCAGAATGAGTCCTTACGACAAAACTCATAGTTTCACCAAAAGTGTAAAAACTCTTATCTCTAGGCGTAGAAGTACTCCAAAAGAGTATGTACAGTCTTCTAGACTAGACCAGTGTTCTCTTCAGTCAACTTCGGCTGAACAGTATGTTACCCTAGAAATCCCAGATACTCTTATCTCCCAGTGGAAGAGAGAGGAATATTCTCACCTTCATCTTGGAGGAATCCGAATGATTCTCACCCTACATGGACGAAAAGGTCTTCCAGTTACTGCCAGGATTGCTTTACTTGATACTCGCTTTAAGCAGTACCAGCATGCAGTGATCGGAACAGTTCTCACTACCCCATTTCGGAAAGTGTACTCACCTTTATCCAAATTTCAACTTTTCCCTCATGATCCCAACCTCAAAGCTCTCAAAGTTCAGATCCAGATTCAGTGGAGCGAGCGTCGGTACCCTCAAAGATCGCCACTTTACACCACCGGTTGATCATCGCCGCAAAACCACGTTAGACTTGAACTCCTCAAGCATCCTCCGATGCTTCACGATCTTACCGATACAGTAATCCACACCACTATAATCCAAATTCCCAACGGATACCCAAACATGAACTGCAAACTCATGCCTCTTGAATGGATTTCTAACTACGAGAAATTCCATGAAAACACCGAACCAGTCACGAACCTCTTTTGAACCAAGGCCCCGATGGCACCATCAAAAAGCTTTTTCAAGCACCAACTCGAAAAACCACCGAAACCTCATAGTTGTCTTACACATGACGATCCATCCGTCAAAACCAAGCAAGAAAAGAAAATTCCCATTTGGGATTTAGCCACGATGGTTATCCGCCATACGGACAAGATTGATGGTCATTTCATGGATACGACTCCAGATGTGTGATCCAGTTGTCCTGCGAGGATGACAAGCTATTACGATGATGAGGATTTTGAAATCATGCGCAGGAGAAGAAAGAAAAGGAAAAGCCTTGCTTTGCCAAAACACTGCAAATCCTTACCTCCATCGATCGAGATGATGCTCCAAACCTAGACCTTTACCCATCAAACCATCCGAGCCCAAAAAGAAAAATCGAAACCCAAAGCCATACCTCTATTTATCCCAACAGAAAAACTCGCAGAGCACTTTTTCACCGCTTATTCAAGCATCATCCGGTCTTGCATGATGTTTTCTACATACATGACTACCAGTGAAAACTTTCCTCCCATGGAAAGAAACACGAACCATTGCAGACTAATGTGATGTCCTACCACATCCAACTGCATATCCTCAACCATTCTCAGAACCTCGAAGCAATAGCAAGTCCTCAATTGGCAAACTCACACATTTCCAGAATATTGCCTTTCAAAACTTATGTCAAAAGATAGAAAGGGTGTCCACCCAGGTCAACAAAACAAATAGCAAATTCACTGCTATATCATCTCAGTTGGACCAGTTCTATCTCAATCCGAATGAGTCACCATTGGATATTGATCTCAACTATGATCAATAACAACATTCGGGGTCCCGATTTCAACCAGAAGGAGATCGAAAGCTAAAATGAACTTGCAAGAATTGCATGCATACAACAACCCAGCTTAACCATCAGTTTACCCGGCCTCAACCTATTGGTGTGTCACCACCGCTCTTCAAAGACCTACCAACCTTTCTATCGAAACGACCCAAACCGCTTTGATCCAACAAAGTTTTTAGCTTGTCCCGGTGTACTGTACTCAGGGAAAGACAACAAGAGAGACAACCAATGACAGAATTAAGACCAAAAAGCCAAAAGAAAGGTCTAAACACCCCAATAGTTCGTCCGCTTAGATCAAGACCAAGGAGGGTCGCCAGGATCGCCTAGGATGATTACCAGAGTCATGTAAAAAGTATCTTGCCTCTAAAATAGAAAATCTTGTAGAATACTCGTATATTCCAGAGTCTGCTCAAGTAAAAGAGTCTACCCCACTGTGAATGAGTCCTTACCAACAGGTTGTACAAAACTCTAGTTTCACCAAAAGTGTAAAAACTCTTATCTCAGGCGTAAGTACTCCAAAAGAGTATGCCTTCAGACTAGACCAAGGTTCTCTTCACCAACTTGAATAAAGATGCTACCCTAGAAATCAAAGATACTATTATCTCCTATAGTAATAGAGAGGAATATTCTCACCTTAATCTTGGAGGAATCCAAATGATTCTCACCCTACATGGACGAAAAGGTCTTCCACATCGCCAGATTGCTTTACCTGATACTCGCTTAAGCAAGACCAAAGATGCGTTGATCTGAAGCTTCTCACTACCCTCAACTCGGGAAGTGTGCTACTCACCTTTTATCCAAATTTCAACTTTTCCCTTGATGATCCCAACCTCTCAAAAGCTCTCAAAGTTCAGATCCAGATTCAGGGAGCAGAACAGTCAGCTACCTCAAAGATCGCCACTTTACACCACCAGTTGGTCTATCGCTTGCAAAACCATGCGTTAGACTTGGCAACTCCTCAAGCATCCTCTGATGCTTTGATGATCTTAGCTGATACAGAATCCACACCCACTATAATCCAAATTCCCAAACAGATACCCAAACATGAACTGCAAAGAACTCACCTCTTGAACGGATTTCTAACTAGAAATTCCATGAAAACACAGAACAAGTTCAAGCAACCTCGAATCCAAGGCCCCGATGGCAATTCAAACAGTTTTTCAATCACCAACTCAGGAATAAACACCGTAAACTCATAGGCTTTCTTACACCACACGATCCAAATTAAAAACCAAGCAAGAAAAGAAAATTCCCATTTTGGGGATTTGCCACGATGGTTATCCACCATACGGACAAGATTGATGGTCATTTCATGGGACACCGACTCAGACATGTGTGATCCAGTTGTCCTGCGAGGATGACAAACCATTCCGATGATGAGGATTTTGTAATCATGCTCAGGAGAAGAAAGAAAAAAGGAAAAGCCTTGCTGCCAAACACCGCAAATCTTACCTCCATCGATCCGTATGATGCTCCAAACCTCGCACCTTTACCCATCAAACCATCCGAGCCCAAAAAGAAAATCAAGAAACCCAAAGCCATACCTCTGTTAATCCCAACAGAAAAAACCTGCAGAGCCCAAGCTGCATCCTTTTCACCAGTTATTCAAGCATCACCAGTCCAGTCTTGCATGATGTTTTCTACATCTGCATCAAGCTACCAGGAAAACTTTCCTCCCATGGAAAAAACGAGACCACGTACTAACGCGATGTCCCACCCATACATCCAACTCCGAATATCCTCAACCGCCATTCAACTTCCTCAAGCAATGAGCAAGTCCTCAATTGGCAAACTAACGCCACAATTTACCGTAATATTGCCTTGCAAAACATAGTCAAAAGATGAAAGGGTTTCACCTGTCAACAAAACAAATAGCAAAGTCACCGCTATATCATCTCGGGCTTGGACCAGGATCTATCTCAACGCGCAGAATGAGTCCATTGGATATCGATCTCTAACTATGATCAATAACAACATTTGGGGTCCCGATTTCAAGAAGAGAGATCGAGAAAGCTAAAACGAACTTGCAAGAATAGAAGCATGACAACAACAGCTTAACCATCATCAAGCACGCCTCAACCTATTGGTGTGTCACCACCGCTCTTCAGCACCTACCAACCTTTCTATCAGCAAACGACCCAACCGTTTGATCCAACAAAGTTTTTTGGCTTGTCCCAGTGTACTCGTCTGTACCAGGAAAGACAACAAGAGAGACAACAGCAACAGCAACAAGCTGTTAAGACCAAAAAGCCAAAAGAAAGGTCACCCAAACACCAACCTGTTCAACCAGAGTCAACCTTCACACCTCCACTCTATACACCACCAGTGTATACCCAACTCAGACTACAGCCAACAGTGTCAACCACTGCACTCCAACACTGTGTCCTTCATCTTCGTGAACATTTCCCGCTCATTCTCGAATACATTCCTGAACAACCACAACCACTTCCAAAAGACAAGCAACCCCTTCATCAGTTCCATATATCTTCCCAGATAAAACCTGATGAACTCCGTTTATACCCCGTAAATCACATCGAAATTTCCAGCCTACTAACTCGTATACATGTTCGTAACTCCATCGAGCATACGCATCAGCCTGTACCATCAACAGATATCTTCACATCCTCTGCTTACACATCATTCTCTGATGATGAATCCCAAATCGATATTTCCAGATTAGCCTTGATGGCTCAAACATCAAATGATCAAGCTGAATCTTCCACTAGAAGAACTACTCCTATTGTAGATCCAATTTCTAGTGACGAGGAAACTCATGCACAGAGTGGCACCACCATACCACTCCCCGCACCACCTCCCCGATCCACCTCCACAGCTCAATCACACTTCAAAGTCATCACTCATTGGTTCACCTTGATGATGTTCTACACAAATGGACAGAAGATTCCATGAATTTGCCGCATGGATAGATTTGCAAATGTCTGCTCCAAATGCCGATTCTCGAGAGTTCTCAAAGAATTCAACTCCGCTTTACGGATCTTTACGAATGGTATGAAAGCCTTGGAGATTATCGCCAACCGCAATTCCTTCAACTGCACCAGCGCAAGACTCTTCGCCATCTATGATCGCCCATTGATATCCTAGAGTCATGGTTGACATGGAATGAGTATTATCGATGAAATGTTGCTCTCTCGAGAAGAAACATCCGATGTTCACTACAAAAGAATGAGCATGTTGTTCTACAAGCTCAATGGATTTAACGATCCATCTCTTAAGCATGTTTTCATTGCTTCCTTCCCGAGGAACTCCATCCAGACATATCAAAGACACTTCACTCAAAGACAACATTACCATCAAGCAATTTCTCTTGAAAGATTTATCGATTGCTCTTCAATGTCTCGACAGTGGCGCGAACAAAAAAAAAAAAAAAAAAAAAGAAATTCTTCAAAGAATTTATCGAGGAAAAGCAACTTATGCTAAGGCGGTAAAAGTCAGTCTCTACTGAAATCATGTGCAAGGACAAGAAGAAATGCACTTGCCCAACCAAAAGAAAAACATTTTAAGTTCCCTAATCACTATCCTCACACACGGTCTTCTAGAAAGCCCAAGAAACGATACCGTTTCTTCAGAAGAAAAGACCCATCTTCTAGTTTCAAAAGCCCATATCCGAGAAAGATGCTGCTACATACGCAAAAGAAAAGGCCACTTTGCCAAGCATTGGCCAACAAGCTCGCAAAGGCGCTCGATCGATCCAAGATCACAGCCTTCAAACCACAGACAATGATGAAATTGAATCCAACTTTTCTAATGCCCCGAACAAGATTCGACATCGCTTTCATCCTAGCGTAGTCCGCCTAATATTTCGGGCCAGATAACTCGAGGTCTCATCCTCCGACATGCATCCATTGTCTACAATCTTTTCACAAAAGAAATTGACCCAGTCCATTCCAAAAGCCACCTCAAAACTGCTTTGTCACAAAATACCTTTGGTCAAAGTCTCACCCGATCCAAGTTCTCAAACCCATTCCAAAGAATTCGTTTCATTGATACAAGGTAAGAATCCATGATCAACCCTCAGATTCTTCCGTAGTCCCACCGAAACCATGTGATGATATTTCGTAAATGCCAATGGAGGACCTCGATTACCGTAAAACCCATCAGATACGCTTTCCCTAATCGTATTGTTCAAAGAAACTCATTGGTTCGTGATCTCCACACTAAAGATCTTCTCATTGGCTTTGATCTAATTTCCTTACCGAAAAGCTTGTCATCAAACCTGTGGGAATTAGCTTCAAACACATGTTCCTTCCATACGTATATCCCAAACCTGCTTTCCATTAAGGAACACCCACCGACACTGTGACATATCCTCAAACTCCTTGAGTTTTGCAGTAAGCCACTCACAGCTCCATCACCCTCTTCCTCCGGAAGAATGAATCCTTCGCGAGTCTCCTTCAAACTCAATGAAGATGTCAATCCTACCAAAGCATCCCATCCAGAATGACACCTCGTGACCTCCTTAGCACAACAGAATGCCTCCATTATTAGCACAAGGCCTCATTGAACCCACTAAGTCGATCAGCCAAGCCTTTTATGTTGAAAACGATCCGAGTTAGTTCGAGGAAAGAAAAGACTAGTCATGACTATCGCCCTTAAATGCTTTCCTCGTGGATGATAAGTTTCCACCCCAAAGATCCAATCTTTGTTCATACACCTGCCAAAGTGCCAAAATATTTTCAAAGTTCGACCTTAAGTCGATTTTGGCAGATAGGCTCCATCCCGATAGCCCAAACCGCATTTTGCATACCCAATGCCCATTATCAATGGATCATTATGCCCTTCGGTCTCAAAGTAGCCCCATCCATTTTCCAAAAGTCCATGATACAAATATTCCAGCCCATACTGCATAGTGCATTGATTTACATTGACGACATTTTGTTGTTTTCTACAGATCATCAGGCACACCAGCAGTTGCTCACAGAGTTCTACACTCTCATCAAACATTATGGCATCATGTTATCAGAAAAGAAAAGCTTTATTGCTCACCATCCATCAACTTCCTTGGGATGACAATACATGATGGTCATTACCATGTAATCAAGACATTGCACAACATTTGATGAACTTTACAGATGTCAACGTTTCAAAGAAGCATTCTCAGCTTGAATCATCAATTATCTCGTAGACTTTATCCCTAAAGTCATGGGTCCACACAAGCCACCCAGTTACTCAAGAAAGATGCACCCCCATGGGGTCCATCAGAATCCACAATGCAGTTAGCCTCAAGAAGATAACTCACCGCCATTAAAGTCGAGATCTTTTCTCATGATTGCCAACAAGGTACTAGTCTTATCCATCGCCATATCAGAAACACTTTATCCCAAAGAATCCAAAGTTCAAAAGAGGAATCGAGCCTATAAAAGCACATTAGCCATTAGCCCTTATCATCACTCCTCTTCTAAAACCAATTCCTCATTTGAGATTTACATCCCCATTCATCATGAGCCCCTCAAAGCAAATGATGGTAGACACTTCTACCTTCACCCTTATGATTTTCATACAATGGCTTCCTCAAGAACCTGTAACTCATCATCTTGAAAAGTCATAGATCACAAATATGACTTTAATCGTCCCAACAACCTCACATGGCGCCTATGGTCTCTTGGCCGCCTGTGAGTTTAAGCCTCGTAAAGATGGTTTAAGTCATCAACCCTTCAACCTCATCCAAACTCGCACTCAGATGCATCAACTCATTTTTACCTCAAGAAAACTTTCTACCATGTAATTGATGAACATTCTAATGGGGTCACTATGTTATCACCGACATAACCCCCAAGCTTTCTACATCTTCCGCACGGTTAAACCTTTGTCCAGCTTGCCTTCCGTTAAATCCAGATCTAATCCACACTAAAGGTATGGGAAAAGGAAAATGGTTTGACAAGATGTTCGGGCCCATATTCAAGGACGTTTTTACCCTCGAACTTATCACAGAGAATGTATACAACACCCACCATCATTGTTATTGTTAAATTAATGTATATATGGGCCCATATGAGAAACCATCGTCAAACCTATCATCCACCACCATGATCGCGAATCCTTTCACTCTACGCGAACAATGCCACATGCCGTAAAGGCCCTCTGGTAAGTCTATGGCACTTTTCCTACTTATATTGACCACACCCAATCTCTCCGTATGTACAAACCACCTGCACCTTTTACTTGTAGAAGAAATCGTAAACAGCAGACTTCATACGACAAAGACAAGGTCACCATCCTCAAGTATCGATATGATAACTATTGACGAAAACAAGGAAGAAAGCCTTGGCTCCGTAAAGTTAGATTATTCAAATTGGCCTCACTGACCGACATGTAACTGCATACATCGCCTTCATCGCATCATCATCATACGATACTATTTCCTCGATTCCCATCCACCCGTGAATCATGGCTTTAATATTTTGTCTTCTAGTGTGCAAGCATAATAATTGGCTTTACTATTTGCTTTTGTAAAAGCTACTTTGCTTTTTGTTTGTTTATGCTTTGTAAAAGCTACTTAAGCTTTTGTTTGTTTATGCTTTTGTAAAAGCTACTTAAGCTTTCGTTTGCTTATGAAAAGCTACTTTAATCGTGATAAGGATAAGGGTCCCGCCTTATCCTTTTAGCTTTTTAGCTCTATATAAGTGAAGCTTTAGCTTGAAGGAGAGCAGAGTCGGATTACGATCCGTGGCTAGTTCTGAGGTTTAGTGACTCTTGTAAGAAAAGTTCAAGTTGAAATAAAATCATGTTTGCTTAAACACTCTTCCTGGGTAATCCTCTCAAGTCTATCTCTTCTCCATAGTTCTAAGAATTGTTTGCTTCTTCCTATCGATCGAGTACACTTGCCTACCGAGGATCATCGTAAAAAGTTAAGGAATCAAAGTGCTAGAGTCTAGTCCAGTCTCTAGTGAACCGAGTAAGGTCCGTGGAAAACCGAGTGTCTAAACACCCCAATAGTTCGTCCGCCAGATCAAGAATGAGGGTCGCCAGATCGCCAGATGATTACCGAGGGTTATAGACTCCAATTGTCTATCCACTCCAATTGTCCAGATCCATGAGCCATTTAGATTCTAGTTGCAATTCCGCGACGTCTTTAAGACAATACCACCATGGTGTCTTTAGACACAATCATAATTTCGTGAACACATGTCTTCTGCTAGAATTAAATGTCAATGAATGGGACAAACCAAATGAGGAATTGGTTTTTAAGAGGACATGATAGGAACTAATGTGCTTATGTTCACCTCTTTGAACTTTGACTTCAAAGTGTTTATTCATACATGGATAAGAATTTTGTTCAATCGAGAAAGATCCAAATAATAACCGAGTTATCTTGAGTGCAGTCGATTGCGCCACCCCAGTGCATCTTTCTTGAGTAACCGACATCAGCACCAACTTAGGATAAAACTGATCTCTCGCTGAATCTCAGTACTACCGAAAGTTCACAAATCACAGCAATGTGCGCTTCTACCGGTAAGACCATCATGATTGTCATCCAAGGAAGTTGATGGATGACCGAGCACAAAGCTTTTCTTTCGATAACATGCCATAGTGATGAGAGGTAGAACTGTGAGCAACGTCCCCGATGATCTGTGGAAACAACACCGTCAACGTAAATTACCATGCAAAGACTTGGAATATTCAGATCATGGACTTTGGAAAATGGACAGGCTACTTTGAGACCCAAGGGCAAGCCATTGATCGTATCAAACGCTTTTTATCATCGATCCTATCCCAAAATCAAATTAAGTAACTTTGAAAAATATCCACTGCCATGAACAAAGATTGATCTTGGGAAACTATCATCCCAAGCATTTAACATCCATGACTAGTCTCTTCCCCAATCCAACCTGATCTTTTTCAACATAAAGTCGGCCCAACTGACTTATCAATGGGCCTAACCCGAGGCATTCTCAAGAAACAGGAGGTCCGAGTGTCATTCTCAACAGGATTGACATCTTCATTGAGTTTTCGAGACCACAAAGAAGGATCATTCCACGATAAGAAACCCGAGCCAAAACTCGAGTGAGGGATATGTCCTCAATCGTGGATGTTCAATGGAAACAGTTCGATGTCCAAAGGAAGAACATGTGTTCAATGGTTCACAAGGAAATTACCTGATTGGTGATCCACGGAGATCAACCATGAGTTTCGAACAAGAAAACTGATCCGATGGGTTGCAATCGTAGTTCACCCATCTCAAATATTCACATGGTTTCCAGACTCAATACCTCATGGATTCTCCATCAATGAAACCATTAAAGAATGGGTTTTGAGAACTTCGGATCAGACCAGACTTTGACCATATCGCAATCATCAGCAATGGACCGCCATTTTCAAAGATCAGAATGGATCCATCGAGGATGACCTCAGTTATCTCAATCAAATATTCTCCACCGCATGAAAGGTCGTAATCTGTTCATCTCAAATGATTCAATTTCATCATTCCAAGACCGTAGACAGGATCAATCGAATCGCTTTTGCTTTGTCAATGCTTGGCAAAGGGCCTTTTCTTTTGCGCGTAGCAACGCATCTTGGATATGGGCTGAAACCGAAGATGGTCTTCAAGAAACCAGATCGCCGGCTTTCAATCATCAAGTGCAGATATGTGGAACTCCGAAATGTTTTTCCAACAAGTGCATTTCTTGTCCTGCACACTCAGACGGCTTTTGCACTAGCATAAGTTGCTTTTCCATCAACTAAGAATTTCTTTGTCGCCAAGACATCAAGAGCAACTGATAAATCTTCCAAGAGAAATTGCTCAATAACAGCCAAAGTGTCTTGAATGTCCGATGAGTTCCTCCAAGCAATGAAAACATGCAAGAGATGGATCAAATCCATCAAGAACAACATGCTCATTCAAAGAACATCCATGTTTTCCAGAGCAACATTCATCCGACACTCATTCCAACAACAACAATACCTAGATCAATGAACCCATCATAGATATAAGAGTCACCTCAGATCAAGGAATTACTCGATAATCCGCTTATACCATTCTCAGAAAGATCCCGAAACGGAGTCAATTCTTGAGAACTCTCTCGAGAATCGCATTTAGATACAATCTATCCATGCAGCAAATTCATGGAATCTTCCGCCATTTGTTCCAACATCATCAGGTGAACCAATGTGATGACTTCAGTGATTCAAGCCCCGAATCGACACGCAGAGTGGTATACCACTGCATGAGTTTCATCACAAATTGATCTACAAAAGTAGTTCTGTGGAAGATTCACTTGATCATTGCTCGAGCCATCAAGGCTAATCTGGAAATATCAAGAATCGATTCATCATCGAGAATGACGTAAAGCAGAGGACCAGATATTCGCACGGTACAGACCTCTCGATGCTCGAGTTCAATATGTCCGAGTCAGAACGAAATTTTACTTTGATATGTGTTCATCGCATCAAGATATACGGAATCATGGTGGGTCATTGTCTTTTGAAGTATGGTTGTTCGTGAATGTATTCAGAAGAACGGGAAATGTTCTCAAAGACATGTACGGGGTTCACATAACAGAAAGCTACAGTTGGACATCGCGCAGATCGGGTGAGCCGCTGGTGTCGTGACCTTTTTCTGGTCTTCATTGCATCGCTGTTTCTCTTGGTTTTCTGCATGTGGTACACCAGAAGCCAAAAACTTGATCAAACGCGTTTCCGGTAGAAAGGGTATCAAGAGCCAGACACACCAATAGGTCAGACTCAAAGCATGGTTAAAACCGTTGTTATTCGCTATTCTCAAGTTCATTTTTTAGACCGCTTTTCTTGTTCGTGGACCCCAAGTTGTTATTGCTAGTTCAGATCATCCAACTGTGACTCTCGCAGCGAGATAGCCGTCCAACCGAAAAAAACACTTTGCTTGTTTTGCGACTGAAACCCTTCATCTGACCTATGTTTTCAAGGCAATATTCTCGGCCATGCTCGAAAGTTTGCCAAGAGGACTTGCCATATTGCTTCGAGGTTCAATGCCGAGGATATCAGTCATGTATACACATCACATTAGTCTGGTCTGGTTTCTTCCATGAGGAAAGCTCGATCTTGATGCAGATGTAGCATGCAAGATCGACATGCTTGAATAATCTGCGGATGCCTGGCTCGCAGTTTTTTTCGCTGATAAACCAGGCTCATTTGGCTTTGATTTTTCCCTGAGGTCAATCATCCTCATCCGATCCATTGATGGATTTCAGTTTTAAAAGCAAGGCCTTTTTCTTTCTTCCGCGATGATTTCAAAATCTCATCATCAAAAGTTGTCATCCTCGCAGACAACCGATCACATGGAGTCGATCCCATGAAATGACCATCAATCTTGTCCCAGACCGATAACCATCGTGAAACCCAAAAGAATTTTCTTTTCTTGACGATCATGACAAATGAGGTCTTGTGTTTTTCCGAGCGTGCCAAAACTGCCTGCCATCGTGACGCCGCTCAAGAGGTTGAGGTTGCTTGAACCGTTCCATGGAATTTCAGCTAAATCCACAAGATCCGCAGCATGCGTATCCGCTTGGGAATTTGGATTATAGTTGTATCATCAAAGATCATCAGCATCGAGGACGCTGAGGAGTCTGAAGTCTAACGCATGGTTCCAGACCAACCTCAAAGTCCTCGGTATCACCCCTCAACTGGATCCGAATTTTGAGAGCTTTGAGAGTCGATCCTGGGAAAAGTTGAAACCATACACTTCCCAGCCGGGTGAGAATAACCCGATCATCACGCACCGCAAAGCGGTATCACACAATCCAGACCAAAGACCTTTTCGCCCATGTAGTGAGAATCATTCGATTCTCCAAGACAAGGTGATATTCTCTTCCACCGAGATAAGAGTATCCGGATTTGTAATACGTCACAAGCTGATCAAGAGAACACCTCCAGTCTAAGACCCATACTCGATTTACTTAGAGATAAGAGTTTTTACACTTTTGAAACAGAGTGTACAACTTAAGGACTCATTGTAGTAGACTTTTACTTGATACTGAATATACGAGTATTCTACAAGATTACCAAAAGATACTTTTACATGACTCGAATTTTAGAGAGAGACATTAATCAGCTAGACTCGTTGAAGTCAAGACATGTTTGATAATTTGTGTCTTATCTTGATTTGTCAGATATTATCAAGAAATGGTATATGGGTGTCTCACCATTTATACGCCACAAAGCTTGTCCCCCAAGCTACCAGACATCTCCACAATGAAATGTATCCACACTTTGTGGACTTTCCTTGTGTACAACACTCATGGTGGCGAACTACTCGCACAATTTTAGAAATCAAGTAAGAACAAATGTTTACTTGTTCATCATATCGCCCTATTTAAAGATCCCCACACCAAGGATTTTTGGACACAAGACCAAGCCTTTGAATTCATGACTCTGCCGCATCCTTATCCTATCCATCATGAGCCCCTCAAAGCAAATGATGGTAGACACTTCTACCTTCACCCTTATGACTTTCATACAATGGCTTCCTGAAGAACTCCAGAACTTCATCTTTGAAAAAGTCATAGATCACAAATATGACTTTAATTGTCCCAACAACCTCACATACGCCTCATGGTCTCTTATACCAGAGTTTAAGCCTAAAGATGGTTTAAGTCATCAACCCTTCAACCTCATCCAAACTCGCACTGATGCATCAACTCATTTTACCTCAAGAAACTTTCTACCATGTAGTTGATGACATTCTAATGGGTCACTACATCAACATAACCCCCAAGCCTTCTACATCTTCTACCGGTTAAACCTTTGTCCAGCTTTCCTCCGTTAAATCCAGATCTAATCCACTAAGGTATGGAAAAGGAAAATGGTTTGACAAAATGTTCGCCCATATTCAAGGACGTTTACCCTTGAACTTATCACAGAGAATGTATACAACACCCCACCATTGTTATTAAATTAACATATACATGGCATATAGAAACCATCGTCAAACCTATCATCCACCACCATGACCGTGAATCCTTTCACTCTATGGAACAATGCCACACCGTAAATGCCCTCGCAAGTCTATGGCACTTTTCCTACTTATATGACCATACCCAATCTCCGTATGTACAAACCACCTGCACCTTTAAGAAATCGAAACAGCAGACTCCATGCCGACAAAGACAAGGTCACCATCCTCGTGTATCGATATGATCTCTATTCAAAAAAAGAAGAAGCTCCGAAAAGTGATTATTCAAATCGCTCACTGATCGCGTAACTGCACATCACTTACTCATCATCATCATATGATACTATTTCCTCGATTCCCATCCACCCGTGAATCATGGCTTTAATATTTTGTCTTCAGCATAATAATTGGCTTTTTACTATTTGCTTAAAAAGCTTTGTTTTGTTTGTTTTGTAAAGCTACTTTAAGCGCTTATGAAAAGCTACTTTAATCGTGATAAGGATAAGGTCCTTCTTATCCTTTTAGCTTTTTAGCTCTATAGTAAGCTTTAGCTTAGAGGAGAGTGGATTACGATCCGTTAGTTGAAGTTAAGAACCTCTTGTAAGAAAAGTTCAAGTTGAAATAAAAATCATGTTTGCTTAAACACTCTCTTCCTGGGGTAATCCTCTCAAGTCTATCTCTTCTCTCCATAGTTCTAAGAATTGTTTGCTTCTTCCTATCGACTGAGTATGCTCTACACTTGCCTCACTGAGGATCCTGTGTATCAGAAAAGTTAAGGAATCAAAGTGCTTAGAATCTAGTCCAGGTCTCTAGTGAACCGAGTAAGGTCTGTGAAAACCGAGTAAGGTCTAAACACCCCAATGGTTCTAAACTACCGCCTAATATTTTGTTAATTGTTTCCTTTAATTACTTTGTTTTTATGGCTGGTTTCACCGCCTAATTTATTTTATTTTAGTTTGTTTATTTATTTATTTTCGCATTTTTGCTTATTTAATTTCCAGTTTATTTTTTTTTTCTTTCTGCAATTTTTATTTAGTGTTTTATGCGTCATTAGTTTAGCACACATCATTAGCATTGCATGCTGGTCTCGCATAGGCAGTATTAACAGAGATCACCTTCACCACCTTTAGATATAATGTAGACCAGAGCATAAAGATAACCAAGCCTTACAAAATCTTCATGAACAACCTAGGACCCTTAGAGATTTCATGCATCCTACAAGAACAGATCACCATCATGCATAATCTTTCTCCCGATGCATCATCAAATTTTAATCATTCAACTTCCTACTTTTCATGGTTTTGAGTCCGAAAATCCATATTTGCATTTAAGAAAATTTGAGGAAGTCTGTAACACTGTGACCGATCAAAATCAGATAACATAATCGACTTAAGTTTTTCCTTTCTCACTAAAGGATAAAGCTAAAACTTACAAAATCTTAGTCGATCAATAAGAACTTGGGATGAAATGCAAGCACAATTTTTGAAAAATTCTTCCCACCCAACAAATTCTTTTAAAAGACAAATCACCACTTCACTCAAAACCAGAAACCCTCTACCAAAGTTGGATAGGTATAAAGAGTTACTTAACATTTGCCCACACCACGGTTTTGAAACATGGAGGTTAGTGTTTCACGAGGATTAACATCCCAAAGTATCGTTGAAATGATGTAATGGTGACTAGGATAAAAGTCCCAAGATGCATTATCTTGACTACATAGCAGATAATGCACAACACTGGATACAATTGGGTCTTATGAGTCATCAAGTAAACCTCACCATCTCCATCCGTGGAGGCATGCACAACCTAGGAAGACCATGACCTTAAGCCAAATTTGCATCCTTAGCTAGAAAAGTCAAGTACTAGAGAAAAAGATCATGTAAAGTCTGCTCAGTATTTCATGTTTCACGACACCATTCTACGCAGGATTGTCCAACATTACACCAGAGAAAGTCAGACAAGGCCAAATCCCAATCCATACTCCCAAACTTACAACTCGTCGAGAAACCACCCAAATTTCATTGGAGAAATGACAACCATGCACAACCTTCCTCCACGCCAAAATTTCCAAAACCCCGTAGTTACCCACCATATGTCCCACCACCAAGAAAACTGAAGGCATACTGCATTCGCTTATTGAAAACAAGAGTCAATCATAACCAAACGATGCAAACCTTGACCAATTTGATGTAAACCATCTCCAAACTTACATCCGCTCGACCATGAAAAGGAAAGTCGCTCAACCTAACCAAACCCTAAGAGTCAACAATATCCTCAAAGGGAATTCAGAAACCAAAATGAGTCAAGTCAAATCGGTTATAACCCTTGTGGTGAAAAGTTGAAAACATATCCTTGACCTCGTCTAGTAAAGATTCAATTTCGTAAAACCGAGAAGAGTCCTTCAACCTTTAATCCAAGAAATAACCAACTCTCCTCAGTACTCCATTTCCTCAAGCACTAATCAAGCCAAAGAAATTAAACCATAAATTTATGAGGTCAGTTAACATTCCTCTTTCGATGTCATTAAATGCCCTCTTATGCTAAAGATTGCAGAAAAGGAAACATAAGTGCAAAAGAGAGCTGTAACATTCTCAACCAATGCAAATAGGATGGTTGTCCAACTATAAGATGCAAAACCTCTTATGCTAAATTTCTAAAGATCTGCGTGAAAAGGAAACATATGCAAAAGAGAGCTTTTCTATAAGGTAAGTTCTCTCAACCAATAATGCTTTGAACAAGATCCCGTTGTCCAACTATTTCTTGCATTATAAATCGACATGCTCTACTTGATCTGCAGTGTTAATTTGCTTCCTTATTCAAGTACCAACAACTCAATTGAGTTAAAACCAACTTCTACCACTATTTTACTCGATAGATCGTTAAAAGTTCCAAAAGGAATAATTGAAGATGTATTAGTTCGAGTCGATAAATTCATATACCGTGGATTTTATTGGAAATGGAACCAATAATGAATGCAAACAAATTCGTTATATCGACCATTTTTTTACCATCGCTAACGTTGATTAATCAGGAATGGAGTAATGAACTTATCTTTGGCAACATGACATTGAACTCAATGTGTTCAACATGTGCAAACAACCTCACCACCAAGAAGATGATGATAATGAGAAGAGATTGATCTTATCGAGCCAATTATCGAGGAACACGCTGATGAAAATTTCTCAAATTGTGGATATTTGTTTCACCGGTTCTTTTTAAATCAAAAGAATTAAATTATAACATATGCTCTACTTGATTCTATACTATGATGACCAAGCAAGCTTCAAGATATGACACAACCTCAAGAACCAAACAAGAGGAAGCACCTGAGCTCAATTAAAGCCCTTACCAGAGAGAATATGCTTATCTCGAGAGCACATATCCGTGGTAATTTCTTCCCAACTTACGCATGATCATAAGTTGATTTCCTTAAAAGCATAAACCGCATTTGGTTGGACCTTAAAAGACATAAAAGGCATTAACCTTTAATATGCACACACAATACACAGAGGAAAATGCTAAACAACTTGTCAACCACAAAGAAGATTAAACGGAAGATGGTAAAGAAAGGTCCCAAACTACTTGATGTAGGAATTATCTATCCTATCTCTGATAGTAAATGCGTAAGTCCAACACAAGTAGTACCAAAGAAATCTGGAATAACCGTTGTAAAAAATGAAAATGGTGAACCAATTCCAACACGCATTCCAGAAAATTAAATGATGCCACTAGAAAAGATCATTTTCCACTTCCATTTCTAGACTAAATTTCGAAAGAGTAATGGGACATCCCTACTACTTTTCGATGGCTATTCGCTATTATCAAATCCCTATATTTTGTAAGACTGTGAGAATATTCATGTCCATTCGGAACAGATTTTAAGAATGCCCTTTGACTTTGTAATGCTCCCAACATTTCAAAGGTGCATGCTAAGCATTTTAGTGACATGGTTGAAAATTGTCTAGAGGTTTTATGGATGACTTAAGATTTACAATTCTTTTGATACGGTCTTGATAATCTGGAAAAGGTTTTAGAAGGTGTAAAGAAAAGGATTAGTTTTAAATTGGGACAAATGCCATTTCATGCTATTTCGAATTGTCTTCATTGTGTCATTAAAAAGGAATTGAAGTTGACAAAGCCAAAGTTGAAGTCATTTCAAAATTACCTCACCAAAGACAATTAGAAAGTCCGCTCTTTTAGACATGGATTTTATAGAGGTTTATAAAGACTTAGGTCATATCTAGACCACTTTGTAACCTCCTAATAAAAGACACACCTTTGAATGGACAAATGATTGTCAACAAGCCTTTGAAAAATAACTTTTGACATCGCCCCAATAATGCAACCCCCGATTGGTCTTTGACTTTGAGCGATGCAAGATTATGCCGCTGGGCCGTTTCAGAGGAAGGAAGTAAGCCTTTGTTATTTATTACGCAAGTAGAACTTTGAATAGTGCTCAAATGAATTACACCACAACCCAAAAAGAACTACTCATTGATAAATTTCGCTCATTTAATTGGTTCATCTACTATTGTTTATTCCGATATGTGAGATATTTAATGACAAAACATGCCAAACCAAGGTTGATATGGATTTTGCTACTTCAAGAATTCAATTTGACAATCAAAGACAAAAAGTCGAGAATGTTGTTGCATCATCTTTCAAGACTTACAAACGAGTCTTCAATCAAAACAACACCCATCAATGATTCTTTCCCGATGAATTTTTGTTTCTAAAACAAAATGCCTTGGTATGCTAATATTGTCAATTATCTTGTAATGTGAAATGATCGGAGTTCCTGTGATAGAGGAAATTCTAAATGTGAAAAGATCGATTATCCATATTGCTCAAGTATCGCCTCGATCAAATTTTTCAAGATGCATACACGAGGTAAGTAGGGTCATTCAATTTTGCCATTCAAGCATGCCATTTTTCTTCAAAAGAAATGCAAAATATTGCAGGATTTTATTGGCCTACATTATTCAAAGATTCATATGCATTTTGTAAAGTGTAAGAATTGTCAATTGGGTCCATTTCAAAACGAAACATGATGCCTTTAAACCCCATTCTTGTCATTGAAATATTTGATTGTTGGGAATTGATTTTATGGGCCTTTTCCATCATCCTTGATTTGTATACATTTTGGTCATTGATTATGTTTCAAAATGGATCGAGGCGATTCCTTTGTCGACAATGATCACAAAATTGTGATCCGCTTAAAAGAAAATATTTTGAGTCGATTTCAATGCCATTATGATGATGGAGAAACATTTTGTAATAAGCCATTTGAGTCCTTAATGAATATGAAATTACATAAAGTTGCCACCCCTTATCACCCTCAAACAAGTGGTCAAGTTGAATTAGCAAATAGGAGATAAAACAAAAAAAGACAGCTTAATCCAAACCGAAAAGATTGGTCTCGATTAACCGATGCACTTGGGCATATCGTACTGCTTTTAAAACATCTTTAGGAATGTCACCCTATCAACTTGTTTATGGAAAATCTTGCCACTTACCAGTTGAACTTGAACATAAGTCATTTTGGGCCATTAAAGCTTTTAATTTAAATCTTGATGATCTGCAATATGCATAAATTGAATGAACTTGAGGAATTAAGGAATGATGCATATGAGAATTCTAGAATTATCAAGGCAAGAACCAAATTTTTTCATGACAAAAGAATTTTTCGAAAAACATTTGAAATCGGTCAAAAAGTCTTACTTTATAATTCTCGTCTTCATTTATTTCCAGGAAAGTTAAAATCAAAGTGGAATGGCCCGTTTGTTGTAAAAAATGTGTATCCATATGGGGCCGTAGAAATTGAGAATCCAAAGGATGGTGTCACATTTAAAGTTAATGGTCAAAGACTGAAACCATATCTGGAACACCAACCATGTGAAACAGACACCGAAATTAATTTGAGTGACCCACCAAACCTCGATTGAGCCTTTTTGTGAATTGATTTTATTATTGCTTTATCGTTTGAATTATTTGATTTTTTTTTCTTTTCTTTCTCTTCTTTTCTTTTCCCTATGTCTTGAATGGAGTGCACTGCATTGTTTTAATTATGTGTTGTTTGACGAAAGTGTTTTATCTCACCAAATTTTTATACTTATCATGAATACCTCCACGAGAAATTTCCTCCTCGATCATCTTAAAACACTTTTCCATGTAAAATTTCACTTGAGGAAATTGATCCGATTTTGTAAATTACATCCTATCTGGGATCTGCAACCGCCAGAGTTAGTATTTCACGTTAAAGATCTAGAAAGACAACTCACAGAAATAGAGGATGGTATTTATGATCTGCAATTGGAACTGGAGGTAAATCAATAAAAGGACGAAGGTGAGTTATATTTCTTGTGTGTTTTTGCTTTATTTTATTGTACTTTTTCACTTTTGATTTGATTTTGCAGATTTGTTTCATTTTGTTTTAATTCACTCTCCCGTATAAATAGCGGATAACGGTACTCCGTGACTTTTTAAAGTCGGTATTCTCAGTTTACCACAATAACTGAACCCCAAAGTCAAGCATGGAAGAAATACAACATAAATTGCATCAGCGTTTTCCTTCTCTCCCTCAAAATGCTCTCAAGAAGATTTACAAAGCTCGTTGTGAACGACTGCGCTTGTTAATGATTAATGGGATTCCTGCTGATATTCGCTAGTTAATTGAAGCAAAGGTCCTACTTGCAGGTGAGTTTTCTGATCCATTTGTTTCTTACATGCCTGGTTTCGGTAAAAGTACGTTTGAGAAAAAACGAGGAGCTAAGCGACTTGGCTCTAAATGTCCTAACTGTGTAAGACTTGCTTGCAACAAACCTCGTTGTAAAACTTTAGGAATGGTTTCTATAAATCAAATTCGTTAAGGATGGCATGAGTAAAGAATCGTTAGATGATATCTTACGATCTCTTGAGACACATCCGAGCGGATTTACCCAACGTGAAATTCACAGTTTATGGAAGTTGTTCCAAAAAGAAAGTGCACAGTTTAGTCTTGGGAATCTGACTCTAAAAGACCCTGTTTGCCAGTTTATAAGAAAACTGGATGGGAAGCCTATCCTCGACCCATAGAGGTCGTTCAAGCCGTTACTGGACGTAAAACCAGAGGATGATGTGCGCCACAATCACAACTACCAGTAAATATCCTTTTATTTTATCTTATCTTTTGCATTATTATTCTTGTTTTTGTTTTGTGTGATTTTAAATCTAATCACTGTTTGCTTTTTCGTTTCACTGTTTGCCTTTGAATAATTGAGCCAAAAGCTTCACGCGTCGTTTGACAAACACACCACCCCATTTACAGATGTATATCATTATGTCTGTCACCAAGATCCTTAAATAAGAGCTCTTTTTTTTAAGCATTCACAAATTGTTTCTTTTTAGAATTGTTTTAATGGCAGGAACTTCAAGCAGACAGCTTAAGAACATTTGTGTGCTTTCTGGATTTCGCTATGGAAAGTATAAGGAGTTCGTTCATGCAGCCATAGAGCTTGGTCGTGCTATAGCAGAGAGAAAACTACATCTTGTACATGGAGGAGGTGACCGAGGGTTATCAAAGCTTGTCTCTGAAGCTGCTTTCATTCGAGGAAGCCAAGTGCTAGGCATCATTCCAAAAGCCTTAAAACCTTTAGGATGCCTATCAGACCCACCAACTGAAGAAGAGTTAGTTGTCTCAGGTATGCAAGAAAGAATATCTGAAATGTTAAAGCATGCTGACGCTTTTATTTTCTTGCCAGGAGATCTTGCAACATTAGATGCGCTAATTTCATTTGCTTCTTGGGCCCAACTGAATATCCATCAAAAACCCATCGGTTTGTTAAATGTTAATAACTTTTATGATGGCTTAATAACATTTCTTAATCATGCAATTAAAAATTATTTCATTCCTTCCTCAGCGAGAAAACTCTTTATTTGTGCTCCCACTGCTAATAAGTTACTTGATCTTTTGCAAGCTTACAAACCAGAGCCAGATCCCATGACTTTGGCGTTGGATTGGGCAATTGATGACGATGGCAGTAACTCTCATAAAAAGTGTAAACTAGATTTAAATCTCTGTTTGTAAATATTTTCCAGCAGTGACCAGGTGATATCTTCTAAACTATACTCCTTTATTCTAAGACATTGGGGACAATGTCTCTTTCAGGTTGGGGGGAGGGTATAGTTGACAATTGTGGAATGTCTCAGTCCTGGTGGTGTTTTTACTAATTTTTGTTGTAAAAACTAACTTCGGATAAAAATTTGAGTCGAAGATGGCAGAATATAGAATGTAGTGTCTCTAGAAACGCATCTTCATTTTAGAATTTTGTTTTCTCTCAAAAAATAAAAAATAAAAAAATAAAAAAAAAAATTTTTCTCTTAATCATCTCCCTTAAGTTTCTGCAATCAATCCCAATTTTTTTGGTGTGTTCTTTAATTAAAAAAAAAAGTTTTATTTTTCGGTGTAATCTTTTAACATTAGATAACATGATGATTTTCAAATTTTGGTATTTGTATTATCTTTGGCCTTGAGTTATATTACACTATGTTTTCCCCTTTGCATGTTGAAACGTAAATTGAAAAATTTGACGAGTGAAATTGATTAAGCCATTTGGAGGAATGTACATATCACGAAAAGTCCAAGCGAGTTTTAGAGCCTATTATCCTTGGAGAGTAACCCTATTTGCCTATACAGCTTAACAATTTATTGTACAAGATCTCTATAATTTCAAAAAAAAAAAATTTGTGCAATCGCATCTAAAAGCCCATTGAACTAGTGGATATGAAAGATTATTTAGAACCCTAAAAGATGACAGAAGGCCATTTTTGATCCGTTTGAGCCTTTCTAGCCAACCCTATTATAAAATATCCATAGTTAACCCCTTTGAGCCTTTAAAAAATATATATATATATATCTTTTCTTTGATAACCTATCATCTTGTCCCACTCCAATATGGAGTATCACCTTATGTTTTGTATTTTCCACCACCCAATTATGTTTGAAAATAGGGATGATTATGCATTCTTGATAATGGTGCTAAAAAAAAAAAAGAAGAAAAAAAAGAGGATATGTATAAATAAACAAATAAAAACAAAAAAAGAAGAGAAAAAAAATTTCTCTAAAAAAAGAAAAAAAAAAGCACCTTGTAATCTATAAAGAAAATCCCCTATTTTTCAAACATATATTTTTGTTTTCCTATTACTTTTTTTTGTTAGCCATAACCCTAGCCTACGTTACGTCCTAATAAAAGTCCTTCTTGATTTTAGGGAACTATAGTCTGAAGTAAAAGCTAGTGATGTGGACTGAAAGAAGTGGTGATGCATTAAAAAAAAAAAAAATTTTTTTTGCCATTAATTACTTGGGGCTTGAGATCATTTTATTTCTAAGCTGTGGGCATTATTTGTTTTTCATCCTGGTGAGAACGTGTGATATTATTTTATTATCCTCTCGAATCTATTTTTCTTTTCCTAGAATGACAGTTTAATTTGGGGTACATTTGCTCTTGAGAGAGTCACTCTTAATCGTGAGGTTTTGGGGTTTGATGTATCATTCTTAAAAGTGGTTTGATTACTGTAGCTCTGATAATTGATCATTTTACATGATTTTACGTAATTGATTTATGTGGGCGTGATTTTCTTTAGGCTGAAGCTAATGCTTGTACTTTTATTTGATTGTTGTCACTAATCTGATGAAAGAAGTGAACACAATGTTTCTATTAAAAAAATAAGCTAGTTGAAAAAAGAAGTGAACACAATAAGCTAGTTGGGGGGTGTGATTGATACTGAAAAGTGACATTTGATAAGGATAAAATTATTAGTTTTTCACTTATTGTATCAATTAATGCGCTCATTATTTTTAAATTATTTTAATACTCCCCAAATATACTTTATATTAAATTAATTCACAATATGTTAATTTTCATCTTGTAAATATTTTTTCAGGAGTAAATATGGAATTGGAATTGAAAGGAACAAGAAGAACTCGGAGCACAATTGAGTAGATATAATAATAAAATATGTATATATATAAATAAATAAATAAATAAAAGAACAAAAAACAAACAATGTATATCAATATGTATGGTCATTCGACCATCACGTATATCAATATGTATATAAATAAAAATTAAAATAATAATATAATAATAAATTAAATATTAATAAAATAAAGGATTCCTTGCCTATAAAAGGCAAGCCGAGGAAGATAATTCGAATTGAAGAAGTGCGAAAGAAAAGCTGAGGGATAGAGTGCTGAGGAATTGTGTTTTTCTTTCTTTTTCTCTTTTGTTTTGTAATCAATTTTCTTTGCAACATATTTCCAAAGTTCATCAAATAAAAAGAGTGTTTTATTTTCTTTCAACATGAGTAGCTAATTTTACTAAGCTGAGGTGAAGGGTGAAGCTCAAAGTTTCAATTTATGAAATTAATTACTTTTCTCAAGTGAGTTTTAAGTTTATTTTATTCTTTTCTGGTTATTTTTATGTCATGTTAATTTAAAAGTTTTCTTGGATTTGTATGGTATTTTGACACAATGTCGACACATTAATATAATTGTGGCACATTAGGTACTTTATTCCATATTTATCCACACACATAGAATTAAATGATATAATAAATATAAAATATGAGAAAGTAAGAAAATTATAATTTGAATACTGAGAGTGGATCCTGTAGCCTTAGCATATTTTTAAATTCATTTCAAATAATTTCTTTTCCCCACAATTAATTTTCTTAGTTTTAAATTGACTACTGGATTTTAAATTCCCTGTGGTTCGACCCCGGACTCACCGGGTTATATTATAACTAGACACTCTTATACTTGAGAGTAATACACTTTTAAGTTGTGTCAATCAATCCTCACCACACGTGTAAATAAAGCCAATTATATTACACTAACCAAACATAAACTTAACTGAATCCACTAAAGCATACTTAACTTATTACATTAACAACTCTCACACTTAACATCGTAAATAAGTTTTACTTTCATAACAAAAGGCATGGGTCTACCTCGATAACCTCTTGAATCCATATTTGACATTCATTTATCTGTTTGGAGCCATAAATTAGGTGAAATTATTATTTTACCTAATTTGAAAGCATAATTAATAATTCATAATATATTACATCAATACAAACATAAATTATAATAAAAGCATAATATAACATTTTCATCCTTAGTAGCACATACAGTTTTTAACATTAATCATCATACTTGCCCACGTGTAGTTTTATTTGTTGTTTTTTTTAGGGCATGCTAGGTAGAGTTGGCATAAAAGCTTGGGTCAGCTCAGTCTTCTACATGAGGTCATAGATAAGGACTTAAGAGAATAAAAAAAAGCCCATGCCAAGTCCAGTCCCTTTATTTTTTTAAAAAATAAATTTATAAATTAAAATCTAAATAATAAAAAGGAAAAAATTTAAATCCTTAATTTATAAATCAGTGATAATTCAAAAAAACTTAAAATTATAATATTAAGTTACCTCGTAAGCCTTAATTAATTAATAGGGTGCTTGGATTAAAGAATATAGTACTAAAAATTAAATATGTAATTTTTTATTTGCTTCATTTTCTTCATTTATTTTTTTTGAAACAGTCATTTGTTTTAATCATTATTGATTATAATAAATTTTTTATAATTAACTCATTACAAATTTATGACCATTTAAAAAATAATTAAAAATATGTGAAGCGTAGGCCGGACCCTTATACTAACATGTGCTTGCCTACAATTTACCATTTCTAATGCTAGGCTGTGAGAAAAAAAGTATAGGATAGGATTATTTGACTAAATTATATTTTGCTCAATACAAGTGATGTGAAATTCACTAATAGAAAATTGCGTGATTTTGTATTAAACTAAAATATAGTAAATTGAAAAAACAAAAATTATAAACTATGTAGGGTACGTTTGGGATTGAGGTGCCGGAGCTTTTAAGCTACAGCTGCTGTGGAAAAAAAGCTATAACTATGAAACAAAAGTTAGTATATATTTAAATAATAATTTTAACAAAATTATTAAAAATATAAAACATTTTCCATGATATAAGTGAAAAATCACATTAACATAGCCAAGCCACGTAGCTAGTGCTCCAAATTGTGATTGTCTTGATCAGGTGTCCAACTGCTTCGCTGGACATATATATGCCATGGTTGTGATTATGCGGTTGCCCATTAGGAGACATCACGCATGCGCTTGTTTTGTGTTTCATTGGCAATGAATAAGGATGGCAATGACCCGTTTATCAAATTAAAGGCAAAAAAAAAAAAAGCGATTATTTGAATTTCAAGTCGTCAGCTTTATCTATACATGATAGGAATTTGGTTGCTAAATTTGATGATAATTAAAAAATAAAAAAATTTAAAAGGGATGATGTTGTAATAGAGAAGCTCCTTAGTCCTTGATGGCATTAGTATTTAATAGACCTCTGAGACTGTGATTGAGAACTGAAGATTCTCAAATTCGAAAGGCTTGTATCTACAGATTGAGTAATAAATTATCTGAATATGAGAGTAGAAATAAACTAAAACGGAGGGCTAAATTGCAAAATCTTAATATCTCAAACTCATTCAAACTGGTCTAAATTTAAAGCATGAGAAACCTTCCTTCATGGCCATGTTTAAAACTAAACATCATATTTGAACAATTTCATTTTCTATTTTATTTCCTAGGAATTTACCTGTATGATGATGAATGAAAAATACTTAAATGATAAGACTAAAAGAGGAGAAATCACTTGTGGTTAGGAAATTCACATGGCGGCAGCGGTGACAGTAGATTTACACGGCAGCAACTTAAGCTCTTCTTTGTCCCTTCCCGTGCATTGTTGTCAAGTTTTGTTATGCAAATTTTATTGTAATTGCAAGCGCATGAATCTATTGTAATATAGATTTGTGATAACAAGTGTCGATCCCACGAGGAGACAGATTTAATTATATGTAGGGTTAATTTTTCAAGTTCATATGTGCATTGGTTGGAAGTGATTTCTTTATCTTAAGATTTAAAATAAAATAACGAGAATGAATTAAGGATGAAACTATGCCAATGGGGTGCTTGAGTTTCGAAATTCACACTCAATACATCACCATGTGTTTAATATTGCTTTTTAGTTTCAACTAAGTTATGAGGGATATTTCTACTCCTCATAATCCTCATTCTAATAAACACAGTATTAAGTGCTTATTATGCTAGAATGTAATGATCTTCTACTAAATGCGATGTAAAGAGCATGTTGTGGTAGATGATAATAATCATTCTGTCGACAAAATGCCAAAACCATCCACTAAAGAGCTTAGATGCACTCTTTGTCGATATTGAGTCAAGACAACCCACAAAATACTAGATCAAAGTTTTCTCTTTAATAAACATGGTGCTAAGTGCTCATCATGCCAAACAAGAATAATCTTTAACTAGGGAGCCAAGAACCATGCAAAATCTAGTGAAGATACAATCGTTGTCGATGATGAGTCAAAAGAACCTCTTAAATTAGAGAGATAGAGTAAATAAACTTACCAAATTCAAATTTCATGGATCGTGGTTGAGACAATGAGACTTTACCTTCAATCTAAGTTTGAAATTAAATTAGCTACGCATTTTTTAACTAGGGAAAAAATGAATTTTTTTTTAAAATACGTAGAAAATATAAGATGGAAAGAGAATTATAGAAAATGAAGCTAAAAGATAAAGTAAAAGTTGCTGAATTGGGGGTGGGAGAGTAGGGATGGCAATTTATGGGCTTGGGCTGGGCTTTTCAAAGCCCAGGCCCAAGCCCACATCATCCCATCAAGGCCCAGGCCCTTCAAAAGCCCGTCCAAAATGAGCGGGCCGGGCTTGGGCTCGGGCCTGGGCTTTTAAAATTAATTATAAAATATTTTTTAAATTAAGAAAAAAATATTTAAATTAAAGATAATCATCTAATATATAATAAAATAATAGTCAAATACATAAACTATTAGTAATATAACCTAATAAATAACAAATACTAATATTAAAAATTAAACTAATTTGGTATTTTGAGTTTTTTCTTTTTTTATTTAAATTAAATTTATTTTTTATTTATAAATTAACAAAGCTTAAGCCCTTAAGCCCAAGCCAAGCGGTCGGGCTTTAGGCCCGGGCCCTGGCCGGGCTTTCGACGGCTTGGCCCGGCTTTTTCACCCTCTGGAGAGTCCCTTGATTATAGATACAATGGGTAAATCATGGGCGTCGGATGAAAACAACTCAGATGCTCAAGATTGCATTGCGTGGCAAGCTTTGATTAGTTGGAACACATCATTAGTCAACGCCACATCAACATTTTAGTTTAATAATATACTGTCACATCGTTGGTCATTGCCACATCATCAGTTAACGCCACATAATTAGTTAATGCCACATCAACATTTTAGTTTAATAATATACTGTCACATCGTTGGTCAATGCCACATCATCAGTTAACGCCACATAATTAGTCAATGCCACATCATTGTACTATATACGTGAACAATTTCATACGTGTGAGCAGTACCACACCACATCATTAGTTAACGCCACATAATTAGTCAATGCCATATCATTGTACTATGGAACAATATCATATTGTGTGCAGTACCATATACCCTAAGGGTGCGTTTGGCACATCAGACATTGTATTGCATTATTTTAATGCCAGATCAGACATTGTATCAGACAAGATCAGTATTATAATAATGTTGTATAAACGTTTCTGACTGATCAGTATTAATTTTTAATTATATTATATTTAGTATTGCACCGTAATGTATTAATTTTTATAATTAATGTAAATTATATATTTAGAAATAATATTTATTAGTACTTAAAAATTAGTAAATATAAAATTAATTAATTTAAATTAAAAAATTAAATTAATTTATTATTATTATTACAAAGTAAAAACCTATTAAATTAAAAATATAATATAATATTAAATTAAAAAATTAAAAAAATTTATTATTATTATTATTACAAAGTAAAAAAACCTATTAAATTAAAAAATTAAATTAATTTATTATTATTATTATTACAAAGTAAAAAAACCTATTAAATTAAAAATATAAAATTGTATTGTAAATATAAATATAAAAAATATAATATAATATTAAATTAAAAAATTAAATTAATTTATTATTATTATTATTATTACAAAGTAAAAAAACCTATTAAATTAAAAATATAATATAATATAAAATTATATAATATTAAATATAAATTTTATTGTAAATATAAATATAAAAATATAATATAATATTAAATTAAAAATTAAATTAATTTATTATTATTATTATTACAAAGTAAAACCTATTAAATTAAAAATATAATATAATATTAAATATAAAATTGTATTGTAAATATAAATATAAAAATATAATATAATATTAAATTAAAAATTAAATTAATTTATTATTATTATAAAGTAAAATCTATTAAATTAAAAATATAATATAATATTAAATTATATAATATTAAATATAAAATTGTATTGTAAATATAAAATAAAAATATAATATAATATTAAATTAAAAAATTAAATTAATTTATTATTATTATTACAAAGTTAAAAAAAACCTAATGCGGCAGTCAGATTAAGCTAAACCCAACTAAATGTTGGGTTTAGCTTTTGCTGCATTAGGGTGCATTATAATGCACCCTAATGCAACCCCATGGTACCCCAAACATGGGGTTGCATTGCTAATGCAATGTAATCCCATGTAATGAGGGGTACCAAACATGCCCTAAGGTCACTACTATAAAAAAAAAAACAATGACCATATGTTATGATGGTTTTTATTAACAATCATCATTAAAAATATTTGATGACGTGTATTATAGAAACGGTCATAATATCTAATATTTACAATGATAGTTCTATTAAATGACCGTCATTAAATATCATTCTTACTTTTAATGACGGCTATTTATAAAAACAGTCATTGAAAGTTTAAAATTTACAATGACGGTTCTATTATATGATCGTCATTCAATGTGAACTAAAATATAGCTTTACTTTCAGTGACAGTTATTTATAAAAATGATCATTAAAAGTTCAAGGTTTATAATGACGATTCTGTGATATAACCATCTGTAAAAGTCAAGCTATTACTTTTAATAACGACTGTATTACAGAATCATCATTAAAAGTCACTACTACAAAAATACAAAACAATTACTCATATGTTATGACAGTTTTTCTTAACAACCATCATTAAAAGTATTTGTTGACTATTACAATATGAACCTTCATAAGATCTAACTTTTACAATGACGATTCTACTATATAACAGTCATTAAATATCAAACTAAATATAGTCTTAATTTTAATTACATAAAAACTGTCATTGAAAATAATCTAACATTTATAATGACAGTTATATTATATAAGAGTCATTAAATATCAAGCTAAAATGTAATCTTTCTTCTAATGACGGTTATGTGTAAAAATCGTCATTGAAAATAATCTTACATTTATAATCATGGTCATATTATATAAGGGTCATTAAATGTAAAAGAATTAAATGGCAGCGTTTAAATTAAAAAAAAAAGATTTTTCTTGAAATAAGAAACAACACTGTTTTAAATAAAAACAAAATAACACAGCCCTCTTCAGTCTTCACTCATCATTTTTTCCCCTATGTCTCGTCATTCTCTGTCTCTCGTCATTTTCACACTCACAAACCCCTTCTCACTTGAAATCCTTGCACAAGCACCAAACTGTTGCCGAAATTCTCTCATCTATTGCCATCAATTTTGGCCTTCATCGAGAATTATACGAAATACCCACTAGATGTATATGTGGCAACCATCGAATTCAAAACCCTAATTAAGACTCACTCACCCATAACATATAGGGCACCCAATCATTCGAATAGTACAAGTAAATCATGTTTTAGTATTGTGTTTAATGCCAATTTTAATGTTTTTGTCAAATTCAAACCCTAGACCTGTACAGACTAGATGTGTTCTTGTCAAATTTGAATCATAGACATATACAACCTAGATGTGTTGTCAAATTCGAACCCTAAACATTTACAGTCTAGATGTTTTCTTGTCAAATTCGAACCCTATACATGTAAAACTTGAAAATCTTACAATCTCTTTTGTTGCCCAACGATTTGTTCGATAGGCAACAAAAGAGTAACGTTGTCCCTTTCTTGTTGAAGGTGGTATATTGTAGAAGGACATTTCATTTGGGATGTTCCAGGCTCTCACATGTGTGATCCAGCTGTCCATGCCAAGATGATGATGAGTCTGACGACGACTGGGAAGTCGTCCACTGGCGTCGAAGGCGCAGGAAGAAGAAAAGTGCACAAAGAAGTAGTTGTAAACCTCCATCTAAACCTCCACCAGATGGCCAACCTGAATCCTCATCGGTTCTGATTTCCGATGATGAACCAGACAATAATGGTAGAAAAGGCTTGCCGATGAAGATAAGAATGGCTCTTATGGACACCAGATTCATAGAGTACCAATATGCTGTTATTGGTACTGTCCTCACTACTCTCCATGCAGGGAGTGCTCTTCTCACCTTTTACCTAAACTTCAACCTATCCCTTGAAGATCCCAATCTTTCAACCACTTTGAAAGTCTAAATCCAGATTCAAAAATGGCTACTTTACATCTCAAGGCTAGTTTATAGACTTCAAAACCTCAAACCTCACCAGCTCTTGATCTTCCTACACCTTAAACCTCCACAGATACCCTTATGATCTTAGCCGACAATGAAACCATACCAACCATTGTCCAAATTCCCAAACAAATCCAAAAAGCCGAACTTCCTTTGTTAATGTCATTTAACTGGCTCTCCAACTCCATGAAAGTCCATCGTAACTCCCAACCGCCTGCATCAAGCTCAATATGAAAAGGCCGACGGTGATTGTCCTATGACCTTTCAACCTCCAGAAAGTCAACCTCGCAGAACCTCTTTCTCATACACTACTATGATTACGGCTGTTAACACAGCTCAAGAAGATCTACCAATTCACAGTTTCTCTTCCAAAGGCTATCCTGTTTACCCAGACAAGATAGACGGACATTTCATTTGGTATGTTCCAGGCTCTCACATGTGTGATCCAGGCTATCCATGCCAGGATGATGATGAGTCTAACGATGACTGGGAAGTCGTCCACAGGCGCCGAAGGCGCTTAAAGAAGAAAAGTGCACAAAGAAGCAGCTATAAACCTCCATCTGAACTTCCACCAGATGACCAACCTGAATCCTCACCGGTTTTGATTTCCGGTGAGGAACCAGACAATACTCCATGGTCAGTTAAACCCGAATACACTCCAAGCCCAGTCGAGACAACACCTCCTATTGTTCTCACATCTCAAAAGTCAATACCCACAACCTGTAGACAAGAAGCCAACAACCCGCTTATGTCTCAATCCTTTCCACAATCGATCATGATGATTGGATCCAGCTCTTACCAAAGTCACTTTCCCTCCTTGGGAAAACAAACAGATCCACAAACCAAAGTGGTTTCCAAACCATATGTCTAGCCTCTTGTTCTCCCTACTGGATAGACTGAGGAACCAAAGCAGTACGAACAAGTGCTTAACTGGCAAACCCAGAATGCCAGAGTTCAGAATACAGTCTTGGAATCTTTTGATACCAGGATGGATCATGTTCTAGCACAAGTCCAAACTACTCATCAGAAGGTTGATGCAATTACAGCGCGGATGGAATAGCTGTATCAAAGCCTTCATCAAAGAATTGATAAATTGGACATAGAGCTTCGTACCATGATTGAACTGAATTATTGGGGACCCAAGTTCAACCAAAAAGATGCAGAGATCAGACAACTTAAAGCTGAGCTTGAAAGAATTGATGTAAAAAGGCAAGGCAAACAACCTTCCTTGTTTGATCAACAAACAACCATACCCATGCCTTCACCATACTTCAACACATACCAGCCTTTCTACAGTCCTCCCACTACTCCTTCTCAAAGAACCCGAGAAGCTCATCAGTTCATTGGCATATCAAATATGCATTACCCAAAAGAGGAACCAACACCGATGCCTTTCACAAGGCCATCTCCTCCCAAACCTCCGCCTTCAAGGCCTCAACCTCCTCCTAACTAGGCCGAAATAATTCATACTCCTTCTCCTCAGTAAATCCCTGAATATTTTCAGCCTCTATCTCAACCATCTCAACCATTAAAGGATAAAAAGCTCATGCATCAGCTCTATTCTGGTCTTATCCTTCCAGAAGATGATACTCCATCTGATCTAGATGTCAATCCTTCTTCAGATGAATTTTCTTCTCCAACAGAATCAGTTGCCTCCTACTCTGCAACCGATTCAGAGGAAAACTATGTAGAAATTCCTGCTCAACTTATGGCTCAGTCATCCACATCAGACAATCCTCCTACTCCTCTAGAGGATCCTCCTCCTAGGAGACCTCCCTTTGTAGATTAACCAGATGATGACATGCCTCCGGCTCGAGACATGCCTCCGGCATAGCCTAATCCAAGTCCAAGTTCTATGCCAACAAATGGGCCATGGTTCTCATTTGATGATGTTCCTAAATCTAAATGGCTCCTCAAATTCTAAGAAATGGCTGCTTGGATTGATGTTCAAATGCTTAGACCTGGAGCTACCTCATACAATGTTCTTAAGGAATTCTGCTCTCGGTTCTTTGGCTTTCTTCGTGATTAGTTTGTAAGCTTACTTGAGTACAGACAGCTACAGTTGTATCAAACACCAATCCCTCAAGTTCTAGAGCTCATCTATAATCACTTTTTGGGCGACCTCAATCTAGCAAAAGAATCTGCTAGAAAAGAGTTTCATCAGATGAAGTGTTGTTCTTTAAAGATTAAAGATCTTGATCTGCACTACTAACGAATGTCAGCCCTGTACTACAAGCTCAATGGTTTCAATTATAGCTCTCTAAAGCATGTCTTTATTCAATCTCTTTCGAAGGAGATTCTACCAAAACTTCAGAGACAGTTCCATGCCCTCCAGATAAACCTTGATGATCTTTCCCTAGGAAAGATTTACCAAATTACGGTCTCTTGCCTGGAAAAGCTTTATGAACAGAAAGAGTTTTTAGGCACTAGTAGAACTGGTACCGCACATGGACTCATGCTTTCCTTCACATATCCTTTTGCCAAGAGTTCTTCGACTTGCCTTTGAAGCTCCTTTGTCTCGTCGGGGCAACTTCTATAAGCGGGTCTATTAGGAATGGTAGCTCCAGGGACAAAGTCTATTTGATGCTCAATTCTCCTAATAGGTGGCAAACCATTAGGGACTTCATTTGGAAACACATCATCAAAGTCCTGCAAAAGAGTCACAATAGCACTAGGCAAAAAAGAGTTAAGCTCATTAGTATGTAAACAAGCCTCTTTGCACAAAAGTACAATAATAGGCTGTTTTGAAAAGAAAGCCCTCTTAACCTCGCTCTCTTTTGCAAAGAAGTTCACTTGTTGCCTCTCTTTTCTCTCAACAATATTTTTTTCTATCTTTCCACTTGCTTTTCTCTCAACCTCTCTTTCTTTTGTGCTCTCATTTTCTTTTTTTGTATCACCCTCTTTTGTATTGTCATTTGATCCTCATACACTTACTTAGGTGTTAAGGGTACAAGAGTGATTTGGCTTTTATTCATTACAAAAGAATATCTATTTAAGTAACCATCATGTATCACTCGCCTATCGTGTTGCCAAGGTCGCCCCAAAAGAATGTGTCCAGCATGCATGGGTACCTCATCCTTATATCTCCCAATAGAGAATGAAACCAGCACTTGTTTATTTACTTTAACCTCCCCACAATCATTCAGCCATTGTAACTTATATGGCCTAGGATGTTTCAAAGTTTTCAAAATTCAGTTTTTCAACTAAACTAGTGCTAACAACATTAGTACAACTTCCGCCATCAATTATCATACTACATACCTTATCTTTGATGTGGCATCTAGTATGAAATATGTTATCACGTTGTACCTCTAAATCCTCTTTTAGTTGCATGTTGAGAGCACGCCTAGCAACGATCAATTTACCATCAACAGGATACTCTACATCATCATTAGCATCCTCCAAAGGTGGCATAGGATCATCATCTGATTCACTCTCGGTTTCAACATCACCATCATCCCTCAGGATCATTGCTCTCTTATTTGGGCATTGAGATGCAATATGACCTGTCCCCAAACATTTAAAACACTTAATATCTCTATTTCTAGAGTTTTGGGAATCAGATTTACCTTTGCTTTGGTTGCCTTCCTCTTTATGATCCTTGGTTGGCTCAATCTTAGGCTTTGAAATAACGTTTTCGTCTTTGCTCCATTTTGACTTCCATGAGGAAGATGAACCCAAATTGGTTTGAAATACTAACTAGGCAACCCAAGAGGGGGGGTGAATTGAGTTTTTAAAAAATAAGCAAATAAAATTCAATGAAATAGTAACTAAGCAAGCAAATTCGAAATAAACAAAGTAATATGCAATAAAAATAAAGAGATAGGGTAAGAGAGATCAAACACAATGATTTTTACGTGGTTCGGCTATCCCCGCCTACGTCCACACCTCCAAGCACACCGGGCTTGAGGATTCCACTAAGCAAGCCACCAAGGCCTCGAAAGTTTACAATTGACTTCCAAGGTGTCAATAAACCTTTACAACAAGAGATTATTCCCAATCTCTTAACCCAAGTGTATCCCAACACTCAAAACAAAAATTACAAGTTATTCTTTTCTCACACAATCTTTTAGATTACAAATCAAAGCCCAATGTGTGAATACGATGAAGCAAGAATGTGTTTTTAGCTCTATGAAGATTGTATAAACGTGTATATGCTCAATGGTCGTGTTGTGATCAAACCTTGAAATGATTTGAATGAGCTTATTTATAGTTGAAGCTAAAAACTAGCCGTTATAGCCCATTTCGCCAGAAAACGGATCGCCGTTTACCCGTTAACGGTTCACCGTTTGCGCTGGTCAAAGTTACCGTTGTGCTGATTTCAAATAAACGGTTGACCGTTAGTCACTTACCCTTTCACCGTTAAAATCCCGAGATCTGTACAACAAAAATCTCTATCCGTTTTGGCTAAACGGATAAGGCTTTAGCAGTCAGTAACATACTGGAAATTATCTGTTAGCCGTTTCCACGTTAACGGTTCGCCAGTAAATTCCAGAGACTTATACAACACATTTCAACTAGCCGTTTTCACTAAACGGCTAAGGCTTAACAAAGTATGCCTTTCTGGAAATTAACGGTTAACCATTATTAGTTAACGGTTCGCCGGTTATTTCCAGTAGCCTTTATAACAAAATCTTAACCGGTTTGCTTTAAACGGTAAGAGGTTAACACAAAAATCCTTTCTGAATGTTATCGGTTAACCGTTAAAATAAACGGTTCACCGTTTAATTCCAGTAACTTAAAACATAAAATGCTTAATAGGTTAAGGCTTAAGAAATAACCCTTTTTAGAAAGATTAGGCTTTACCATAAACGGTTAGCCGTTTAAATCCAATGATTGATTTTTAACAATTTATAAAGTAATCGGTAGAGTCCTTAGACATTAACCTTTCTCTGCATTTTATCGGTTAACCGTTACTATTAACGGTTCACCGATTATTTCCAAAAATACACATTTTTGCAGAGATGTTCTAGTTTTTTTTTAAAAACTTGTAAATACTCATAGAAAACTTCTGGCTTTTAAGAAAGTGTTTGTAATTATGAAAGCTCCAACATATTTATCAAAAGGTTTGTTATCATCAAAATCAATAAAATGAACATTTACATGTTAACATGGTTCTAGTGGAACCTTTCTTTTTCAATTGTCGTTCCACTTTCATGGCCATATGAACCATGTCTTCCAATTCAACATAATGATGCAAGTCAACCACATTAGCAATATCTTGATTTAAACCATGTAAAACTCTGGTCATAGTGGCCTCTCGTTCTTCTTCAATGTTGGCTCGAATCATGATTATTTCCATCTCCTTGTGGTCTGGAGCCTTGTGTAAGACTTTGAAGCCTTTGGTGCAGCTCCTTATAATAATGACTAGGAACAAATCTCCTCCTCATGATGGCCTTCATCTCCTCCCAAGTGTTTATAGGCCTTTCACGGTTTCTTCTCCTACTCAAAACAAGTTGATCCCACCAAATAATAGCATAATCAGTAAATTCAACAGTAGCTAGTTTTACTTTTTTCTCCTCCGAGTAGTTATGGTAATCAAATACTAGCTCCACCTTTTTTTCCCACTCAAAATAAGCTTCCGGATCATTTTTACCTTGAAAAGAAGGAATTTTCAGTTTGATACTCCCCAAATCACGATCTATGCGTCTTGCCCTTCTATCATCTCTTCCACGCATGTCAACAGTGGCCTGGTCATCAAAATTATCTAGGTCATCACCATATTGATCTCCCATGGCAACATGCCCTTGATTTTCTCTTACATTATGAGCTATTGGTTGTTGCCCCCTTTGTAGATTGGCTATGGCAGTGTCTTGCCTTTCCAATTGGTCACGGATCTCTCCAAACATCAGATTCATGCGCTCAAATTGTTGCTGCAAGGCTTTGAGCATGATTGATTAGCTTCTTGTTCTTTTGACATATTTTGTGATATGAAAATAATGTTAGCAAAAAGACCTCACAACACTCCCTGACGTGTTTCACTCAATTTGATTCACTTAACTCTCGTGTTTAACACACAAATTGGCTTTTTCTCTCTAATGATCTCACAAAATATTGCCTTTTACCACACTTAATTCTCTCTTTCAATTCTTTATTGAACTAAATAAACAAAATCAAGAAAAACAAAACAAGTGGCACACCAAATATGATAATTCAGCACACTAATAAAGAAAAGAAATTAAGAGGACACAAAGAACAAAAAGGAAATTGAAGAAAGGGAAGCAAGCAAGCAAAGCAACACAACTGATATTGTGTGTAAACAATGTCAAGGACAATGAATAACTAAAGTTCAATTTGATGAAAGTAGGAATACTTGAATCCTTTTGCAATCTTTTTTTTTTCTTTTTTGCTGTACATTTTTTTCCTCTTTTTTTTTTTTTTTTTTTTTTATATTCAAACCTGATTAGAAACTAGCTCTGATACCAAATGATGTGAATCCCATATTGAAACTTTGAAACTCACACTTAATTTGAAGTTTCAACTTCCCAAGAAAGTTCTAAACAGATTTAAGAGAAACAAAACCTTGACCCAATGCTTAAGAAATCATGAACCAAAGGTATAGAGAATGATATTGACGCTACACTCAAGATGTAGATGAGAAGGTGAGTGATAAGTTTAGATTTGGAACACCACAAGAATGCAAATTCTTGATAAGTTCACTAGTTCTCAAAAGAACCAAAGAAAGAATAATTCTTTCAAATTCAAATAACATTAATCTCTAATTGTCTTACATAGCAAGGTTGCTGAGTTTAAATAGACCAATAGAGACCCAAAATCTGAAAAATACAAATGAAAATATTGGAACAACCCTCAAAGCATGCTTCAAAAGTCTTCACCAACCCACCATAATTAATGCTATCATTGACAAACTTAATGCTAGCCTACCATAATTAATGCTATCATTGACAAACTTAATGTTAGCCCACCATCATTGATGGTAGACTTACCTTTCACATTGACAAACTTGAAACAAAACAACAAATGAAGTTGAAAAACAAAGGAGTCGTTGAAAATCCCAAGTCTGAACATGCTGTAATGAATTGGCCATAACTTCTTCTAGAGAACTCCAAATCTAACTCTGTAAAATTCTTTGGAAAGCTAACGTAATTATCTGTCCAACGGTATATAGTTTGCACATTAATTCCAGCTCAATCAATACCAGTTTTATTCCAAATTTGACCTTTCTACATTTGATCCGAATTGTGTATTTGGGTGGGTGCCCAATAGCTTGAATAATGCCCATAATGCCTTGACTTCTCTTCAAGCCCAATTCATGATGTCTTGCATCTTGAATTGTAGTTTCAATCCATATTTTCTCAATTAATCCATTTAAAGTAGCTTGCATCTTTTTGGCTCTAGCTCTTGTAATTGGACCTTCATGAATGTTCAAAGGGTCACTTGAAGCTTTAATGGTATTCTCTTGATAGTTCTCATAAAAAACAATTTCAACCATCCTTATTTACCTAGTCTCAACCGATTTCAGTGTCACCACCACTTTTCAGCACTTACCAACCCTTTTACCAACAAACCACTGCACCTATATAGACCCAACCAAGTTTTTTGGCATATCACAGGCTACTCACTTGTATCAGGAAGAGCAACAGCAGAAGGCTGTAAAGATCAAAAAGCCCAAAGAACGATCTCCCAGACACCAACCCAAACACAACCTGAACCTGCCACACCACTAGTAACTCCAACTACCTATACTCCAATGACCACAAACCCACAAACCTCTCCACAGTTCACCCCTGAACAACCAGTCCAAAAAGATAAACAAACACTCCATCAATTTCACATCTCTTTCCAGATAGAGCTTGAATCAAGCTCTTCCTCAGAACCAGCTTCTAGTTCGGATAAAGAACAATCTGATCAGTCTGCCTCAAATCCAGATAAAAGCTCAGCATCTGCATATAATTCATCCTCTGATGATGAATCCCAGATTGCAGATATCTCTGGATTATTAATGGTCCAACCCAACAATGAGAATGCCGAGTCCTCTACTAGGAGAACTACTCCTTTTGTAGATCCACTATCAAGTGATGAAGAAACTACTGAAGCCGGACAAAGCGGTACAACTCATGCTGCTCTACCTCCTCCTACTCCTCAGGTTAATACCAATGATAATTCAAGGTCATCATCATCATTTCATTGGTTCACATTTGATGATATTGCAAGACACAGATGGACAGAAAGGTTCCATGAATTTGCCGTATGGATTGACCTGCAAATGTCAAAACCAAATGCAGATCCACAAAGTGTTCTTAAGGAATTCAATTCTCGTTTCACAGGATCTTTACGAGAATGGTATGAAAGCCTCAGAGATTATCGCCAACTACAATTTCTCCAGTCATTCCCTGGAGCTGTTCTTGTTTCAATTTATGAACAGTTCATTGGCGATCCTAAAGTTGTAGTTGACACAGCTAGAAATGAGTACTATCAAATGAAATGCTGGTCGCTAGAAAAAAGACATCTGGATGCTCATTATAAAAGGATGAGCATGTTGTTTTACAAGCTCAATCGATTTAACGATCCATCCTTGAAGCATAGCCTCACTACAAGAAGAACTTCATCCAGACATTCAAAGGCACCTCACACAAAACAATCTTTCAGTTTAAGGAATCTCATTTGGAAAGATCTATCATATTGCAATACAATGTCTCGAAAGAAAGTGTGAGCAGAAAAAATTCTTCAAAGACCTCATCGAAGAAAAAGCAACATATGCAAAGGCCTGTAAAAAGCCTTCATACCTGGAAATAATGTGCAAGGATAAGAAGAAGTGCACATGTCCCACAGAGAAGAAAAAACATTTCCAGAAGTACCCACATCCTCATCGGTGTTCCAAATATTCCAAGAAACGATACCGTTTCTTTCGAAGAAAAGACCCTTCAAAGCCTTCCAAAAAACCTATCTCTCAGAAAGATGCTTGTTGCTATATATGCAAGAAAAAGGGCCACTTTGCAAGATACTGCCCTTCCAAGCCCGCTAAGTCAGTACAGTTGATCCAGCATCTACAATCTACAAATCTGTTATCTGACAATGATGAGATAGAGTCCAATTTCTAAGAATAGTCTGAACAAAATTCTGACCTTGCTTTCATCTTAGCAGAGTCCAGTTCAGATGATTCGGATACAGAGCTCATTTCAACAGTCTTCACTATTCAATCAGCCAAATCAGTCCAAGCCCAAAATGTGTTGTCAGTCCAAACCATTCCCTTGGTCCGAGTATCAGTCCTAGCCCAAAAGTTTGCAAAACCCATACTAGTCATTGGTTTCATTAATACAGGAGTTGACAAATCCATGATCAACCCATGTGTTTTCCCAAAATCCTTTTGGGAACCATACCATGAGTATTTCAAAACAACCAATGGTGAAATCTTTAAAACCACCATGATCACAAAAAAACCTATTGGAACATAGTTCTTCCCTAACTGTATTGTTTGGAAAAAACTCATAGGTTCAGGCCTACACGGCAAAGATCTCCTCATAGGATTTGATCTAATTTCCTCAGCACAAAAACTTATCATTAAGCCGAGAGGAATTAGTTTCAAACACATGTTCCTACCATGCACAGATGTTCCAAACATGTTCTCCCTCAAAGAAAATCCTCCAGATTATCATGTCATTACTCAAAAACTCCTTGAATATTGTCCTGACAATCATTCACAATTTCACCATCCTCTTTATCTTTGGAAAAATGAGTCATTTTTCATCCATCTCCCCTTTAAGCTCAACGAAGATGTCAACCCGGGAATGTCCCCTTCAGATCTCCTGTTAGCACAACAGGAATGTCTCCAGCTATTGAGTCAAGGCCTTATTGAACCCACTAAATCAGACTAGGCTTGCCAAGCATTCTATGTTGAAAAATGGTCTAAATTAGTCAAAGGAAAGAAAAGACTTGTCATAGATTATCAACCCTTAAACGCTTTCTTAAGGGATGATAAGTTCCCTCTTCCAAAGATCCAGTCTTTCTTTATTCACCTCAGTCAAGCCAAAATATTCTCAAAGTTTGACCTCAAATCAGGATTTTGGCAATTGGGCATCCATCATCAAGATAGGCCCAAAACTGCATTCTGCATACCCAATGCCCATTACCTTTGGTCTCAAAGTGGCTCCATCCCTGTTTCAAAAGTCCATGATAAAAATCTTCCAGCCCATACTGCATAGTGCATTGATTTACATTGACGATATTTTACTATTTTCTACAGATCATTAGGCACACCAGCAGTTACTCTCAGAGTCCACACTCTCATCCAGAATTATGGCATAATGCTTTTAGAAAAGAAAAGCATCATTGCTCAGTCTTCCATCAACTTCCTTGGAATGACCATTCATGATGGACACTACATGCCAGAGCCGCACATTGCGCAAGAACTAATCAAGTTTCCAAACAACAATCTCTCAAAGAAACAAATTCAACAGTTTCTTGGAATTGTTAACTATTTACGAGGCTTTATCCCAAAAGTTGCGGTCCATACCAGCCAGCTATTAAAGTTATTTAACAAAAATGCCCCACCATGTGGCTATTAGCGGCGTTACCTGCCCCTGAAGAGAGTGGTATATGATAGAAGATTTTTGATCTGAAGAAGAAGAACAGAAAGATACTTTTACACTCATGAGTTCGAGTTCAAACTCTCAAGCTTTAGAGAATGAAGTCTCCACTGTCTCCATATCCTCACCTTTATCCCTACCTAGGTCTTGTACAAAACAACTATCCAATAAAATAGAAAATCTTGTTGAATATTCCTATGTTCCAGACTCTGTACAAATTTCTGAGTCTTCCCTACCTCTTATTAGTCCCTACAGACTCTATCGCGTTACAGTGCAGCAATTAGATCTATCCAGTTCTATTGTCACTTACAGGCGTCCTTCTCAAAAAGGTATATACGGTCTTCCAAACTTGACCGGTGTGCTTTGCAAGCAACTCAAGCGAGCGATATGTAACCTTGAAATTCCAAATGAGCTAATCACCAATTGGAAGCGTGAAGGTTATACTCACCTCCTTTCGGGGATGCGTATGATCTTAACGCTTCGTGGTCGTAAACTTGCGGTTATGGCGAAATGGCTCTTATGGATACTAGATTCAAAGAGTACCAACATCTTATTGGTACTGTTCTTACAACCCTTCATGCAGGCAGTGTACTTCTCACCTTCTACCCAAACTTCAACCTATCCGCGAAGATCGACGCTTTCGAAAACCTTGAAAGTCGAATCCGGATCAGGTCTTTGAGCAGTGGTCACCTCAAAATGGCTACTTTACATCACCGGTGGTTTATATACCCTCTTGATCTTCCAACTCCGCACACCTCACAGATACCCTCGTGATCTTTGGCCGACAATGAAACCATACCAACCATTGTCCAAATCCCCAAACAGATCCAGCGAACTTCTCAAGTTGATGCCGTTGGAATGGCTCTCCAACTATGAAAGGTTCCATCAATTCCCAAATCCGGACTTGAAGCCCGATTTGAAAAAGGCGGGCAGTGTCAGGATGACGCTTCCAACCCCCACAGTCAACCTCCCAAAACCTCCTTTTATACTGCATGATATCTCACTGTTCGACTCGAAAAGCTTCCATCCACGGTTTCTTAATGGCTATCCATGTACCCTAACAAGGTGCAAGGCCATTTCATATGGGATGTTCGAGGTTACCGCATGTGTGATCCATTGTCCATGCCGGGATGATGATGAATCGATGGCGGCGACTACGAAGTCGTCCACGAAGCGCGAGGTAAAGAAGATTACAAGCGAGGTTCTTGCGGACCTCCGCACGATCGCTTCATCGTGGATGATGAACCGGTTTTACTCGGTGAGGACTACAACCCCTGTTGTTGTCATCTCCCAGTCTCGATACCTCGAGCACAGCGGCAGTTAACAACCAACCATCTCGAACCTCTGTTCGACTGTTTCATGATTGGATCTGGATTCTTTACAAAGTCGGTTCCGCCCGGGAAAACAAAGCGGATCCACAATAAAGTGGTTTCCAAACCGTATGTCGATCCGCATTACTCTCCTGCAGGGCGGTTTGAGGAACAGCGATGCGAGCAAGTGTAGCGGCAAACCCGAATGCGAGCCCGAGAATGTAATCACGGAATCTCTTGACACCGGGATGGAAAATGTTCAAGCACAAGTCCAGACAACTCATGAAGGTTGATGCCATTTTGCAGAATGGATCGGTTATACCACAACCTTAGAATTGCTAGGCGGACATAGAGCTCCGTTACCATGATTGGTGCAATTATTTGGGTCAGTTCACCCAAAGGAGATCGAGACGAAAGCGAGCTTGAAAGAATTGGTGAGAAACAAGGTCAACAGTCCTTGTTTGGTGGTCAAAACCTTTACTGTTCTACACCATGCTTTGACACTATCGGCCATATTATCATGACCTCCTCCTCTCGGTCAAAAACCCAAGAGTTACACGATTCCTTGGTGTTTCTCCAAACATGTACAAACACTCCTCAAGGTCGTATGTTTCGCCTGAGGCCCTCTCCTCTGAGGCTGTGCCTACAACCTCGGCGGTTCCACAACCGACCTCCACCACCACAACACCAACCTATCTTTGAAGCGGTTCACACAGCCTATCTTGAGACAGTTTCTCCTTCTCCTCGTGAATACACAGATACTTTCGGCTATCCACGAACTGTCGGACCACCAAAGAGCCCGTGCATCAACTCTGTCTTATAGTTCGAGAAGAAGATATTGATCCCTCAGTTGATTTGAATCCATCTTTTGAGTCTTCTTTCCAATGTAATCGCTTGTATCTTCTGCAACAGATTCCGAGGAAAATTATGTGGAAATTTCTAATGTTCTTATGGCACAACCATCCACATCCAATGATCCTCTAACTCCTGAGGGTTTTCATCCCAGAGAACCCCTTGATGAAGATGAGCCTGAAGAGATGCGCATGCCGCCAGTTCATGATGCGCCCAAGCACAACTATCAAGTCTTAGAGATCAGTACAACCGCTTTTGGGAGAACCAAACCTAGCACAGAATCGCTAGACGTGAATTTCATCGATGAAGTGCTCATTCATGCATTAGAGATCTTGACAAGCACTACAAAAGGATGACAGCCTTGTACTACAGGCTGAATGGTTTTAATGATCACTCCCTCAAGCATGTTTTTGTGCAGTCTCTTCCTACAGAGATTTTGCCAGATATTCAGAGACATCTGAACTCCTACCAGATAAACTTGGATGATCTTACTCTTGGTAAGATCTATCAGATTGCTGTCTCTTGTCTTGAGAAACTTTGTGAGCAGAGAAAGTTTTTCAAACAATTTTTGGAAAAGAAGGAACCCTTCAAGAGTGCATGCAAAACACCTCATCTTGCAATCAAATGCAAGGATGAAAGAACCTGCACTTGTTCTACCAAGAAAAAATCCCATTTCCATAAATTCCCTAAACCTAAACACTCTTCCAGACACCGTCCCTCAAAGCCTAAACCAACCTACCGGTTTTTCAGGAAGAAAACTGTCAACACCCAGCAACAGAAAGATTCCAGGTGTTTCATTTGTAAAAAGAAAGGGCACTTTGCTAGATCTTGCCCTAACAATCCAGCAAAATCAGCCAGACTACTGCAGCATGTCAACAGAGTCTCTCCTCTCTCTGAGGATGATGATATTGAATCCCTGTATTCTGAACAGGATGCTTATGATGAAGAAACAATCTTCACCGGTCAAGAAACGAAAAGAGTCTTCTAATCCAATTCTAACTCGATTCGATTCTGCTCGAGACGCAACAATCCACCATATCAAGCATGTCAGACATGTTCCTCCTAAGCAACGGTCTCTACCATCCATACAAATCAGTATCCTTCCTACCAAATATGCCAAACCTATCACTGTCATATGATTCATTGATACTTGTTCAGAACACACTATGCTTAATCCGTCCATACTCCCTCTTGAGTTTTGGAAGCACCATACCCAGCTCTTTAAAGCTGCTAATGGTGAATATTTTCATACAGACCTGCTTACCAAGAAACCCGTTGGTATCTAGTTCTTTCCAGAATGTGTTCTCTGGATAAATGTCATAGGTTCTTCCCTCAATGATAAGGACCTCCTCATAGGTTTTGATGTTCTACAACTTATCCACAAATTGAATGTCTCCGCCAAAGGTATCATGTACAAGCAACAATTCCTACCTTATACTGAAACCTTGAGGATCTACTCAATTTCTTATATTTCCTCACCCTATGAGTCTTTCAAAACAAAGTTCCTGCCGTTTTGTCCTGAAAATCATCGGCAGTTCTTTCACCCCGTTCCTTTGTGGAAAAACCCTCAGTTCTTTGTTAAGCTTCCTTCGCTTTAATGAAGATGTGAACCCACAAAGGCTACACATCCGCATGACGCCTCAGATTTGAAACTTGCATGTCGAATGCCAATACCATGGCGCATATTTAATCGAGCCCACACATTCTGATTGGGCTTGTCAAGTATTCTATGTTGAGAAACGTTCTGAAATTGTCCGGGGTAAGAAAAGACTAGTCATTGACTACCAGCCCCTCAATGGTTTTCTCAAAGATGATAAGTTCCCTTTGCCAAAGATTTAGTCTTTATTCATTCATCTCCAAGGCGTAAAGGTGTTCTCAAAATTTGATTTGAAATCAGGATTTTGGCAGATTGGTATTCATCCTGATGATCGACCCAAAACAGCCTTCTGTATTCCAAATGCCCACTATCGACAAGAATGCCCTGGCTTAAAAAGTGGCACCATCACTTTTCAAAGGCTATGGTCAAGATTTTCCAACCCATCCTTGAAACGCCTTATCTACATGGATGATATTTTGTTGTTTTCCAAGGATCATGATTCACCAGACTCCTCGATCGCCTCAATAGTGGAATCACATGGAGTCGTGATATCCGAGAAAAAGTCACAGTGGGCGGACATCCATCAATTTCTTGGCATGATAATCTAAGATGGTAATTATCGCCCTGGACCCCACTTCGCATAAGAATTGATGCATTTTCCAGATACTTATCTAAACCACAAGATTCAACAATTCCTGATTGTCAACTATCTCGAGACTTTTTTCCACACATCATGGTCCACACCTCAAAGTTGTCAAAGATGCTAAAGAAAGCAGCCCCACCATGGGGCCTCGAAAGGCAACAAATGTCCCCATTTCAAGGTGTAACTCAAGATCCACTAACACTGAGACTTCCATCCGGTGGTTGCCATGGTTTCTCTACAGGTCAGAATCACCATTATTGGCAAACACTCTTACCCAAAGAATCCAAAGTGCACAGGGCAATCCATGCCTATAAATATGAGTTCGTGCACAATTTTCAGCATCGGCACTCACTCTCAGAAAATCAATTTCTCAGTTGGCGCTTCACCATATTCCTCCTTCTCAAAATGAGTCCAAGGAACCAGCAAGCAGACTGTTCATTTTTCAGTCTCATGACCTTCATTTATTGGCTTCCAGATGGCCTTCAAGAATTAATCTTTCAGAAGGTTATAGATCACAAGCATGATTCTGCAAGAAGCCATCTCTTGACATGGCGTTTATGATCCTTGATGGCCATACAAGAATTCAGGCCAACTTAGAATGAGTTATGCCAGCAGCCATTTGTCCCACATCCGAATCCAGACCAAATGCACCAGCTAATCTTTAAGCTCCAGACTACTTTTCATAACGTAGTTGATGAGCATACTAGTTGGGGACATCATGTCATTCGTAACATCACCCCCCAAGCTTATTATGTCTTTTGGTACTGGTTGAACCTATACCCAGTGGCTCTCCTATTTGATCCCAACCTGATCCATACCAGCCGCAGATACGGCAAAGGGCGATGGTTCGACAGAATGTTCGCTCCTCTTTTCAGGGATCCCTTGACCCTCGAGCTTATTACAGGCTATCACATTCAGCATCCCACCATTGTAATAATAAAGCTCACTGACCTCTGGGGTCGCCACACTGAACCCCTTGTTAAACCCATAATTCACCATCATGACTGTGAATCCTTCCACTCCATGTGGACAAACTGTCTCACAGCTAGGAATGCTCTAGCTGAAGAATATGGAGTTCCACCCTCCTACAATACTCACAGTCCTCTATCTCCTGATGTTCAATCAACTCCAGATCTTTACTTCAAAGAGGAAATCAGGAATCATCGTCTCCACTCTGAAGGAGACCAGGCCATAATCCTACAGCAGAGATATGATAATTATCTCATCAGACATGGTAGGTCTGACAACCTTTGGGCAGACTGGACTGATCACCAATGGCCTCAACCCGTTCTTTCATCAGACTCAGAGACATCAGTCCCAGACTCAGACACATCAGTCTCTTCTTACGAGACTATTTCACTTTAATGATGGTATTTGTCTTATATGCCATAAAAGTCTTAAAGTAGTTTGTCTTTATATATTAAAGTCTTGTGTTAAAGTCTTTGCCTTTATCCATGGCTTGACTTTTGTGCTTTACTTTTTCAAAGTAGTGGTTAAGTGTCTTTGTCATGTCATTATCATGTTGTATTATTAGTTTGCATTATTGCTTTACTTTGTCAAGATTAGGTGACGTATCCTAATCAAGTGGTTGAAATGGGGTCCTGTCCACTTTAGTTTAAGAGTTTGTCTATAAATGAAGCTTCTCCATTGTAAATCGAACTCAATCGAGAACTCGCTTGAAATAAATAGAAGTTTACCTTCAAAATATGAGTAAAACACTTTCTTTCTATTCTTCCAATAAAGATCATGATCGACTTGAATACTTCATTTTCTATCCGGCTGGTGACAAGTATGCTCTACACTCGCCTCGTAGGATCTCGTGTATCGAAAGTCTTATGCTTGTTGTACCAGAGGTATATACTTTATACCATTGCTGTTTCGCTATACTAAACACCGAGATAGCCGAAGACACACGGTTCAATTCAAGAGATGCCCGGAGTGGCGAAAAGAAATGGGTGGTATGTGTTCTATGATTTCTTCCGTGGTGTTGGGTATATCTGAAACTGCGCGCTATTGGCAAGGACGATTTGTTCGCCATTGCTCGTATAACAATGCCCCCAGACCGCCATTGATCTCCGTGAGTTCCGACCGACTTTCATGAGCAAGGATCCCGGCTTGGTATCGAAGCATGGATGTTCCGTGATGCTTGATATCTCAGTTGGGGGTAAGAAAAGACTAGTCATTGACTACTAGCCCCTCAATGGTTTTCTCAAAGATGATAAGTTCCCTTTGCCAAAAAGATTCAGTCCTCTCCAACAACTCAAAAAGATAGCACAGTCTTCTTCACCTTTGAAAATTCCCTCAAATGGACAAAGAATCCTTTTCGATGCGTGACACCATCAAGAGAGCTTTTAGAAAGGAAGGAGATAAGAATCCTCTTTCATGCTGTGCATACTTGAGTCGAGGAACTACCATGTGATCTACAAAGAGATTTTAGCAGTCAAATATGGAATAAAGAAGTTTGAATTCCATCTGCTGAGTCACCAGTTCGTGGTAAGAATGGATAACTCATCTTTTCCCCATATCTTGAATTTCAATAATAACAAAGTACTACCTGACAAACAGCTGCTTAACCTTAAAGCATGGTTTGCCAAGTATGACTTTACTGTCAAGCATATAAAAGGAAAGACAACTTAATCCCTGACTTCTTCACTCGTCCAAGTCCAAGTATAAAAAGCCCAACCGTTGTCTCAACCATTCAAACCATCCTTGTAATTTCAATGGCTTCCAGTTCTAAACCTTCATGGCAAAGAGCCCTACCTTTTCAAGCCGCAATCAAAAAACAGTTTCCTGGGGTGTTTCCTTCACCTTAGCCTTTCAGATCCAAGAATATGCCAAACAGTACCTATTCCGATGGTTCATGAGATTCTATTATGACAACCCTCTCAGTTTTTCATCCTTCCATCCATAGCATATGTTTCTCACAGGTCTCATTCTAGATCTCTCTCGAGATATTACAGAAAATGAGATGTGGTACATGTGGTGTACGCAACCAAGCTCGTTTTACGAGTCCAGGCCATACTTCGCCATCTCACCCATCCTGAAAAAGGCCCATTCATGGACTTCTGAGTGTACCCATCAACATGGTGGCGAAGACTCAACAACATCTCCAACTTATAATCTACAACCAGACCGTAACCGAACACCCTAATCCATTGTTCATCGCTACTTCCAAAGATCACAACATTACTACCAAGCCTTCGAATACATGACCCTTCCTCATCCTTATCTAATCCTCCATGACCCAAGCAATAATGCCAAGCTCAAAGCCTACCTCTTTGAACTTAATAACATAGAGTCTCCACTCATATAGATTCACCACACCTCCATAGGTCCACAACATGCCTTAGAATTATTCCCACATCATTACCCTGGAACACCAACTTCAGAACCACTAACCACAGGAATAATGATCAAAGAAGAATGACCAGACTTCACAGACTTTCTATTCCAAGACTCCCAAGACCCTTGGGAAGAATTCATGTCTCTAGTCAGTCAGTTCTCAAGTCCTTATTCAAGCTACATGGTTCCAACCCCAACAGTCCTAGAACCATCACAGGCATCATCCTCCCAGGCAAAAGTTTCAACTCAAACGGCTCCCGCCATTGTCAAAGGGAAAAAACAAAAGGTCTGTATACTCTCCAGTTCCACAGCAGATACAACAGACTTAGACAGCGACAACTCACTTAATTCTCTGAATTATGAAGATAAGATGCTTTGTAGAAGGATCCGAAAAGCAAACAGAAGAAATGAAGAGATAAACATGTTGATGTCACCATCTCGATTCCCATCCACTCCAAGACAACCGGGAATCTCGGCTTTAGTGTGTTTGTTTTATGCACCCGTGGTTTTCTTTTACTTTAGCTTTATCTTTTGCTTCTGTAAAAGTGTGCCTTTGCTTTAGCTTTTGTTAAAGTTTGCTTTATCTTTTGTAAAAGATACTTTTGCTTTTGTAAAAGGAATCTTTAGCTTTAGATTTAATCATGTTGTCTTTAATTATGATGTCGAGGACAAGGATTGTGTCTTATTCCTCAAGCTTTTTTAAGCTATATAAGGATGGTCCGACCTTATGTTCGGGGAGGCCGTTTGAAGGCAAGTTTGAATAATACCTACTATTCAAATATTCTCCATGTCTCTTTAAACTCTCTCTTCTCCGGGAAACCCTAAGAGTCATCTCTTTCATACCATTATTCTAGGAGCTAGTTTGCTTCTTCCATAACTGAGTATCAGACATTTGCCTCCAAGTGATCCCGTAATGTAAACGCCCGGCTCGATCTATCCCAAACCAAGATAACGAGTAAGGTCTTCGTACCCTAATAGTTCATCCGTTTGAAGGTCTAGGGTGACCGTGTTAGGATGATTACCGAGGGTCTAGAGACTCCAATTGTCCATCAAAGTTTGTTATGGATTACCTTCCCACTTTGTGTGGTATTCACTTAAGGGTTTTAGGTATATGGACAGAACTTATGCATCGGCCCTAAGGACTTTCTAAGCTGTAGTTCTCTTCAACACGCATCTTCCGCCCTCGAGTGGTATCAGAGCATGAATCATCAAAGACAAAAGGTACATCCCTAGCAAGTAGATTGCATAAGGGCATAGAAACTTTACTAAAATCTTTAATGAAACGTCTATAAAAACTAGCATGCCCAAGGACAAATCTTACTTCTCTAACTATTTTAGGTAGAGGAAGATTGGAAATGAGATCCACCTTAGCTTTATCAACCTCAATACCTTTGCTCGAAATGATGTGACCGAGAACAATACCTTGTTTTACCATAAAATGGCATTTCTCCCAATTCAAGACTGAATTCTTCTCGATACATCTCTGTAGAACTAGTATTAGATGATGTAAACATTGATCAAATAAATCACCAAAGACATAAAAATCATCCATAAACACTTCAAGGAATCGTTCAACCATATCAAAAAAAATGCTCAACATGCATCGTTGAAATGTAGCAAGTGCATTACATAATCTAAATGGCATTCTCCTATATGTAAAAGTGCCAAAAGGGCAAGTGAAGGTGGTCTTCTCTTGATCTTTTGGTGTATCCTAAGTAGCCATCTAGAAAGCAATAAAATTCATGACCTGCTAATCTATCAAGCATTTGATCGATAAATGGTAAAGGAAAATGGTTTTTATGTGTGACAGAATTCAACTTCCTATATAATCAATGCATACACGCCCACCGTAGTTTCTGGGTACTAATTATCGCATTCAACTCACTGATTCGACTTTTGGGACAACTCAGTGACATGAACCATAAAAATGGGATAAATGATACCTACATCTAAACTAACAACTTCTTTCATGTTAGGATTTAACCGACGTTGCATTTCCGTAGTAGGTTTAGCATTTTCATCAAGGTGAATGTAATGCATACAGTCTACTGGGTTTATACCTTTTATGTTTGCTATGGTCCATCCTAATGCTCCTTTGTGCTCTTTTAAAACTTCGAACAACTTATCTTTTTGTTCGTCATTTAGAGAGGAAGAAATGATTACAGGTAGAGTGCTTTCGTCTCCCAAGAATGCGTATTCCAAAGTGTTGGGTAATGGTTTGAGCTTGAGTTTTGGTGGTGATTCTGATGATGGGCTGAGTTTCTTTTCCGATGGCACTAGTTGTTCAACTCTTGACTTCTATTTATTTGTCTCCATGGATGGTGCTGAGTCAAGTAGTGCGTTGATTTCATCGACTAATCTGTCAATATCAAAATTCAAACCAAAGTGAGTTAAACATGTTTGTAAAGGGTCATCATTAAGGTTTGAAAGGAAATTATTATCAACTAATGTTTCTATTAAATCCACATCAATAATTCCATCATCTGCATTGTGAGGTTGTTTGGCAATGTTGAAGATGTTGAGCTCCATGGTCATATTGCCAAAGGACAATCGATATTTCCGCAGATTAACGAGCATCGCTGCAAGAAAGGTCCCGTAATAATGGGAATGTGCTTATTTGAATCATGCACTAGTTGAGTATCAACAGATTTACACTAGCACCTAAATCCAACAAAACATTCTCAATTGTGTGGTTCCCTATAATACATGAGATAGTAGGGAAGCCTGGATCTTTGCATTTTAGAGGCATTTGTGTTGGAGTATAGGGAACTAACATTTTCTGATAAAAAGACCTTTTTCTGAACATGAATATTTCTCTTTTTAGTGCAAAAGTCTTTAAGAAACTTGGCATATGATGGCATTTGTTTTATCGCATCAAGTAAAGGGATGTTAACACTTACTTGTTTGAAGATTTCAAAAATCTCACCTGAGGAAATGGAGCTTTAGGAACGTACTCTCGAGAGTTGATTTATTTTTTCTCCTCTGATGATGAGTCCTCGATTCACAATCCGAGTTGATTTTGCACCCACTTTTGTTAACTTCTTCCTTTCGCACATTGACCTCCATGTCAGGTGAACTCATTGCTTCATGCACTGCTTTAGGATTAGGCACTAGTTAACTTAGGAATTTTCCTTTCTTAACGGTCATTGCCAAAGTTTGAACTAAAGAACCAAGCTGTCCCACCATTTTCTCGAGGTTTGAAACTGATTGGCTGATAAGCCCGCTCATAACGTACGATCGTTGTCGTGAAGAGATTCTAGAATGTATCCTTCCATGGTTTGGGTTGAGAGTGGTTTCGCTTTTGAATGGTGTGGCCAAGAGGCTGAACAATTGAGGAATTGGTGTGGTGAGGAGCTATTGTCCATTCTGTTGGAATCCCAAGACCATGAAAATCAAAGGTCTCGCCATCCGTTATATAGCATGGAGTACCACACCTATACCAACGGCACTAGCTTGATCCAATAATACGAGTCATTGTCATGTGTTCGCTGATTGGCTCAAACCATTCTATTCATTTGTGAAAGACCTTCAACTTTTGACTTTTTAACCCACCTCAACCTCATTTACTCCCCACCGGTATTTCGAGTGATCGACTGTCAGAATTATCTAATTGCACTCATGTACTACATTAACTCTCCTCCACGGCCGCCATTAGCTATTCTTGCATGAATAATCCTCTAAAAGTATTGGCATTGGTGCACACACCCATGATGTGGACACTTCAAGAGTAGCCCATTGAATCGCTCCATGAAAAAAATCGCTTCTTTTGAGTAAACTTCCCTGCGAATAGTATTGGTTTTATGAATTGGGAAATATTTATTGAAAACTTTTGTTATCATTTGTTCCCATGATGTAATACTATTAGTAGGTAATGTATTAAGCCATGAACGAGCTCTATCCTTTAAAGAAAATGGGAATAATCTGAGTTTAACATCATCATCTGAAAATTTCTCGTATGTAAAAGTTTGACAAATAGCATGAAAATCGTTCAGATAATTGTATGGGTCCTCATTTTCTAGGCCATAGAATGTTGGGAGACAATTTAGCACACTAGGTTTTAATTCAAAACTTCTAGCAACTACATTTGGGTATCTGATGCATGATGTGCTCAAATTTGCTAAGGGATTGAAATAATCCTTAAATGGCCTCTCCTGTGGTTTTGGTTGTTGGTTCTGCAAATCCATTTCAATTTTATTTTTAAATGCAATGTGTTTGTGTGTGCGAAGTGTTGTTTCCAATTCAAGATCTAAAGGCTCAAGATTAGGTGATAAAGACCTTCGACCATGCATACAAAGAACAAAGTAAATGAAAAAAAAAATGCGAACAAAACTAATAAAAATAAAGAAGAGAGAGAAATTACGATACTAACCTTATCACGCTATCTGGCCACATCACCCATAACGCATCGACAGCCGCGATCCACTAACTCATGAAAGTTAGTGAACTCACATAGAGATCCAAGAATGAGTACGGTTATACTGCAGCAATGACGAACAAATCGTCCTTAGGGCCAATAGCCCGCATGTGTTTCCAACCAATATACCCAACACCATGGAAGAAATCATAGCACACATACCAACCCTTTCTCTCGCCACTCGGCATCTCTTCGCAGGTCTTCCGACTCTATCTCGGAAACAACAAAGAATGGTATATAAGTATACCACTGCACAACAGTATAAGACTTTCGACACACAAGATCCTACAAGAGGCGGAGTAGAGTATACTATCAGCCGATAGAAAGTGAACTAATTAAGTTGATCTGACCTTATTGAATAGAAAGAAGGTTTTTTAGCCACTCATGTTTGAGAGAAAACTTTTAAACTTAGATTAAGTTTCCAAAGGAAGTATATATCACAAGGAGGAGAAGATCACCTTTTATAGACGAGAGCTTCACCTAAAGTGGGACATGACCCCCACTATTACAAGCACTTGATTAGGACAAGTCACCTAATCTTGACAAAGCAAAGCAATAATGCAGAATAATAATACAACATGACAATGACATGACAAAGACACTTAACCACTAACTTTGAAAAAGTAAAAACACAAAAGTCAAGTCATTAATAATGACAAAGACTTTTAAAACATAAAGACAAACTACTTTATGACTTTTGTACCATATAAGACAAATGCCATTATTAAAGTGAAATAGTCTCGTAAGAAGATATTGATGTGTGTGAGTCCGATTCAGGGTCAATCTGCAATTGATCGGATAGAAGAACGGGTTGAGGCCATTGGTGATCAGTGCAATCCGTCCAAAGCTTGTCAGATCTACCATGTCTGATGGGATAATTATCATATCTCTATTGTGGCATTATGGCCTGGTCTCTTTCAGAGTGGAGACGATGATTCCTATCTCAGTAGATTGTTTGAACATCGTGAGATAAAGGAGAGTTTGAGGTGGAACTCCATATTTTGAGAGCATTTCACCGCGAGAGTGTCCACATGGAATGGAAACTTCACACCAGGTGGTGGGATTATGGGTTTAAAGAGGTGATGGCACCAGAGGTCGTGAGCTTTACTATCACAATGGTAGGATGTCAATGTGATAGCCGCTTATAAGTTCAAGGTCAAGGGATCCCAAAAATAGGCGAGCATTCGTCGAACCATCGCCTTTACCGTATCTCGCACCGGTATGGATCAAGTTGGATCAACAAGAAAAGCCAGGGTATAGATTTAACCGATCAAAAGACGAATAAGCGAGGGTGATGTCACGAATGACATAATGTCCCAAATGAGTGCTCATCAACCACATGATGGAAAGTAGCTTTCAAGATCTGGTCATTGGATGTGGAACAATGGTTGCGCATAACTCATTTGAGTTGGCCCAATTGAATGGCCATTAAAGACCATAAACGCATGTCAAGACATGTTTGGAACCATGTTTATGGTCGATATTCTGAAAAATTAACTCAAGGCCTGAAGCCAATAAACGGAAGGTCATAAGACTCGGATGAAAATCATGGGTTCCCGGACCGATTTTGGAAGGAATATGGAGCGCCAAATGAGGAATTGATCTTCTGATTGTGCATGGATTGTGCACAAACTCAGATTTATAGGCATGGATTGCCCTGTACGCTTTGGATTCTTTAGGGAATGGTGTTTGCCAATAATGGTGATTCTGATCTGCAGAGAGAACATGGCAATCACTGGATAGAGATCTCAGCTGTAGAGGTCGCCGTCATCGCTGATGCCGGACACCGTTTCCGCCGATCCCCGCGCATATCCTTTATAGGTGTGGACCGCATCATGGAAAAGTCTTGAGATAGTTGACAATCAGGAATTGTTGAATTTGCTTAGGTGAGAGTCCGAAATGTAATAATTTTATGCAATGGGGTCCAGGATTATAGTTACAATCTTGGATTATCATGCCAAGAAATTCAATGGAAGTCGCCCACCTGTGACTTTTTCTGGATATCACGACACGTGTTTCTACTATGTAAACCCATCGTGAAGTCGTTGATGAATCATGATCCTTGAAAAAAAAATATCATCAATATAGATGATGGCGTTTCAAGGATAGGTTGGAAAATCTTGACCATGGCCTGAAAAGTGACAGCACCTTTCAAGCAGTGGCATCACGTCACGACAAGGGCTATCGAAGGTTGTTTAGGTCGATCATCGTGATGATACCAATCGCCAAAAATCGATTTCAAATCAAACTTTGAGAATACCTGCTACTGAGATGAAGAACAGATCGGATCTTCGCAAAGGCAACTTATCATCTTGAGAAAACCATGGGGGTCAAGTCTATGACTAGCTTACCCCAAATAATTTCAACGTTTCAACATAGAATGCTTGACAAGCCCAATCGAATGTAGGGCTCATGACACCGCGCCATGAGCATTTAGCGTGAAAGTTTCATCCTGCGAGGGTCAGAGGTTCACATCTTCATTAAGCTTGAATTTAACAAAGAACTGAGGTTTTTCCACAAAGGAAAAGGATGAAGATTATTTTCGGACAAACCAGGAACTTGGTTTCAAGGACTCATAGGGTGAGGAAACATCATAAATTGAGTATATCCTCAAAGTGTCAGTATAAGGTAGGAACTGTTGCTTGCACTTGATACGTTTGGAGGAGACATTCAACTTATGGATAAGTTGTAGAACATCAAAACCTATGAGGAGGTCAATATCATCATCCTCAGAAGAGAGACTGTAGACATGTCAAGAAGTCCGCTGATTTTGGCTGTCATAGGCAAGATCTAGCCTTTTGCAAATGAAACACCGAATCTTCGCCGGTGTTGATAGTTTTCTTCGAAAACCGGTAGGTTTGTTTAGGCTTTGAAGAACGTGTCTCAAGAGTGTTTGGGTTTGGAGAACTTATGGAAATGGACTTTTCTAGAACAAGTGCAGTTCTTTCATCCTTGCATTTGATTGCAAGATGAGGTGTTTTGCATGCACTCAAGGTTCCTTCTTTTCCATAAAATCTTTGAAAACTTTCTCGTCAAAGCTTTTCAAAGAGACAACATCGATAGATCTTACCAAGAGTAAGATCATCCAAGTTTATAGGAGTTCGATGTCTCGAATGTCCGCAAAATCTTTTGGGAAGAGATCAACAAAGACATGTTTGAGGGAGTTGTCATTAAAACCATTCATAGTAAGGCTGTCATCCTTTGTAGTACTTATCAAGATCTTTGATCCTTAATCAACAAAGACTTCATCGATGGAATTCACATCAGCGATTCTTGTGCTAGGTGTTCTCCCAAAACCGATCAGAACAATTGGGACTCAGGAACAGCTTTCGATATAACTGAGTTGTCATATTCACCGATACTAGAACCAATCACATGAGATCCTAAGAATCTTGAGCACTTTAATAACATTATAACTTTCTCCGTTTTGCCATCCAAGATCAAGCCAAGAAGTTCTTGGAATCTATGGAACCATTTGACTTTGGAACATCATCAAATGTAAACCATGTCCCATTAGATGGTTTAGAACTTGAATTAGACTGTACTGGAGGCGCATCATGAACCGGAGGCTTGCGCATCTCTTCAGGCTCATCTTCAGCAAGAGGTTCATCGAGATGAAAATCCTCGTGAGTTGGAGGATCATTGACGTGGATGGTTGTGCCATAAGAACATTAGAAATTTCCACATAATTTTCCTAACTGCGTGATACAACCGATTTGGAGAAGAAGACTGAGATGGATTCAAATCAATCGAGATCAACATCTTCTTCTCGAACTATAACAGTAGAGATGGCTGGCTCTTTATCTTATGGTCCGACAGGTTCAGGAGAAAAGTATCTGTATTTGCCGAGGAGGGGATAGGAACTGCCTCAAGATAGTTGTGTGAACTGCTTCAACAGTGTGCGAAGGTGAAGGGTCAGAGCCTGTTAAGGTCTAGGCATGGCACAGCCTGTAGGTGATGGCAAGGCATAGGTTGAGTGTATGGCCTTGAGGAGTGTTTGTACATGTTTGAGACACACCAAGGAATCGTGTAACTCTTGGGTTTTTAATCAGGGAGGTCGATAATATGGCCGATAGTGTCAAAGTACGGTGTAGAAGTAAAGTTTAGTGACCACCAAACAAGGACGGTTGTTGACCTTGTTTCTCAGCATCAATTCTTTCAAGCTCTGCCTTAAGCTGTCTGATCTCAGCTTCTTTTTGGGTGAACTTTGGACCCAAATAGTTACAGTCAATCATGGTACGGAGCTCTATGTCCAGTCTAGCAATTCTGTCATGGAGGTTGTGGTGGATCCATCCGCAGATCAACCTTCTTGAGTTGTCCGACTTGTGCTTGAACACTTCCATCCCGGTCAAGACATTCCGTGATTACATTCTCGCATTTGCTGCCAAGCACTTGCTCGCATCGCTTGGGTTCCTCAAACCGCCTGCAGGAGAACAGAGATTGACATATGGTTTGGAAACCACTCGATTGTGGATCCGCTTTGTTTTCCCAAGGAACCGACTTTGGTAAGAACTAGATCCAATCAAAAGTTGAATAAGAGTTGGTTGTTAACTGCCGGTTTTATCGAGACTTGAGGAGGATAGACAACAGAGTTGTAGTCTCACGAGGAAATCGTTCATCATCCGAGGATCGTGGAGGTTTACGTGAACCTCGCTTTGAGCTTTTACGGCCCGGAGACGATTCCCGCCTTCATCATCGATTCATCATCCTAGAAATGGATCACACATGTGAGCACCGAACATCCCATATGAAATGGCGCACCTTGTTAGGTACAGTGATAGCCATTAGGTGAAACTGAATGGAAGTTTTTCGAGCTCAATGCAGATATCATAGCAGTGAAAAGGAAGTTCGGAGGTTCTGGGTTGAAGGTCATCCATAAGACTGCTTGCCTTTTTCATATCCAAGTCCGGATTGGAATTCAGTGGAATTTCATAGTTGGAAAGCCATTCCAACGCATCAACTTGAGAAGTTCTTTTGTATTTGTTTGGATTTGGACAATGGCTGGTTTTATTGTCGGCTAAGATCATGAGGGTATCTGGAGGTGTGAGGAGTTGAAGGTCAAGAGCATGGTTTCAAGTCTATAAACCACCGATGTAAAGTAGCCATTTTGAGGTGACCACTTGCTCAAAGACCTTGATCCGGATTTGACTTTCAAGGTCTTGAAAGGTTGGGATCCTCTAGTTGAACTGGGTAAAAGGTGAGAAGTACCGCATGAAGGGTTGTAAGCAGCATTAATAACAAAGATGTTGGTACTCTTTCAATCTAGTATCCATGAGAGCCATTCTGCCGTGACCAAGAAGTTTTTTCGCCATGAAGCGTTAAGATCACGCATTTCCCGAGGAGGTGAGTATAACCTTCACGCTTCCAATTGGTAATTAGTCATCCGAATTTCGGGTTACATCGCCGCTTTTGTTGCAGCACCGATCAAGTCTAGAAGACTACATATTCTTGTGAGTAGGACGCCTGTGTGACAATAGATGGATAGATCTAATTATAGATGATGTGATAGAGTTTGTAAGGACTAATAAGAGGTAAGGAAGACTCAGAAATTTATACAGAGTCAGGAACATAGGAGTATTCAACAAGGTTTTCTATCTTACTGGATAGATGTTTTGTACATGATCTAAGTAGGGATAAAGGTGAGGATATGGAGACCGAAGTCTCTAAAGTTTATGAGCTTGAACTCGAACACATGAGTATCAAAGTATCTTTCTATTCTTCTTCTTCAGATCACAGATCTTCTATCATACCACTCTCTTCACGAGGGGCGGCGTGACTCGCTGTTAGCCAATCGAACAAATCGTTAGGCTCTGATACCAGGGAGAGGTATCAGAGAGATCGAACAAATTGTTATGGCTCTGATACCGGCACGCCGGATCACCCATAACGCATCGACACCAAGCCATCCACTAACTCATGTAAAGTCACCGGAACTCACAGAGATCTAGCAATGAGGGACGTTGTTATACCGAGCAATGACGAACAAATCGTCCTTTAGCCAATAGCTCTGATGCTCGGGTTTCCACCAATATACCCAACACCACGGAAGAAATCATAACACATACCAACCTTCTCTCGCCACCCCTGATCTCTTCGGTGAACAAGATCTTCCTGATTATCCTGTGTTTAGTATAGGCTAAACAAAGAATGGTATGCCACTGCACAAGCATAAGACTTTCTGCATCGAGCCATAACGATTTGCCTGGGCCTCCTAATACCTCCTCTCAGATCGTGAGCTAACGATTTGTCATCACATGAAGTCACGCCGCCTCCCAAGAGAGTGGTATGACAGGAAGATCTGTGGATCCGCACAGAAAGATACGCGATATGTGTTCGAGTTGCTCATAAACTTAGACTTCCCTCCATATCCTCACCTTTATCCCTACTTAGATCATGTACAAAACATCTATCCAGTAAGATAGAAAACCTTGTTGAATACTCCTATGTTCCTGACTCTGTATAAATTTCTGAGTCTTCCTTACCTCTTATTAGTCCTTACAAACTCTATCACTGTCCAAATTATGTAATTAGATAGATCTATCTAGTCTATTGTCACTTCTAAACGTCCTACCCAAAGCAATATGTACCTGGCACCCAGCTTATATCGTGCAACCTGCTTCCATAAGTCCTGTGAGATTGTCATAATCGTTGAGAAACCTTACCTAGCACAAGACGTGAATCAATGGATAGTGCTGGTCTATTAAGGATCAAAGTTCTCGATAAGCACTACAAGGATGATATTAGTACTACAGCCGAATACTTTAATTATAACCCCTCAAACATGTCTTTGTTGATCTTTGAGATTTTGCGGACATTGAGACATCGAACTCTGCAGATAAACTTGGATGATCTTACTCTTAGTAAGATCTATCATTCTTGTCTCTTGTCTTGAAAAGCTTTGCGGCAGAAAGTTTTTCAAAGATTTATGGAAAAGGAACCCTTCAAGGTGCATGCAAACACCTCATCTTGATCAAATGCAAGGATGAAAGAACCTGCTCTTGTTCGAGAAAAGTCCCATTTCCATAAGTTCTCTAAACCCAAACACTCTTTCAGACACCGTTCTTCAAAGCCTAAACAAACCTACCGTTTTTCAGGAAGAAAACTATCAACACCCGGCAACAGAAAGATTCCAGGTGTTTTATTTGCAAAAGAAAAGGGCGCTTTGCTATATCCTGCCTATCAGCGACCGGATGTCGCAGTCTCTCCTCTTTCGAGGATGATGAATGTATTCGAACATGATGCTTATGATGAAGAAGCGTCTTCATGATGGTGAAGATCGAATGAGTATTGACTCGATTACGATTATGTTCTTGAAGCGTTTACTATCCATCACATCAAGCATGTCCTGTCAACGATCTCTTCCATCCATACAAATCAATATCCTTCCTTCCAATATAAGCCTATCTCGGTTATACTATTAATCTGGTTCGAAATCTGATGCTTAACCCGTCCATACTCCTGAGTTTTGGAAAAGCCATAGTCACTCTTTAAAGGCTGTAATGGTGAACATTTTCATATCGCTACCAAGAAACATGTTGGTATCTAGTTCTTTCCAGTTGTGCTCTGGATAAATGTCATAGGTTCTTCCTCGTGATAAGGACCTCCTCATGGGTTTGATGTTCAACTTATCCACAAGTTGAATGTCTCCTCAAAGGTATCGGTACAAGCAACGGTTCTACCTTATCGACACTTTGAGGATATACTCGATTTCGATGTTTCCTCACATGAGTCTTTCAAAACCAAGTTCTAGTTTTGTCACGAAAATCATCGGTTCTTCCTTTCTTTGTGGAAAAACCTCATTCTTTAAGCTTCCTTCAAGCTTAATGAAGATGTGAACCTAAAGGCCACAGAGCATGATGCCCTCGGATCTGAAACACAAGGCTGAATGCCAACTCATGGCGCGGTTTTATTGAGCCACATTCTGATTGGGCTTGTCAAGCATTCTATGTTGAGAAAGCGTTAATTGTTCGGGTGAAAGCGTCTAGTCATAGACTACCAACCCCTCAATGGTTTTCTCAAAGATGATAAGTTCCCTTTCCCAAAGATCTAGTCTTTGTTCGTTCATCTTCAAGGCGCAAAGGTATTCTCAAAGTTTGATTTGACATCAGGATTTTGGCAGATTGGTATTCATCCTGATGATCGACCAAAACATATACATTCCCAATACTATCGATGGGCGGTGATGCCACTTAAAGCGAAAGTGGCTCACTTTTAGCTATGGTAAAGATTTTCCAACCTATCCTTGAAAACAGCCTCATCTACATTGATGATATTTCGTTGTTTTCCAAGGATCATGATTCACATCAATGACTCCTTGATCAGTTCTTATCAATAGTAGAAGCACATGGAGTCGTGATATCTGAGAAAAAGTCATAGGTGGGCCAGACTTCCATTGAATTTCTTGGCATGATAATCCAAGATGGTAACTATCATCCTGGACCCCACATTGCACAAGAATTATTACATTTTCCAAACTCTCACCTCACCTGCAAGCAAATTCAACAATTCCTCGGGAATGTCAACTATCTCCGAGACTTTTTCCCACAAATTGTGGTCCACATCTCGAAGTTGTCAAGGATGCTAAAGCGGCCCATGGGGATCTGGCGGACAACGGTGTCCGGCATCTCAGCGGATGACTCGGCGACCATTCATTGCGAATCTCTACTACAGGACAACACATCCTACAGATAGATGCCAGTGACGAGTACTGGGGAGCAGTACTCTTGGAACACATCGATGGAAAATATTTCTATTGTGTTCATGCCAGCGGTCAATTCAAAGATGCTGAAAAGCATTACCGTGTGATCTACAAAGAGATTCTGGCAATCAAATATGGCATCCATAAGTTTGAATTCCATCTCATCGGGCACAACTTTATTGTCAAATTAGACAACTCTTCTTTCCCGAAAATTATGGAATTTAAAAATAAGGTGCTACCAGACAAGCATCTTCACCGCCTTAAAACCTGGTTCTCCAGGTATGATTTTTCAGTTCAACATATCAGAGGCAAAAAAAATCTCATTCCTGGCCTCCTTTCTAGACCCTCCAAAAGAATCTCCCTTATTCATACTTTAGGTTATATTCCTTTCATCGCCATGGTCTCATCTTTACCAAACTATGCTCTCACTCAAAGGTCATTCCCCCTCAATATGACTTTCACTTCTCTCCACCAGATTCAGGACTTTGCTCGAAAATTCCTTTTTAGGTTTTTCATGAATGTCTATAAAAAAGTTCGGAACCCATGCTTCTTCCCAGCATGCATCTTGATCATCTTTTCCTCACAGGATTAGCCATTCTCCCAAATAGAAATGTTACTGAATATGAGCTTTGGTATATTTGGTGTCTTACAGTCTTGCATGCTACAAAAATGGTTTTTCCTGTCCTCCCTCTTCTTGACAGGCTAAACAATCCAACTTACTCAACCAGTCTTACATGGACACTCTTTCAGTGGTTTTCACCACTTCACAGTGGCCTTGAAAGCTTGACAGATTGCTCGAACACATCATCTCGAGGAACTCACGACGAGAAGAAAAATAATGGACTTCTGTTTTTATCATTCACCGTCCCTATTTTCAACATCCTCAGACCAATGCTTTTTGGACTCAGGACCAGACTTATGAATGGAACACCGTCCCTCATTTTGCTTGCCTTGAACAAGATTTCCATACCAAGGCGACCTTAAAGAATTTCCTCATGGAACTCAACCATGTTCCTCCAGACCAACCTACAATTCTCTACACATCCCTTAGACCAAAGCATGATATGTTCATGGTGCCTACACCCTCTTCACATTCACAGCCTCTCAGCTAGGAGTCATCCTCAAGGAAGAAAAGCCAGATCATACTGACTACCTATTCCAAGATTCTCAAGATCCATACGAAGATTTCACTCCAATATCTTCCCAATATGACCCTGGATCTTCCTCTACTCCATATCCTCCAGATCCATATCCTCTGTTCTGCACTCAGCTAGATCCTCCTTCATCACCACCTACATCAAAATCCTTGAACTGCCTTTGGGATTGTGTCCCTGGTTGCACCCATCCACCACGTGTCTTCAAGAAACAACCAAATTATCTGGGCCAAGACCCTGATGAGACAGATGACTCTGACACCTCAGAGGGCACTATTTCACGTTAATAATGACATTTTTCTTTATGTTTTAAAAGTCTTTGTCATTATTAATGACTTGACTTTTGTGTTTTTACTTTTTCAAAGTTAGTGGTTAAGTGTCTTTGTCATGTCATTGTCATGTTGTATTATTAGTTTGTATTATTGCTTTACTTTGTCAAGATTAGGTGACTTGTCCTAATCAAGTGGTTGTAATAGTGGGGGTCCTGTCCCACATTAGGTAAAGCTCTCGTCTATAAAAGGCGACCTTCTCCTCTTTGTAAGATAGACTTCCTTTGGGAGCTTAATCTAAGTTTAAACGTCTTCTCTCAAACATGAGTGGCTAAAAACCTTCTTCTTTCTATTCTTCTAATAAGGGTCACAGATAAACTTAATTAGTTTACTTTCTATCTGGCTTGGTGACAAGTATGCTCTACACTCGCCTCTTGTAGGATCTTGTGTATCAGAAAGTCTATAGCATAATCTGTCCTGTCGCCCTGGAAGACAGGTTGCTAGATCCATGGAGGGTTCTCACTGTGTGACACAGTGACGAAACACAAGCTCTTGCGTAAAAAGACTTTTCTGAGGTACCTTAAGTTGTCACGGTCTCCACTAACGGATAAGAAAAAGAAATTATGTGAAACAAATATTAACTAAAATTAAAATAAATTACAAAGAAATATAACAAGATAAACAAAAAAAAATTACAAAGAAAAATAACATGAAAATTAAATTACACAAATTTAAAGAAGAAAATGAAATGAAATTCTAACCTTAAAATATAGATTCACTTTTTTTTTTACTTTTTTTTAATGAGAAAAGAAAACATATTGTAAGAAAACAGCTAAAAAAATAAATATTTAAAAAAAAAAACTAATTCTACGAATTAAAACACTTACCTCCCCGGCAACGGCGCCAAAAACTTGTTGTGCAAATTTTATTGAACTCGCAAGCGCACGAATCTATTGTAGAATAAGATTAATGGTGACGAGTGTCGATCCCATGAGGAGGTGAATTTTAATTGTGTGTAGAATTAATTTTCTTAAGTGGATTGATGAATTTATAGTGAACGGAATTTAGACTATGCTAGAATTTAAATTGGAATGGCAGGAATAAATTAAACTAGAAACTATTGAGATAAAGCACTTGGGTATCTGGATTTGCATCAACATGCTCCATGAGTTAAATATTCCATATTAATGTCAATTAAATCATGAGGGGGGTTTCCACACCTCATGAACCACGCTCAAATAAATATGGTGCTAAGGGCTTACCGTGCCAAATAATAATAACCTTGTACTAGGGTGCCGGTATAACCAGGGTGGTATCTAGATAAGATTATTAATATTTGTCGACGACAAGTCAAAACATCCACAAATATTAGAGGGGAAGAGAAAATAAATTTACCAAATTAAGCCCATGGAACATGTTGAGACTTCACCTTCAACCCAAGCTTGAAAGAAAATTAGCTACTCATTTTTGAACTAGGGGTAAAATGGAAATTTATTAAAATACGTAGAAAATACAAGATGGACAAGGAATTACAGAAAACTAAGCTCAAAAATGGATTCAGGGGTATCGAATTAGGGGGAGAGAGCCTACTTTTTATAAATACATTGAGTGAATCATAGCCATCGGATTAAAAACAGTTTAGACGCTCAGGATTGCACCACGTCATCAGTCAACAGTACGCTGTTTGCACACAGTTTGCACAGTGACGCGATTTGCATAGTAATACGGTTTGAATAGTGGTGGCTTGAATAGTGACGCAGTTTGAATAGTAAATAATCCCATGTGTGTGCATAATTTTGGTCCACTGAAATGCTTGCACGTCGTCCATCAACAGTACATAAGAATTTTATTCCAATAGGATCGTGACACATCATTAGTCAATGCCACATCATCAGTCAATGCCACATCTTTCTCCAATCAAATGATGCCACATCATCGGTCAATGCCACATCATCGGTCAATGCCACGTCAATGGTCCGTATATGTGAACAGCGTCGTGAGTAGTAACATGAATAGTACCATATGTGTGAACAGCACCATACATGTGAACAGTACCATTTTTCCTTTTATTCTCCTCCTAAGGTTTTCGACTATCCTGAGTTCAAAAGTGATGTTCGTTTTACTGTCTGATCACTCGTTCATTGTGAAACGATCATGATGCCCCTAAAATATATAAAATACTTAATTATAACAAAACACATATAATTAAATAACAAAAGGTGTAAATACACAAAAGTAGTAATGTTAGTGAGACTTGAAGTGTAAAATGACGATTTTATCCTCAACACCTATTAACCTTCATAGCTTGGCTTCCAGAAGGCCTCAAAGAGCTAATCTTCCAGAAGGTTATTGACCACAAACATGGTTTCAGAAATCATCATCTGACATGGAGCTTATGGTCCTTAATAGCCATCCAAGAATTCAGGCCAACTCATGATGATTTATGCCAACAACCATTTGTTCCACATCCTAATCCAGACCAGATGCACCAGCTGATCTTCAAAGTCCAGACTACTTTCCACCATGTGGTAGATGAGCACATTAGTTGGGGACATTATGTCATTCGCGACATCACTCCTCAAGCTTACTACATCTTTTGGTACTGGCTAAACTTGTACCCAGTGGCTCTCCTTTCTTATCCCAATCTGATCTACACTAGCCGGAAATATGGCAAAGGAAGATGGTTTAACAAAATGTTCACCCCCATCTTCAGGGATCCTTTAACCCGTGAACTCATCACTAGTTATCATATCAGGCACCTAACCATCGTGATCATAAAACTCACTCACATCTAGGGTCGATGTATTCAACCCATAGTCAAGCCATAGAACACCATCATGACTGTGAAACTTTTCATTCCATGTGGACAGAATGCCTCACAGCTAGACGAGCTCTAGCTGAAGAATACGGAATTACTCCTTCATATATCACCCACAGTCCTTTATCTCCTGATGTCCAACCACACCAGATCTCTATTTCAGAGAAGATATCAGGAATCACCATCTCCACTCTGAAGGAGATGAAGCTATGGCATTACAGAACAGATATGATCACTACCTCAGCAGACATGGCAGATCTCAAAGCCTGCTGCCAGAAATAACGGATTGGTCCAACCACCAACAGTGGCCTCAACCAAGCTAAGCCCTCCAGCCTGATGATGCTTAGATCAATTCTGATTCAAACTTTGACACATCAGTCTCTTCATACAGCACTGTTTCTCTTTAATAATGGAGTTTGTCTTTAATGTTTAAAAGTCTTTGTCATTTCCAATAATGGCTTGACTTTTGTGTCATTTACTTTTTCAAAGTTAGTGGTTAAAGTGTCTTTATCTTGTTGTAATAATGGTTTGCTTTTTCCTTCACTTGTCCTAATCAAGTGGTTGTAATAATGGGGGTCCTGTCCCACTTTAGGTGAAGCCTTTTGTCTATAAAAGGCCTCCCTCTCCTCATTGTAAGTAAGCCTTTAATCTTGAATCAATAAGAGCTTAAGGTTTCAGAAAAAACATGAGTGGCTAAACTCTTCTCTTTCTATTCTTCTAATAAAGATCACAGATCGGCTTAAATAGTTCCCTTTCTATCCGGCTTAATGACAAGTATGCTCTACACTTGCCTCTTGTAGGATCTTGTGTATCAGAAAGTCTTATTCCGTTACACCATACCTGGTACAATCTTTATACCATTGCTGTTTCGCCTTTCCCAAACACTAGACACAGTCATCAGAAACACTGTTCACCGAGGACGTTATGCCTAGGAGTGGCGCTAGTCAAACCCGAGCATGCGGGCTATTGGCCTTAAGGACGATTTGTTTGTCATTGCTCTCGTACTCCGCTGCCACCGAAGTGGGTGCTTCGCTTCAGAGTTGTGTGTCGACTCTCCTCGAGTGGTATCAGAGTAGTTATAGCGTAATCCGTCCTGTCGCCCTTGGAAGACAGGTTGCTAGATCCATGGAGGGTTCTCATTGTGTGACACAGTAACGAAACACTGGCTCTTACCTCCAGGTTATCCCAGCGGTTGGGGCCCGGAATTGGGTTGCAGTTGTCGAGAGGCAACTTCGCGTAAAAAGCTGTTCTAATGAATCTATTTTATTGGTTTTTCATGTTTTTTTTTTTATGAAATTTGGAACTTCTAATGAAAGCCATGATTGGCAGAACGTTGTGAAAACTCAAGTAAAGGAATTATATGGTCTTGTGCTCATGCAAGTATTACCAAACACATACTAAAAGGATGAAGGGAAGGGCAACTCTATTTAATTCCAATCTTCTTTTATTATTGTTGTTGTTGTTTTCTTAGTTATGTATCTCTTTTGTCTGTTCTTTTTTTTTTTTTTTTTATGTTGGCTTATGTTCTTGACTTTTGTTGCTTTAGCAAGCTGGTTACTAAATATTTTTAATTTGTTAATGAAATGTAGGTGTCAATGTTATTATATGATATTGCCCAACATTATGCAATCTACTATACTGATTTTTTTTTTTTTAGATTATAGTCTAAAATCAAATTCTTTTATTCTAAAAAATCAAAGTAAAAGACGGAAATAATTTATATATATCTAGATTGATATTAGAGTTAGAACAATTTGTAAAGACTTTAGTAGTGTATATATATACTATGCCTTTAGTGGTATATATAGTAAACAAAGAGCTTGAAATTGTTGTTGGAGTCTTCATGGCCAGTTTCTTTGATGCAAACCGTTATTTTTATGTTGTCCATCAATCCAGATCAATAGCTTTTTGATTTTTTTTTTTTATCTTGCATTGACTGGAATCATGTGTAAAGGTTCGTACATAGTTAATTAATGGAGTATAAAAGTACTCCTCCTTGCATACTCCTCCTTGTACATGTACGCATATAATTACTATAATTTTATTGTTAAATTTGATTTAGGCTGTAAAGATTCTTGCGTGTTGTAGTTCAAGCACTTGCAAGTAAGTTGAATTTCTTTGGCTTTTGTTTTCTCATTATGAGACAATTCAGTGTTATTTCAATTTTTTTTTTCATATTCTTAGAATTTCTCAATGGACTGCCGATTTTTGAATCATGTAAATTATTCTTGTTCATGACAAATAATATTGTGTAATTTTAATCCTTTAGTTCAAATCTTGTTGTTTCTACAAGTGTAAGGTATAAATCATAATTCATTGTATATTGATTGGTGGACCTTCAGGACTTAGCTTTTCCCTACCTTTGTTACTGGCTTACTGCACTCCTTTTGTTAATGCGAATTTGATTGATTTATGATATTCCAAGTTTTCTCTAGTCTCCAAGTATCGATTTTATGACCTTCTATTAGGATTAAGTCTTATAGCAACGTTTTTAATATTTTATCAGAGTATGAATCATCAGCTTGCCATTGAAACTTTTATATGTGTTCATACATATTTAGAAGGACTAACAGTTAAAAAATGATTGAGATTACACATAGGGTGGTAGGAATTTTCTGAATGTTATATCATATCCTTAAAACAAGTAACTTAAATAAACAAATAAAATCTCTATGACACTTTAGTAGTCGAGATTATTTCCCCCTTTCGTTATGCAAGTAAGATTGACAAAATTTTTTTTATTTATTCTTTGGCATAATAAATGAACAAATTTGTTGGTCCCATGTCTTAAATAAAGTGTCTATAAACATAAAACTGAGGTTAAACCAAACATTTGCATACTTGGTAGCAAAATAGCTCTTGGGAGTTTGTTAGTTATATTTCACTACTGTTTATGTAGAAAAGCAACACCTAAAATGTTGTCGGTCCTTTTTAGCTGTTGTTATGCAGTAAAACTACACTTGGAATTTTGGGTGTTGTCTCGCTGTAATTTTGCTGCTAAAAGTGCCCCAATCACGTGCGGTTTAGATGCTGTTTTGAACCTTCTTTAGTTATTTTTTGTTATGTTTAAACTCAATCCATTTTATTTTTTGTTCTGTTCTTGCTAAAGGTGGTATATTATAGAAGGTATGTGATCTGAAAAAGAAGAATAGAAAAATTCTATCACTCATGGCTTCAACTTCAAACTCTCAAGCTTCTGAAACTTCGGTTTCATTATCCTCTCCTCCTCTTAACTGTTGTAGTTTTGGTATAACAACGCGATGTACTCCTGCTTCCCCCCCCCCCCGAGTGGTATCAGAGCCACGTACTCCTGCTTCCGCCCCCGAGTGGTATCAAAGGTTTAATGGTTTAGTTGACACCCTAGGTTTTCCAGAGAAAAATCCAATCATGGCATCAACCTCTACTCCTACTACAAACGAGTCTCCAGTTTCGTTAACTTCTACTCTTAGTATTCCTAAGTCTTGTCAAAAGCGTTTAGCATATAAATAGAGAACTTAATAGAATATTCATACATACCAGAGTCTGCTCAAGTCCATGAGTCAAATCTTCCTGTTATGAGTCTTTACCAGTTGTACAAACAACCAGGTCTTACCCGTAGTATTAGAACTATAATCTTTAGACGTAGAAATCTACCTAAAGAGTATATACAGTCTTCTAAGTTAGATCAGTGTTCCCTTCAGGCTACCTCAGCTGAACAGTATGTTACCTTAGAAATCCCAGATGATCTTATTTCCCAGTGGAAAAGAGAAGAGTACACACATCTTCACCTCGGAGGAATCTGACTTGTTCTTACTCTTCATGGACGAAAAGGTCTTCCTGTTACTGCCAGAATTGCTTTGCTGGATACCAGATTTAAGCAGTATCAACATGCAGTGATCGGAACAGTTCTTACCACCTTAAATGCTGGAAGTGTTCTTCTTACCTTCTACCCAAACTTCAACTTCTCCCTTGATGATCCAAATGCTCTTAAAGTCCAGATCCAGATTCAAGGAGCTGAGCAATCAGCTACTTCTAAAATCGCAACCTTACACCATCAATTGGTCTATCGTTTGCAAAACCATGCGTTAGATCTTCCTGTACCTCAAGCATCCTCTGATGCTTTGATGATATTAGCCAATACCGATTCTACTCCTACCATCATCCAAATCCCAAGACAGATCCCAGAAAATGAACTGAAACAGCTCATGCCACTTGAATGGATTTTTAACTATGAGAAAAAATAGAAAACTTTGTAGAATATTCCTATGTCTCAGATTCTGTACAAATTTCTGAGTCTTCTTTTACCCTTATAAACCCATATAAACTGTACAATCGTCCCAACTCTGTAATTAGAACCCTCAGAACCCTTATCTCTACCAGACGTCCTGCTCCAAAAGAATATATTCAGTCTTCTAGACTGGATCAGTGTGCTTTACATGCAACTCAAGCAGAGCAGTATATAACTCTAGAAATTCCAACAGAGCTTATTACAAACTGGAAACGAGAAGGTTATACTCACCTCCATCTAGGGGGAGTACGTATAATCCTTACTCTTCATGACAGAAAAGGCTTGCCGGTCACGGCAAGAATGGCTCTTATGGACACCAGACTTACAGAGTACCAACATGCTGTTATTGGTACTGTTCTCACTACTCTCTATGTGGGTAGTGCTCTTCTCACCTTTTACCCAAACTTCAACCTATCCCTTGAAGATCCCAATCTTTCAACTACTTTGAAGGTCCAAATCCAGATCCAAGGTGCTGAACAAGTGGTCACCTCAAAAATACCTACTTTACATCACCAGCTGGTTTATAGACTTCAAAACTATGCTCTTGATCTTCCTACACCTCAAACCTCCACAGATTCTCTAATGATCTTAGACGACAATGAAACCGTACCAACCATTGTCCAAATCCTCAAACAAATCCAAAAAGCCAAACTTCTCAAGTTGATGCCGTTGGAATGGCTCTCCAACTATGAAAAGTTCTATCAGAACTCCCAACTAGTTTAGACTTCTGAAGCTCAATATGAAAAAAGGCCAGATGGTACTGTCCGGATGACCTTTCAACCTCCAGAAAGTCAACCTCCCAGAACCCCTTTCTCATACACTACTACGATCACAGCTGTTAATACAGCTTGAGAAGATCTACCAATTCAGAGTTTCTCTTCCAAAGGTTATCTTGTCTACCCAGACAAGATAGACGGACATTTCATTTGGGATGTTCCAGGCTCTCACATGTGTGATCCAGGCTGTCCATGCCAGGATGATGATGAGTCTGATGACGACTGGGAAGTCATCCACAGGCGCCGAAGGCACAGGAAGAAGAAAAGTATACATGGAAGTAGTTGTAAACCTCCATCTAGACCTCCACCAGATGACCAACCTGAATCCCCACCGTTTCTAATTTTTGATGATGAACCAGAAAACACTCCATGGTCAGTTGAACCTGAATACACTCCAAGCCCAGTTAAGACAACACCTCCTATTATTTTCTCACCTCAAACATTCATTCCCACATCCTGTAGACAAGAAGTCAACAACCCACTTCTGTCTCAATCTTTTCCACAAGCCTATATGATGTTTGGATCCAGCTCTTACCAAAGTCAGTTTCCCTCTTTGGGAAAACAAACAGATCCACAAACCAAAGTGGTTTCCAAACCATATGTCCAGCCTTCTATTCTCCCTTTTGGACAAACTAAGGAACCAAAACAGTACGAACAAGTGCTTAACTGGCAAATCTAGAGTGCCAGAGTTCAGAATACAGTCCTGGAATCTCTTGATACCAGGATCGATAATGTTCAAGCACAAGTCCAAACAACTCATAAGAAGGTTGATGCAATTACAGCGTGAATGGAACAGCTGTATCAAAGCCTTCATCAGAGAATTTTTAAATTGGACATAGAGCTTCGTACCATGATTGAACTAAATTATTAGGGACCCAAGTTCAACAAAAAACATGCAGAGATTAGACAACTTAAAGCTGAACTTGAAGGAATTGATGCAAAAAGGGAAGGCAGACAACCTTCCTTGTTTGGTTAACAAACAACCGTACCCATGCCTTCACCATACTTCAACACATACTAGCCTTTCTATAATCCTCCCACTACTCATTCTCAGAGAACCCGAGAAGCTCATTAGTTCATTGGCATATCAAATATGCATTACCCAAAAGAGGAACCAACACCGATGCCTTTCACAAGGCCATCTCCTCCAAAGCCTTCACCTTCAAGGCCTCAACCTCAACCTCCGCCTACCTATGCTGAAACGTTTCATACTCCTTGTCCTCAGCAAATTCCTGAATATTTTCAGCCTCCTCCTCAACCATCTCAGCCATCAAAGGATAAAGAACCCATGCATCAGCTCTATTATGGTCTTATCCTTTAAAAAGATGATACTCCATCTGACCCAGATGTCAATCCTTCTTCAGACGAGTCTTCTTCTCCAACAGAATCAGTTGCCTCCTACTCTGCAACCAATTCAGAGGAAAACTATGTGGAAATCCCTACTCAACTTATGGCTCAGCCATCCACATCCAGTGATCCTCCTCCTCCTCCAGAGGATACTCCTCCAAGGAGACTTCCCTTTGTAGATGAACCGGATGATGACATGCCTTCGGTTCAAGACGTGCCTCCTGCACAACCTAGTCCAAGTCCAAGCCCTAAGCCAACCAATGGGCCATGGTTCTCATTTGATGATATGCCTAAAGCTAAATGGCTTCTCAAGTTCCAAGAAATGGCTGCTTGGATTGATGTTCAAATGCTTAGACCCGGAGCAACCTCATACGATGTTCTTAAAGAATTCTGCTCTCGGTTCTTAGGCTCTCTTCGTGATTGGTTTGTAAGCTTACTATCAAGCACCAATCCCTCAAGTTATAGAGCTCATCTATAATCACTTTTTGGGCGACCTCAATCTAGCAAAAGAATCTGCTAGAAAAGAGTTTCATCAGATGAAGTGCTGTTCTTTAAAGATTAAAGATCTTGATCTGCACTACAGACGAATGTCAGCCCTGTACTACAAGCTCAATGGTTTCAATGATAGCTCTCTCAAGCATGTCTTTATTCAATCTCTTCCTAAGGAGATTCTACCAGAACTTCAGAGACAGCTCCATGCCCTCTAAATAAACATTGATGATCTTTCCCTGGGAAAGATTTACAAGATTACGGTCTCTTGTCTTGAAAAGCTCTGTGAGCTAAAAGAGTTTTTAAGAGATCTCATAGAACTAAGGGAACCCTTTAAAAGTGCCTGCAAGGTGAGCAAGGATGAAAGAACCTGCACTTGTCCTACCAAGAAAAAATCTCATTTCCAGAAGTTCTCCAAACCCAAACACTCTTCCAGACACCGTTCTTCAAAGCCTAAACAACCTTACAGGTTTTTCAGACGAAAAACAACCAATACCCGACAACAGAAAGATTCCAAGTGTTTCATATGTAAGAAAAAGGGCCACTTTGCCAAATCTTGCCCCAACAACCCAGCCAAGTCAGCCAGGCTTATCCAGCATCTTGACTAAGTCTCTCCTCTCTTTCGAGGATGATGATGTTGAATCCCTGTTTTTATAACAGGAATCTTATGATGACAATACGGTCTTTATTTTGGCTGATCAGAGTGATACCTTTGATTTAGAGGACATTCCAACCATCCACCACACTTAACAAATCAGCCTCATTAAAAGTCCTCTTCCCTCCATAAAAATTAGTATCATTCCCTCTAAATTTGCCAAGCCTATCTCCATCACAGGTTTTATTGATACTGGTGCTCAACGCAGTCTGCTCAATCCATCCATCCTTCCACCAGAGTACTGGGAACACCACACTGAATATTTCAAAGCAGTTGATGGTGAGTTCTTCCATACAGATCTTATTTCCAAAAAACCCATTGGTGTCCAGTTCTTCCCAGAATGTGTTCTATGGATTAAGCTCATAGGTTCTTCTCTTCCCAATAAGGGCCTCCTCATAGTATTTGATGTTCTCCAGCTTATCAAAAAGTTAAATATCTCCTCCGCAGGTATTAAGTATAAGCAAAGGTTTCTACCTTATATTGATACTTTAAGGTTGTATTCAATTTCTGATGCACCTTCTTCCTATAAGTCTTTCAAAACCAAGTTCCTACCGTTTTGTCCTGAAAATCATGTTCAGTTTTCTCATCCTTTTCCTCTGTGGAAAAATCCTCAGTTCTTTGTTAAGCTACCCTTCAAGCTTAATGAAGATGTCAACCCTACCAAAGCTACACATCTGGGTATGACACCCTCAGATCTCAAGCTAGCCTAAGCTGAATGCCAACAGCTTATGGCACAAGGCCTCATTGAGCCCACTTGTTCTGATTGGGCTTGTCAAGCTTTCTATGTTGAAAAAAGATTTGAAATTGTTCGGGGTTGGAAAAGGTTAGTCATTGACTACAAGGCCCTTAATTGTTTTCTCAAAGACGACAAATTCCCTTTGCCAAAAATTCAGTCCCTGTTCATTCATCTCCAAGGCGCGAAGGTATTTTCCAAATTTGACCTTAAGTCAGGATTTTGACATATCGGTATTCATTCTAATGAAAGACCAAAAGCAGTCTTCTGTATTCCTAATGCCCATTACCAATGGACAGTGATGCCCTTTGGTTTAAAAGTGGCACCATTCCTTTTTCAAAAGACTATGGTTAAAGTCTTTGAACATATCCTTGAAAACGCCCTCATCTATATTGATAACATCTTGTTATTTTCCAAGGATCATGAAACACATCAACGGCTCCTTGATCAGTTTCTGTCAATAATTGAATCACATGGAGTCATGTTATCTGAGAAAAAGTCACAGGTGGGCCAGACATCCATTGAATTTCTTGGCATGATAATTCAAGATAGTCACTACCGTCCTGGACCCCACATCGAATAAGAATTGATACATTTTCCAGATTCTCACCTAACCCGCAAGCAAATTCAACAATTCCTCGGGATTGTCAATTATCTCTGAGACATTTTTCCACACATTGCGGTCCACACCTCGAAGGTTTCAAGGATGCTAAAGAAAGCAACCCCACCATGGGGACCTGAACAGAAAACAGCTGTCCAGCAGCTAAAGCAGATGAGTCAGTGGCCACTACCGCTGAGAATCCCGTCCACGGGGTCACACATTCTCCACGCATATCCAAATCTCTATTATTGGAGCACTCTACCTGTGATTGAATCCAAGGACCACATGAGAATCTCTGCCTATAAATATGGTTCTGTAAGTAACAACCAGCACCATCACTCATCTTCAGAAAATCAGTTTCTCATCTGGTGATCTACAACATTCTTAATTTTCAGTATGAATCCCAAAAACCAGCAGACTGATATTACTTTTCTTAGCCTATTAACCTTCATAGCTTGGCTTCCAGAAGGCCTCCAAGAGCTAATCTTCTATAAGGTTATTGACCATAAACATGGTTCCAGAAATCATCCTCTGACATAACTCATGATGATTTATGTCAACAACAATTTGTTCCACATCCTAATCCAGACCAGATGTACCAGCTGATCTTCAAAGTCCAGACTACTTTTCACCATGTGGTAGACGAGCACACTAGTTGGGGACATTATGTCATTCGTGACATCACTCCTCAAGCTTACTACATCTTTTGGTACTGGCTAAACTTGTACCTAGTGGCTCTCCTTTTTTATCCCAATCTGATCCACACTAGCCAGAGATATGGCGAAGGAAGATGGCATGACAGAATGTTCGCCCCCATCTTCAAGGATCCTTTAACCCTTCAACTCATCACTGGTTATCATATCAGGCACCCAACCATCGTGATCATAAAACTCACCGACATCCGGGGTCGATGTACTCAACCCATAGTCAAGGCCATAGAACACCATCATGACTGTGAAACTTTTCATTCCATGTGAACAGAATGCCTCCCAGCTAGACGAGCTCTAGCTTAAGAATATGGAATTACTCCCACATATATCACCCACAGTCCTTTATCTCATGATGTCCAAACCACACCAGATCTATATTTTAGAGAGGAAATCAAGAATCACCATCTCCACTCTGAAGGAGATGAATCCATGGCATTATAGCACAGATATGATTGCTACCTCAGCAGGCATGGTAGATCTCAAAGTCTGTGGCCAGAAACAACGGACTAGTCCAACCACCAACAGTGGCCTCAACCAAGCCTAGCCCTCCAGCCTGATGATGTTCAGATGAATCCTGATTCAGACTCTGACACATCAGTCTCGTCATACAGCACTATTTCGCTTTAATAATGGAGTTTGTCTTTAATGTTTAAAAGTCTTTGTCATTTTCCAATAATGGCTTGACTTTTGTGTCATTTACTTTTTCAAAGTAAATGGTTAAAGTGTCTTTATCTTGTTGTAATAATGGTTTTCTTTTTCCTTACTTTTTTCAAGATTAGGTGACTTATCCTAATCAAGTGGTTGTAATAGTAGGGGTCCTGTCCCACTTTAGGTGAAGCCTTTTTGTCTATAAGAGGCCTCCCTCTCCTCATTGTAAGTAAGCCTTTAATCTCGAATCAATAAGAGCTTAAAGTTTCAGAAAAACATGAGTGGCTAAACTCTTCTTTTTCTATTCTCCTAATAAAGATCACAGATCGGCTTAAATAGTTCACTTTCTATCCGGCTTAATGACAAGTATGCTCTACGCTTGCCTCTTGTAGGATCCTGTGTATCAGAAAGTCTTATTCCGTTGCACTAGAGCTGGTATAACTTTGTACCATTGCTGTTTCTCCTATCCCAAACACCAGACACAGTTACCAGAAACACTGTTTACCGAGGACGTTATGCCTAGGAGTGGCGCTAGTCAAAGGGTGGTATGTGCTATGGTTACTTCACTGGTATTGGGTATCAGTTGGTATCAGTTGGTATCAGAGCCATATTGATTTGTGAAGTTTTGATACCATCTCAGTTGGTATCAGAGCCTAACGATTTGTTCGATTGGCTTACAGTTACCACCGCCTCTCACAGAAAGTGGTATATGATAGAAGATTTGTGATCTGAAGAAGAAGAATAGAAAGATATCTTTACACTCATGGATTCGAGTTCAAACTCTCAAGCTTTAGAGACTTCGGTCTCCATATCCTCACCTTTATCCTTACCAAGGTCTTGTACAAAACACCTATCCAATAAAATAGAAAACCTTGTTGAATATTCCTATGTTCGACTGCACAAATTTCCGAGTCTTCCTACCTCTTATTAGTCCTCACTAACTCTACCACCGATCTAATTGCATTAGATTCTATCCGCTCTTGTTACTACTAGACGTCATTCTCCCAAAGAGTATGTACGCCTTCCAAACTTGACCGGTGCTTTGCAAGCAACTCAAGCAGCAAGATGTAACCCTTGAAATTCCGTAAGAGTTAATCACCAACCTGAAACGTGAAGGTTATACTCACCTCCACCCTGGAGGAGTACGTATGATCTTAACGCTCACGGTCGAAAGGCTTGCCGGCCATGAGAATGGCTCTTATGGATACTAGATTCAAAGAGTACCAACATCGTCATTGGCACGCTCTACAACGCTCACGCAGCAGCAGGTACTTAACCTTTTACCCAAACTTCAACCTATCCTCGAAGATCCGAACCTTTCAAAACCTTGAAAGTCCAACTGCATCCAAGCGCCGAGCAGTGGTCACCTCAAAAATGGCTACTTTACATCACCAGCTGGTTTACAGACTTCAAAACCATGCTCTTAATCTTCCACCTCCTCACACCTCCACAGATACCCTCATGATCTTAGCCGACAAACGAAACCATACCAACCATTGTCCAAATCCCCAAACAGATCCAAAGAACTTCTCAAGTTGATGTCACCGGAATGGCTCTCCAACTATGAGAAATTCCATCGTAATTCCCAACCAATCCAGGACTTGAAGCCCAATTTGAAAAAGGCCAGATCGTCCGGACGACCTTCCAACCCCTCGAAAGTCAACCTCCCGTAACTTCCTTTTCATACATCACATGATATCTGCCGCTCAGACACCAAGAAAACTTCCCATCCATAGTTTCACTAGTGATGGCTATCCTGCAGCCAGTGTGCAAGGCCATTTCATATGGGATGTTCCAGTGCTCACATGTGTGATCCCTACCGTCCAGGATGATGATGAATCTGATAACGACGACTACCTAGTCGTCCACAGAAGCCGCATGAGTAAAAAGAAGATTACAAGGCGAGGTTCTTGCAGACCTCCACCTGATCCTTCATCAGATGATGAACCAGATTTTACTCCAGCTGAGACTACAACTCCTGTTGTCCTATCCTCCCAAGTCTCAATACCTCAAACCACAGAAAGAAGTTAACAACCAACTGCCTCAAACCTCTGCTCCAACCTGTTATACATGATCGATCTAGTTCTTACCAAAGTCAGTTCCCTTCCTTGGGAAAACAAACAGATCCACAATCTAAAGTGGTTTCCAAACCATATGTCCAATCCCCTGTTCTCTCCTCTGGACAGTTTGAGGAACCAAAGCAGTACGAGCAAGTGCTTAACTGGCAAACCCAGAATGCCAGAGCCCAGAATGTAATCCTGGAATCTCTTGACACCAGGATGGAAAATGTCCAAGCACAAGTCCAGACAACCCACAAGAAGGTTGATGCCATTTCTGCAAGAATGGATCAGTTATACCACGACCTTCATGATGTAATTGCTAGATCGACATAGAGTCTGCATCATGATCGATCGCAATTATTCGGGGTCCAAAGTTCACCCAAAAGGAAGTTCGAGATCGACAACGGCGCAGCTTGAAAGAATCGTTCGAGAAACAAGGTCATCAACCGTCTCGTTTCAGCGGTCAAACTAAACCTTTACACTGCTCCTACACCATACTTTGACACCCATCACCCATACTTATCAAACCTCCTCCTCTCACCAAAAGACCCAAGAGTTACACCGATTCCTGGTGTTTCTCCAAACATGTACAAACACCTCAAGGTCGATGTTCAACCTACTCCTTCAAGGCCCTCTCCCACGAGGCTCGCACTCCATGCCTAGACCTCAACCAGCCTCCTAGCAACCACCTCCACCACCACAAACACCAACCTATGCTGAAACAGTTCACACACCAGCCTATGCTGAGACTTTTTCTACTCCTTCTCCTCAAAGAACACCGAATACTTTCAAGAAATTTCATCCTCGAACTCTATCGTGACCACCCAAAGATAAAGAGCCCATGCATCGCCTCTACTCCGTCTTATAGTTCCCAAGAAGACGTTGATCCCTCGATTCAGATTAATCCATCCTTCGAGTCTTCTTTCTCCAATGTAATCGCTGTATCTTCCGCAATGATTCCGAGGAAAATTATGGAAGTTTCTAATGTTTATATGGCACAACCATCCACATCCAATGATCCTCCAATTCCCGAGGATTTTCATCCCATGAACCCCTCACGAAGATGAGCTCAAGAGACGCAAGATGCCGCCAGCTCACGATGCGCTACAAAGATTCTTAATCCAAGTTCCAAACCATCTAATGGACCATGGTTTACTTTTGATGATGTTCCTAAAGCCATGGTTCCATAGATTCCAAGAACTCACGCTTGGCTTGATCTTCGATGGCAAAACCGGAGCCGATAGTTATCATGTTATTAAAGAATTTCGCCAAGATTCTGGATCTCTCCGTGATTGGTTCCTACATCGGTGAATACAGCACCCAGTTATTCCAGTAACCGTACCACAAGTCTAGAGATTGTGTACAACCGCCGGGAGAACCAAACCCAGCATGTGAATCACAGAGATTTTCATCGATGAAGTTGCTCATCGCAGATCGTAGATCTTGATAAGCACTACAAAGGATGATTGTACTTGTGAATGGTTTTAATGATCACCCTCAAGCATGTTTTGCGCCTCTTCCTAGAGATTTTGCGATATTCAGAGACACCGAACTCCTACCAGATAAACTGATGATCTTACTTGGTAAGATCTATCGATCTTGCCTCTTGTCTTGAGAAACTTTCATGAGCAGAAAGTTTTTCAAACACTTTACGGAAAAGAAGGAACCTTCAAGAGTGCATGCAAAACACCTCATCTTGCAATCAAATGCAGGATGAAAGAACAACTTGTTCTACCAAGAAAAATCCCATTTCCATAAGTTCCCTAAACCTAAACACTCTTCCGACACCGTCCCTCAAAGCCTAAACCAACCCACCTTTTTTCAGAAGAATCACAACACCCAAGAAATGTAAAGATTCCTGTGTGTTTCATCCGCAAAAGAAAGGGCACTTTGCTAGATCTTGCCCCAACAATCCAAAGAAATCACCGACATCGCAGATGTCAATGAGTCTCCTCTCCGAGGATGATGATATCAATCCTCAGATTCAATGTGATGCTTATGATGAAGAAATGCACGTTTCAAGAATGTAAACAGAGTCTTCGATTCGACTGCTCGACCAAGACGCAGAACAATCCATCACATCGAGCATGTCGACATGTCCCTCCCAAGCAACTGCCTCTACCATCCATACAAATCAAGATCCTTCCTACCAAATATGCCAAACCTATCACCGCCATAGATTCATCGACATCGTTCGTAACACACTATGCTTAATCCGTCCATACTCCTCCCGAAGTGAACACCATACCCAAATCTTCAAAGTAACGGTGAATATTTTAATACTGACCGCGCTACCAAGAAACCCGTTGGTATCCAGCTCTTTCCAGATTCTTCTCGGATTAATGGGTTCTTCCTCAATGAGGACCTCATAGGTTTTGATACAACCTTATCCACAAATTGAATGTCTCCGCCAAAGGTATCGTACAAGCAACAATTTCTACCTTATACGACACCTCGAGGATATACTCAATTTTCGATGTTCCTCACCCTACGAGTCTTTCAAAACAAAGTTCCTGCTTTGTCCCGAAAATCATCAGCTTCTTCACCCCTTCCTTGAAAAACCTCGCCTCATAAGCTTCCTTCGTTTAACGAAGACGAACCCTACAAAACACACATCCGCATGACGCCTCAGATCCGAAACTTGCACAATGCCAACAAACACATATTTAATCGAGCCCACATTCGAATGGGCTTGTCAAGCATTCTACAGAAACGTCAAATTGTTCGGTAAAAAAGACTAGTCATTGACTATCAACCCTCAATGGTTTTCTCAAAGATGATAAGTTCCCTTTGCCAAAGATTCACCCTTGTTCATTCATCTCCAAGCGCAGGTGTTCTCAAAGTTTGATTCAAATCGGATTTTGGCATTGGTATTCATCCCGATGATCGACCCAAAGCCTTCAGATTCCAAATGCCCACTATCGCGACAAATGATGCCCTTGGCTTGAAAGTGGCACCATCACTTTTTCAAAAGGCTATGGTCAAGATTTTCCAACCTATCCTCGAAAACGCCTTATCTACATTGATGATATTTTGTTGTTTTCCAAGGATCATGATTCACACCAGACTCCTCGATCGCCTCCTCAAATGGAATCACATGAGTCACGATATCCGAGAAAAAGTCGCGGTGGGCCAGACGTCCATCAATTTCTTGGCATGATAATCCAAGATGGTAATTATCGCCCCGGACCCCACATCGCACAAGAATCGATGCATTTAGATACTTATCTAAACCGCAAGCAATTCAATTTCCTGGATTGTCAATTATCTCAGACTTTTTTCCACATCATGTCCACACCAAGTTGTCAACGATGCTAAAGAGCAATTTCACCATGGGTCCCGCATAACATTGTCCGACAAGTGACTCAAAGAGCCCTCATCAGAATCCCGTCCACAGACAACGATCCTACAGACAGATGCCGTTGACGAGTAATCGGGAGCGGGTTTTAATGATTGACTAAAAGATTTATTGTGTTCATTCCATGGTCAATTCAAGTCAAAAGCATTACCACGTGATCTATAAAAAGAAATCGCGTCAAGTATGGCATCCAAGTTTGAATTCCATCTTATCGGATACAATTTTATTGTCGAATGGACAACTCATCTTTTCCAAGATTATGGAATTTAAAATAAGATGCTACTGCATAAGCATCTTCTTCGCTTTAAAACCCGGTTTTCCGTATGATTTTTCGCTCAACATATCACGTATAAAAATGTCATCCTGCACCTCCTTTCTCGACCCTCAAAAAGCCTTTATCCACACTTTGGGTCATATTCCTTTCATTGCCATGGTCTCATCCTTACCAAACCATGCTCACCAAAAGTCATTTCCCTCAATATGACTTTTACTTCTCCACCGTATTCGTGACTTTGCTAGAAAATTCCTTTTAGGTTTTTATGAATGTCTATACAAAGCCCTGAGCCTATGCTTTCCCAAAGCATGCATCCCGATCATCTTTCCTCACAGGATTAGTTATTCTCCATAACCGAGATGTCAAGATGAACTTTGGTACATTTGGTGTCTTACACCTCTATGCCACAAAGTTGGTTTTCCTGCCCTTCCTCTTCTCGACACTCAACCATCCAACCTACTCAACAAGTCTCACTTGACCCCGCCCAGGGTTTTCACCACTCGCGGCGCAGAAATTACATCAAATTGCTCAAACTCATCACCTGTGGAACTCCCCGATCAAGGCAAACAATGGACCTCGCCTTCATTATACATCGCCCATATTTCCAAAGATCCTGACCAATGACTTTGGACTCGTGACAGATGAATGGCAAACTGCTCTCATTTTGCCCCGCCTCGAGCAAGACTTCCATACCAAGACCTCCTCAAGAATTTCGCTGAGCTTAACCATGTTCCTCCCGGCCAACCCACACCTCCACACATCCTCGACCAAAGCATGATATGTTCATGGTTCCTACTCCATCCTCACACTCTCAACCAATCAAGAGAGGCATCATTCTCAAAGAAGAAAACCTAATCATACAGATTTCCTCTCCAAGATGCTCAAGATCCTTACGAAGATTTCACTCCCATATCTTCCCAAGACACCGGATCTCTCTACTCCTTATCCGCTGTAACCATATCCTCCGCTCCCCCTGCACGCCTCCATCACCACCCATACACCGGAACTTCAAAGGCACCGATACCAAGCCTCATTTGTTGCTTCCTTTCGCTTAATGAAGATGAACCCTACAACACCGATACCAAGCCGTGATCCACTAACTCAGAAAGTCACCGAACTCACACGAGATCCAAAGAATGAGTACCTGGGCATTGTTATACTGCAGCAACGACGAACAAATCGTCCTTCCAAATAGCTCGATGCTCTAAGTTTCAAATTAATATACCCAACACCACTGAGGAAATCATAGACACATACCAACCCTTTTTCTTAGCCACTCCGCATCTCTTCTTGAATAAGGTGTCTTCCGACTACTCTCTGTGTGTTTAGTATAGGAAACAATGGTATAAGAAGTATACCACTGCAACAGTAAGACTTTCCGACACAAGATCCTACGAGTGTAGAGCATACTGTCACCAAGCCTAGATAGAAATGAAGTATTAAGTCGATCCATGATCCTTATTGGAAGAATAGAGAAGAAGATATTTACCACCATATTCGGAACTTCGATTAAGTTCTAAACGAGTTCTCTATTCAAATTTCGATTCAAAACGATTTACAAGAAGAGGCTCGCCATTTACACTAACCTTAAACTAAAGTGACAGACCCCACTAATTACAACCACTAGATTAGACACGTTACCTAACCTTGACAAAGTAAAGCAATAATGCAAACTAATAATACAACATGATAATGACATGACAAAGACACTTAACCACTACTTTGAAAAAGTAAAGATAAGGACACAAAAGTCAAGCTCGATAAGTGCAAAGACTTTACACAAGACTTTAATATATAAAGACAAACTACTTTAAGACTTTTAAGATATAAGACAAATGCCATTATTAAAGCGAAATAGTCTCGTAAGAGACCACGTGTCCGAGGATGATGTATCCGACCGATGAAAGAATCGCCGAGGCCATCATGATCACCCGCCCAAAGGTTGGGACCTACCATGTCTGCGAGAATTATCATATGTCTGAGACTATAGTCTCCTTCGAATGAGACGATGATTCCCGATTTCTCTCAAGTGAAGATCTGAGAAACATCAGAAGGAGTAGTATCAGGAGAGAACATCTCTTCACCAGAGTTTTTCTGCAGACGCATTCCACATGGAATGGAAGGATTCAGTCAGATGGTGAATGATGGATTTACAAGAGGTTCATCATGACCCCTGTGAGGTCGTGATTTTACTATCACAACGGTAGGGACGCGAATGCGAGAGTTCAAGAGTCAAAGGATCCTAAACGGAGCAACATTCTGTCAACCATCGCCTCTATTCTCCGGTACGGATCAAGTTGGGATCACAAGAGCCACGCATAGTTTACCAAATACCGTAAAACATAATAAGCTCGAGGTGATGTCACGAATGACATGATGTCCCCAACTCGAGTTCATCCACCATCGATAGGTGAAGCTTGAAAATGCTGCATCCGTCCGATTGTGATGGAACAAAGCCGACATAACTCATTCATTTCAATTATATCCATTAAAATAATAATCGCCATGTGAGATGGTGAACTTGTGGAACCATGTGGTCGATAACCTTCCGAAGATTAAATCAAGGCACTCAAGCCAAGACGAAAGCCATGAGACCGAAAAGGAAGAGTCTCGCCATTTTTGACTCATTTGAGAGGAGGAATGGTAAGCACCAAATGAGAAATTGTCGAGTGAGTGCCGATTCAATTACAACTCAGATTTACATGGAATGCCTGCGCTGGATTCTTTGGGAAACAGCCAATAATGGTGATTCGATCCGCAGAAACATGGCAATCATCGGATGGTCATAGTGATGCCGAGTCACCGTTTGCCGCTTGACAATTGTTCCGCCAAGACCACGCGGGCCGCTTTAGCATTGTTGACAACTTCGAGTGGACCGTAATGTGGAAAAAGTCTGAGATAGTTGACAATCCCGAGAATTGTCAATTTGTTTATGTAGATAAGATTCGAAATGCATCAATTCGCGATGGGTCCAGACGAATTACCATCTTGGATTATCATGCCAAGGAATTCAATGGATGTCCGCCCACTTGTGACTTTTTCTCGATATCACGACTTCACGTGATTCCACTATCGACAGAACCGATCGAGGAGTCTCGGTGAATCATGATCCTTGGAAACAACAAAATATCATCAGATAAGGGCGATATAGTTGGAAAATCTTGACCATAGCCTTGAAGTTTCAGTGGCATCACCGTCACCATAGGCATGAATACGTAACGTTTTCGATCATCGCGATGAATACCAATCGCCAAAATCGACTTCAAATCAAACTGAGAACACCTTGCACCTTGAGATGAATGCGGATCAATCTTCGCAAAGGGAACTTATCATCTTGAGAAACCATCGAGGTTGATAGTCAATGACTAGTCTTTTCTTACCCGACAATTTCGTAACGCTTTCAACATAGAATGCTTGACAAGCCCATCGAACGGGTTCGATTAAGCCTCGCGCCACGAGCCGCTGGCATTCAGCAAGTTTCAGATCCGAGGCCCATGCCCGATGTTGCCTAGGTTCACATCTTCATGTCAGGAAGCTTAACAAAGAACCGAGGGTTTTTCCACAGGAAAGGTGAAAGAACCGCCGATGATTTTCGTGACAAACCAGAACTTTGTTTCAAAGACCATAGGTGAAACATCAAATTTATATCCTCGCGTGTCAAGAGGTAGAAATTGTCATTGTACCGATACCTTCATGAGACATTCAATGGATGTCAGAATATCAAACCCCAGAGGTCCTTATCATCGGGAAGAACCTATGACATTAATCCAGAACACAACTGAAAGAACCTGATACCAACGGTTTCTGTATGTCCAGATAAAATATTCACCATTAGCTTCAAGAGCCGGGTACGGTGTTTCCAAACTCGTGAGGAGTGACGATTAAGATAAGGGCTCAACCAAGATCAACGAATCCTACGATGGATAGTGCATATTCGTGAAGGATACCGATGGATGGTAGAGACCGCTGCTTGTGGAGGAACATGTCCGACATGCTCGATGCGATGGATCAGCCTTCGAGTCGAGCCGAGTAATCAAGACTCTCTGCTTCTGCTCTTCACCAAAGACAAGACTGCTTTCCATCATAAGCATCCTGCTCGTAATCTGGATTCAATATCATCATCCCAGAGACTCATCGATACGCAGTAGCCCGCTGATTTTGGCCGATCATAGGCAAGATCTAGAAATGCCCTTGATAAACACCGAATCTTTCTGTCGGCCGATGCTTTTCTTCCCGAAAAACCAGAGGTGGTTTGGCTTGAGGACTGTCCAAGAGTGTTTGTGCTCGGAACTTATTAAACGGGATTTTTCTCGGTAAGGTAGTGTTCTTTCATCCTTGCATTTGATTGCAAGATTTGTTTTGCATGCACTCAAGGGTTCCTTCTTTTCCATAAAGTGTTGAAAACTTTCTCGCTCACAAAGTTTCTCAAGACAAGAGACAACTGACAGATCTTACCAAGAGTAAGATCATCCGTGTTTATCAGTGAGTTCGTGTCTCTCAATATCCGCAAAATCTCCGTAGGAAGAGATCGCACAAAACACGCTGGTGAGTGATCATTAAACCATTCATTATAAGACACTATCCTCAGAAGGCTTATCAAGATCTCTCGATCCAGAACGAACAAAGACTTCATCCGATGAAAATCTGCCCACAGATTCGTGCCAGTTCGTTCTCCCAAAGTCAGACACAATCTCTAAGACTTGGTAGCTGTTCGGAATAACCTGGAGTCGTCAGATTCACCGATACTTAGAACCAATCACGAGAGATCCTAAGAATCTCGAGCGTAACTTTAATAACACGATAACCATCGTGTGTCGCATCTCAAGATCTGCCAGCTCGGAATCTACGGAACCATTTGGTTTTGGAACATCATCAAACAAACCATGGTCCATTAGACGGTTTGAACTGATTAGCCGCCACGCGATCACGAACCCATCGACGCGATCTCTTCGTGCTCATCTTCATCAGGTTCACCGGACGAATCGTGAATCGGAGGATCATTGACGTGGATGGTCAGCCATATAAACATTAGAAACTTCCACATAATTTTCCCTAACGCAGAAGATACAACCGATTCTGGAAGACTAAAAAGATTCAAATCAACGGTGGATCAACATCTTCTTCAGAACTATAAGACAGTAGCAGTGATGCTGCCTTTATCTGGGTGGTCCGACAGTTCGTGGATAAAGTAATCGTATTCACGAGGATGAGAGAACCGCCTCAAAGATAAATGGTGTGAACTGCTTCGACAGTTGGTGTTTCACCGAGGTCGTGAACCGCCGAGTCAGGCATGGCACAGCCTGCAGGAGAGGCCTCGAGTAAGAACATACGATTTATGAGTGTACAGATAAACACGAATCGTAACTCTTGGGTCTTTTGAATCGGCGGAGGAGGTCATGATAAGATGGCCGACAGTGTCAGCAATGAACAAAGGTTTATGACCACCAAACAAGGACTGCTGATGACCTTGTTTCTCGCCTTCAATTTTTCAAGCTCTTCCTGTTCGCGAGCCTCGTGAACTGACCCAAATAATCAAATAATCACGGTATGAGCTTCCATGCCCGCCTAGCATCAAGGTTGGTATAACCGATCCATCGAAATGGTATCAACCTTCTGGTTGTCGACTGCTTGACATTTTCCATCCCGGTGTCAAGAGATTCCGTGATTACATTCGCCTGCATTCTGGGTTTGCCAAGCACTGTCAGCATCGCCTCAAACCGCCCGCAGAGAACAGGATCGACTCGAAACCACTTTGATCGTGGATCCGTTTTCCCGAGCGGAACCGACTTTCAAGAACCAAATCCAAGTAACTCGAACAGGTTCGGTGACGTGTTTGGTTAACTCGCCGTGCTGTGCTCGGGGATGGTATCGAGATCAGACAATGGTCAGAGTCTCACCGAGTAAAACTGTTCATCTTCTCACGAAGGATCGTATCCCAAGAACCTCGCCTTGTAATCTTCTTTACTCGGCTCGGACGACTCGTAGTCGTCCATCGATCATCATCATCCCGGATGGACATGATCACATGTGAGCACGAACATCCCATACGAAATGGCCTTGACCTGCTGACATGTGATAGCCATCACCAGAGTTAAACCACACGGAAGTTTTTCTGTCATTCAACAGATATCATAGCAAAGTTGCAAGTGGAGGTCACGGGTCGGGCGTCATCCGACAAGACTGTCGCCTTTTTCAAATCGGGCTTCAAGTCCGGATTGTCAATTGGAATTTCATACTGAGAGCCATTCCACGGCATCAACTCGAAGTTCCTTTGATCCGTCAGATGACATGGTACGGTATGGTTTCAAGATCCGAGGGTATCCAGGTGTGAGGAGTCAAGATCATGGTTTCGAAGTCATAAACCACCGGTGATGTAAAGAGCCATTTGGGTGACCACTGTCAAAGACCGGATCCGGATGACTTTCAGGTTTTGTCTTGATCTTCCGGATAGCCAAGTTCTGTGGTACACACCGCATGGATGAAAGACCAATGACGATGTCGGGTACTCTTCAATCTAGTATCCATAAGAGCCATTCTCACCGTGACCCAAGAAGCCTTCGAAGCGCTAAGATCATACGCACTCCCGAGGTTTTAGATAACCTTCACGCTTCCAACGGATTAACCTCTCGAATTTCAAGGTTACATACCCCTGAAAGCTTGCAATAATCGTCAAGTCCAAGACCGACATACCTTGCAGGACGCCCAGTAGAACAAGAGAACTGACAGATCTAATTCACCAGATCAGAGTGGTAAGGACTAATAAGAAAGTGAAGACTAAATTTGTACGTAGTCCGGGAACATGTGAATATTCAACAAGGTTTTCATTTTATCAGTGTTTTGTACAAGACCGGTAAGGATAAAGGAGGATACGGAGACCCAAGTCTCAAAGCTCGAGAGTTCAACTCAATCCACGAGTGTAAAGATATCTTTCTATTCTTCTTCTTCGTGATCACAAATCTTCTATCATATACCACTTCAAGAGGGCGGTAATCATGAAGCCAATCGAACAAATCGTAGGCTCGATTGAACGAGTTCATCAAAACCAAATCAATATGGCTCGATAATTAACCGACAATTTCACTTTAATAATGGTATCAGTATATCCTTCAACATCCACTAGAACAAACTTAAGATCAAATACGAGTGGCTAAATCTCTTCTCATTCTTCAAGGATCACAAAATCAATACTATCATCCGCCAGACAAGTATGCTCTACACCGCCTCTAGGATCTGATCGAAAGTCACGCCTGTTGTCGATATACTTATACCATTGCGTTTATTCATACTTAAACACCGAGGAAGACTAACTCAATTCAAGAGATGCCCGAGACAGAAAAGGGTGGTATGTCTATGATTTCTCCGTGGTGAGTATATCATCGAACGAGCGGCTATCGCATGATTTGTTCGTCATTGCTCGTATAACAATGCCTCTATCTCCGCATCTCGATGAAGTTAAGATTCAAGTACCAACATGTCATATGGTACGTTTACAACCCTACATGCAGGCTTTCAACCTTTTACCCAAACTTCAACCTATCCTCAAGATCAACCTTTCAAAACCTGAAGTCCAAATCATCGGTCTTACGTGGTCACCTCAAAATGGCTACTTTACATCACCAAATGGGTTTATAGACTTAAACCATGCTGATCTTCCAAAGATACGTATCTCCGAACAGATAACCTTCACGTCAGTGATAACTCTTCCAATTTCAGGTTACATCGCCCGCTGATCAAGCTGCACATCGTGATACCAACCGAGATATCAGATCACGGAACACCCATAACATACGATACCAAGCCGGATCCACTAACTCATGAAAGTCACTGAACTCACACGAGATCCAAATGAGTACGGGCATCATATACTGCAGCAATGACGAACAAATCGCCCTTAGGGCCAATAGCTAAGTTTCCACCAATATACCCAACACCACGGAGGAAATCATAGACACATACCAACCCTTTTTCTTAGCCACCCCGGCATCTCTTCTGTGAACAGGTCTTCCGACTCTCTGTGTGTTAGTATAGAAACAAAGAATGGTATAAGAAGTATACCACTGCACAAGTATAAGACTTTCTCGATACACAAGATCCTACGAGTGTAGTATATACTTGTCACCGCCGATAGAAATGAAGTATTCAAGTCGATCCGATCCTTATAAAGAATAGAAAGAAGATATTTAGCCACCATATTGGAAATCTCGATTAAGTTCTAAACAGTTCTCTATTCCAAGGATGTTCAAAAAGGATGATTTATAAAATGAAGAGGAGCTCGCCATTTATAGACAACTTTAAACTAAAGTGACAGACCCCACTATTACAACCACTAGACAGACACGCTACCTAACCTTGACAAAGTAAAGCAATAATGCAAACTAATAATACAACATGATAATGACATGACAAAGACACTTAACCACTACTTTGAAAAGTAAAGATAAGGACACAAAAGTCAAGCTTGATAAGGCAAAGACTTTACACAAGACTTTAATATATAAAGACAAACTACTTTAAGACTTTTATGGCATATAAGACAAATGCCATTATTAAAGTGAAATAGGCCTCGAGTCGAGTCATCCGTCTCATCGTCTTACGATATTCTGCCAAGACACGTGTGGATGGTGCAACCAGGGACACAATCCCAAAGGCAAGTCAAGTGTAAGCGGTGATGAGGACGTCCGAGACACGTAACTGAGGATATGGTTGGATAAGGAGTAGAGGAATCCGTGGTCATCAGGAAGATATGGAGTGAAATCTTCAAGGATCTTGAGCATCTAAGAGGAAATCAGATGATTAGTTTTTCTTCTTGAGAATGATGCCCCACCGAGAGAGGTGAGACGGAGTAGAACCATGAACATATCATGCTTTGGTCCAAGGTGGAGAATCAGGTGGAGGAACATGGTTGCTCCACGAGGAAATTCTTGAGGAGGTCTTGTATGGAAGTCTTGCACAAGGTGCAAAAATGCAGTTATTCAATTCGGTCCCGAGTCCAAAAGTCATTCCGAGGATGGAAATACGGGCGATGTATAACGAAGACCGAGGTCCACTGCCTTCTCGATCGTGAGTTCCCGAGGTGACGAGTTCGAGCAATTTGATGTAATTTTCAAGGCCACCGCGAAGTGGTGAAACCATAAGGTCCAAGTGAGACTTGTTGAGTAGGTTGGATGGTTGAGTCTCACAAGAAGCGATGGAAACCAACTTCGGGCATGAGGATCAGAAGACACCAAATGTACCAAAGTTCATCTTCGAACATCTCTCAGGAGAATAACTAATCCCGCGAGAAAAGATGATCGTGATGCATGCTAGGAAGCATAGGCTCGGGCTTTTGTATAGACATTCATAAAACCTAAAAGGAATTTTCTAGAAAAGTCCCGAATCATGGAGAGAAGTAAAAGTCATATAGGGAAATGACTTTGAGTGAGTTGGTGGGATGAGACCATGGCAACGAAAGGAATGACCTGTGTGGATAAAGGAAACTGCTTTAGGTCGAAAAGGAGGTCTGGATGACATTTTATCGATGATGTCAATCGAAAATCATACGAAAACTGTGTTTTAGCAAGTCTCAGAAGATCTTATTTTTAAATTCCATAATCTTGGAAAAGATGAGTTGTCCATTCCGACAACAAAAATTGTATCCGATAAGATGGAATTCAAACTTCGATATTGATCGCCAAGATTTTCAGATCACGTGGTAATGCTTTCGACGACCAATCGGAATGAACACAATAGAAATCTTTTCCATCAACTTTCTAAGAGCACCGCCTCCCCAAGATTGCCACCGCATCCGTCAGGACGCGTGTCTGACGGATTCGCCAGTCGAGTCACTTGCTTGACCGGACAACCGTTGTCGCTCAGACCCCACCATGGGCCGCTTTAAAGATCGACAACTTCGAGGTGGACCGCAATGTGGAAAAAGTCTCGAGATAATTGACAATCCCGAGGAATTGTTGAATTTGCTTGGTTTAGATAAGATGGAAATGCATCAATACGCGGGGTCCAGGATATAATACCATCTTGGATTATCATGCCAAGAAATTCAATGGACGTCCGCCCACCTGTGACTTTTTCTCGATATCATGACTCACGTGATTCCACTATCGACAGAACGATCGAGGAGTCTCTGTGAATCATGATCCTTGAAAACAACAAAATATCATCACGTAGATAAAGGCTTTCGATAGGTTGGAAAATCTGACCATAGCCTTTGAAAAAGTGATGGTGCCACTTTCAAGCCAAAGGGCATCACCGCCCACCGATAAGGCATTTGGAATACGTCGCTTGGGGTCGATCATCGTGATGAATACCAATCGCCAAAATCCCGACTTCAAATCAAACTGAGAACACCTTGCACGAGATGAACGAACAAGGACTCTTTGGCAAAGGAACTTATCATCTTCGAGAAAACCATCGAGGGTTGATAGTCAATGACTAGTCTTTTCACCCGAACAATTTCGTAACGCTTTCAACATAGAATGCTTGACAAGCCCAATCGTAATGCGCTCGATTAACCTCGCGCCATGTGGCATTTCAGTGCAAGTTTCGATCCGAGGCCATGCCGATGTTTTGTAGGTTCACATCTTCATTAAGCTTGAAGGAAGCTTAACAAAGAATCGAGGGTTTTTCCACAAAGGAGGAAAGAACGCCGATGATTTTCGTGACAAAACGGTGAACTTTGTTTGAAAGACCATATGAGGAACATCAAAATCGAGTATATCCGCGTGTCGATAAGGTAGAAATTTGTTGTACCGATACCTCAAGGAGACATTCAATTTGTGGATAAGTCAGAACATCAAAACCCATGAGGAGGTCCTTATCGAGGGAAGAACCTATGACATTAATCCGAGAACACAATCTGAAAGAACCTGATACCAACGGGTTTCTGCAAGGTGTCAGATAAAATATTCACCATTAGCTTTTCAAGAAATTGGGTACGGTGTTCCAAACTCGTGAGGAGTATGGACGACAAGATTAAGCAGCTCAACCAAGATCAATGAATCCTACGACAAACGATAGTTTGGCATATTCGCAAGGATAATCGATTTGTATGGCAGAGACCGATGAGGACATGTCCGACATGCTCGATGTGATGATTGCTGCAACGCCTTCGTAGTCGAGCCGCAGTCGAATGTCTCTCGCTCTTCACCAAGACAAGACCGCTTCTTCATCATAAGATCCTGCTCGTAATCTGGATTCAATATCATCATCCTCGCAGAGGAGAGACTCATTGACACAGAGTCCGCTGATTTCGGATCATAGGCAAGATCTAGCAAAGTGCCCTTTCTTTCGGATGAAACACCGGAATCTTTCTGCGCGATGCTTTTCTTCCCGAAAACCCAGTTGGTTTAGCTTGGACTGGTGTCCCAAGAGTGTTTAGCTAGGAACTTATGGAAATGAGATTTTTCGGTAGAACAAGTGCAGTTCTTTCATCCTTGCATTTGATTGCAAGAGGTGTTTTGCATGCACTCGAAGGTTCCTTCTTCCATAAAGTGTTTGAAAACTTTCTCTCACAAAGTTTCTCAAGACAAGACCGATAGATCTTACCAAGAGTAAGATCATCCAGTTTATCCGGTAGAGTTCGTGTGTCTCGAATATCCGCAAAATCTCGAGGAAGAGACGCACAAAACATGCTGAGGAGTGATCATTAAAACCATTTAAATCAGAGTACAAGGCTGTCATCCTCAGAAGCTTATCAAGATCTCGATCCGCAATGAACAAAGACTTCATCCGATGAAAATCTCGCCCAGCGATTCTCCGCTAGTTCGTTCTCCCAAAACCTTGTACAATCTCTAAGACTTGCGGTAGTTCGAATAACCTGAGTGTCAGATTCACCGATACTTAGAACCAATCACGAGAGATCCTAAGAATCTTGAGCACTTTAATAACATGATAACCATCTCCCGTGTTTGCCATCCAAGATCAAGCCAAGAAAGTTCTTGAATCTATGGAACCATTTGGCTTTAGGAACATCATCAAAAGTAAACCATGGTCCATTAGATGGTTTGAACTGATTAGTCATCAGAAAGATCACGAACCCAAGCTGCGCATCTCTTCGTGCTCATCTTCATCAAGGGTTCAGGATGAAAATCCTCGAATCGGAGGATCATGACGGATGGTCGCCATATAAACATTAGAAACTTCCACATAATTTTCCTAACTGGAAGATACAACCGATTCGGAGAAGAAGACTCAAAGGATGGATTCAAAATCAAGGGATCAACATCTTCTTCGAACTATAAGACCAGTAGCGATGCATGGGCTCTTTATCTTTGGGTGGTCCGATAGTTCAGGATAGGTCAGTGTATTTGCCGAGAGGAGTAGAAAAAGTCTCAAAGATAGTGTGTGTGAACTGCTTCAAGATAGTGTGGGTGGTGGAGGTCGCCAGTGAACCGCCGAGGTCTGTGTGACGGTACAGCCTCGAGGAGAGGGCCTCAAGGAGTAGGTTGAACATACGACCTTGAGGAGTGTTTGTACATGTTTGGAGAAACACCAAGAATCGTAACTCGGGTCTTTTGACCTAGGGAGGTCATAATATGGCCGAGTGTCAAAGTGTGCGAATGTAAAGGTTGACCACCAAACAAGGACGTTGATGACCTTGTTTCTCAATTCTTTCAAGCTCGCTTGTCGCCCGATCTCGCCTTTTGGGTGAACTTTGGACCCAAATAATTGCAACAATCACGGTACGGAGCTCTATGTCCGCCTAGCATGCCACGAAGGTGGTATAACTGATCCATTACTTGTTATTTTCCATCCGATTGTGATTCCATCGGGCTCGCATTCGGCTCGGGTGGCCACACTTGCTCGCATCGCTGTTCCTCAAACCGCCCGGCGAGAACAGAGATCGGACATATGGTTTGAAACCACTTTGATCGTGGATCCGCTTTGTTTTCCCAAGGAAGAACCGACTTTGGTAAACCAGATCCAATCATATAACAGTCGAATGCAGGTTCGAGATGTGGTTGCCGTTGCTCATGTTCGGCGAGACTGGGAGATGACAACAGGTTGTAGTCTCACCGAGTAAAATCGTTCATCATCCAATGGGCGATCGCGGAGGTTTGCAAGAACCTCGCCTTGTAATCTTCTTTTACTCCGCGGACGACTTGTAGTCGCCGTAATCATCATCATCCCGGCACAAATGGATCACATGTGAGACCGAACATCCCATACGAAATGGCCTTGCACCTGCTAGGCACACGTGATATTAGTAGTGAAACCATGGATGGAAGTTTTTCGAAATGCCTTAACAAAGCAGACATCATAGGGAGTGGAGGTTGGAGGTTGACCAGGTTGGGTCATCCTGACAAGACTGCGGCCTTTTTCAAATCGGGCTTCAAGTCCGGATTGGTTGAATTCGATGGAATTTCTCATAGTTGGAGAGCCATTCCAACGCATCAACTTGAGGTTTTTGGATCCGTTTGGGATTTGGACAATTGGTATGGTTTCATTGTCCAAGATCATGAGGGTATCTCGGAGCGAGGAGTTGGAAGATCAAGAGCATGGTTTTGAAGTCTATAAACCAGGTGATGTAAAGTAGCCATTTTGAGTGACCACTGCTCAAAGACTCGATCCGGATTTGGACTTTCAAGGTTTTGAAAGGTCTTGACCGGATAGGGTTGAAGTTAAAAGGTTACACACCGCTCATGACGTTGTAAATGACAAAGATGTTGGTTTTTGAATCTAGTATCCATAAGAGCCATTCTCGCCGTGACCGCAAGCCTTTCTACCATGAAGCGTTAAGATCATACGCACTCCTCCGAGGAAGGTGAGTATAACCTTTCCCAGGTGATTAACTCTTCCGAATTTCAAGGGTTACATCGCTCGCAGCTTGCAAAGCACACGTCAAGTTTGAAGACCGTACATACTTTTATAAGGACGCCCAGTAGTAAGAGAACGGATAGATCTAATTACGAATTAGATCGGTGGTAGAGTGTAAGGACTAATAAGAGGAAGACTTAAATTGTAGTCCGGAATATGAATATTCAACAAGGTTTTCTATTTTATCGGATAGTGTTTTGTACAAGACCTTGGTAAGGATAAAGGTGAGGATATGAGACCAAGTCTCTAAAGCTCGAGAGTTTGAACTCGAATCCATGAGTGTAAAGATATCTTTCTATTCTTCTTCTTCGGATCACAAATCTTCATCATACCACTCTTCAAGAGGCGTGTAACTCCGTAAGCCAATCGAACAAATCGTTAGGCTCTGATACCAACTGAGATTGGTATCAAAACTTCACAGATCGACTTGAATACTTCATTTTCTATCTGGCTTGGTGACAAGTATGCTCTACACTCGCCTCTTGTAGGATCTTGTGTATCAGAAAGTCTTATGCCTGTTGTACCAGAGTGGTATACTTCTTATACCATTGCTGTTTCCTGAGCATGCGGGATATTGGCCTTAAGGACGATTTGTTCATCATTATCTGCATATAACGCACGACCGCCAATCAAGTGGGTGCTCCGCCAGAGTGAGTCGACTCTCCCCGAGTGGTATCAGAGCAAGGTAATATCCAAACTTAAGGTAGTAATCTAAATTATAGGCACCAATTTTTATTTTCCAATGCGTAATTGATAGCTAGTGGGTGTCATATGGATGATATAGTTAAATCCTTTTTTATTGTCTCTATTTTTGAAAATGTATTGTCTTTATTAACATATAGAATTACTAAAATATTGTAGCCAAAAATTGATAGAAAATTAGAAGGAAAATGTAACTAATAAAGAAAAAATAGTACTTAAAAATTTTATAGGTGTAGGATTTTCAAGTGCTGTTTCCTCTTTTTCTACTTTTTATTTCTATATTTTTTTCTATTATGCACATACTAATTTTCCCTTGTTTTGTAATTAACAGATTTTTATAAGACAACATCTAAGCATGTTAATTCTTTGGTTACGAGGCAGTAAATTTCAAGCTTGAAATGTAGAGTTATGGAAATTTTGATGTAGCTATTATAGGTTAATGACCGTTGATGAAGTGAATTTAATAGGAAATTACAATTAAAACAGAGGCTTCAAATGGTTCTTAAATTAAAAATTATTATTATTATTATTATTGTTGTTGTTGTTGTTGTTGTTGTTGTTATTTAAAATGATAATGGTTAGGACATAATAATTATTATTATTGTTGTTGTTGTTGTTGTTGTTGTTATTTAAAATGATAATGGTTAGGACATAAAATCGCCATTAAAGGTACCCCTTTATGATGGTTCTTTAAATAACTGTCATTAGAGGTACATTTTAATGACGGTTCGTTAAAAATTTGTCATTAAAATGGTATCTTTAATGATGGTTTTATGTAGACCATTTTCATGACATATTTAATGACGGTTAATAAACCATCATAAAGAGTACACCCCCCTTTAATGTCGCTACCTAAGATGACGGTTTTGAAACCATCATCTTATATTATTTAAAACTGTCATTATTGACAATTTTCGTATTAGTTAAAAAACGCTATCCATTTTCCCATTTGATCCCTCCTTAATTGTAAAATAATCAAAATACCCCCAAAATATATAAAATACTTAAATTATAATAAAACAAACATAATTAAAGTACAAGAGACTTAAATACATAAAAATAGAGATGTTACTAAGAGTTAGAATACAAAATGATAAGTTTACCCTTCCTAAATATACATTCTTCAATACTCAACGAGTGTCAATTTATGGTGGTTGGCTGGCAATGTCTCAACATGAAGCAGTGATGTCTTTGTACGTTGCTGGTTGCTGGGGCTGCAAATTCACTCGGTTTTGACTTAAAATTTTTAAGTTTGTTTTTGTGTTTTGAGATTGAGAGAGGTCCTGACTCCTGTGTGACAGTGAATGTGAGTGTGTGAATTGTGATTAGTATGTGTGTTATATCATTACAATGTGTGTGACTGTTTTGTGCCTTTTTTTTTATTTTAGGGTCAGGTTAGGTCAGGATCAAATTCTGACCCAAATTTGTATCGAGTCAATTGAGTCAAAATTCAGGCCCTGTCTTTTTGCCATCTCTAGCAATGAAACAACAACTAGGCTTAGCTTATTTGTAATGGATTAGGGGCTAAATAACAGAATGGATTTGTAATGGTTTAGCTTATCACATTCACATTAATTGGTTTTCTTCTATCTAAATGAATAAGTTACGACTACTAGGTAATGGATTTAGTGGAAATAGGAAAAATTAGATTTAGCTTATCTGTTATTTACATTATTTATTTGGGTGAGACTATTTTTATTTGTCTATATCCATTTATTCTATGCACCTATTACAAAAGATATTCATTTAAATTTTTACTCTAAAAACTTCCAAAACCCTAAATTAGCCTTAACAAAATATCATTTTTTTAAAATTTTGATAATGTTTCATAAAATGCCATTTATATTGCCGTCTTTATCTCCATCTCTATTAGTAGCCATAAAATCTTTTTCAACAAATACCAAACTTAATCTTCATTTTCTTTTCACAAATTCCAATCTTAGCGAAATTCTTAAATGAAATCTAAAGAAAAACCACCACTTACAGTTTAGAAATTAAGAAATATTTTATTAATGAAGGAAATTACAGTTGATTCTTTGGTTTTTGAATTTAAAGTAGATTTTTTTTTCCTTAGAAAGTTCAACTTCCACAATTGTCTCAAAAATCAAATTATTTTTTACATAAAATTCGCATCAATTCGGTTTCTGAAATTATTTTTTCCTATCTCTCCTTGAAATATGGATGATAATGAAAGTAGGCGGATTTCTATTAGTCCTAGATTCTTCAAACATGTATTGATTTGCTACCCTATAAATTCAAACATATCTGGTTAATTGAGTAGCTAATCGTTATGTAAATTTAAAAGATAGTTTGAATAAATGATAAATATGTGTAAATATCATGTCTTTTATAAATAGGTGTAAATATCATGTCTTTTATAGTAATTTAATAAAAGGATTTTTATCATGTCTTTTATAGTTTAATGGTATCAGAGCCATAGAAATTTTCACTCAAAGAGGCAATATCATAGTTTAATGGTTTTGGCTTAGACATCCTAAGTTTCCTAGAAAGAACTCCAATCTCATGGCTTCATCTTCAACTTTAGCATCATCTAGTACTGATATGTCACCAGTTTCGTTGACTTTTACTTTAAGTATTCCCAAGTCTTGTAAAAAACGTTTAGCTTCTAAAATAGAAAATTTAGTAGAATACTCGTATGTACCAGAGTCTGCCCAAGTATGTGAGTTAAGTCTTCCTTACCAGTTGTACAAACAACCAAGTCTTACTCGTAGTATTAGAACTATAATTTCTAGGCATAGAAATCTACCTAAGGAATATATTCAGTCTTCTAAGTTAGATCAGTGTTCTCTTCAGGCTACTTCTGCTGAACAGTATGTCACTTTAGAAATTCCCGAAGATCTCATTTCCCAGTGGAGAAGAGAAGATTACACACACCTTCATCTTGGAGGAATCCGTTTGATCCTCACTTTACATGGACGAAAAGGTCTTCCAGTTACTGCCAGAATTGCTTTACTGGATACCAGGTTTAAGCACTATCAACATGCGGTAATCGGAACAGTTCTCACTACCCTCAATGCTGGAAGTGTACTTCTCACCTTTTACCTAATTTTCAACTTTTCCCTTGATGATCCAAACCTTTCAGAGGCCTTAAAAGTTCATATCCAGATTCAAGGAGCTGAACAATCATCCACCTCAAAAATCGCAACTTTACACCAGTTGGTCTATCTCTTACAAAATCATGCGCTAGGTCTTCCTGCCCCTCAAGCATCCTCTGATGCTTTGATGATCTTGGCTGATACTGAATCAATCCATACCTACCATCATTCAGATCCCAAGACAGATCCTAGAAAATGAACTGAAACAGCTTATGCCACTTGAATGGATTTCTAACTATGAGAAATTCCATCAAAACACTGAACCAGTTCAGACCACCTATGCTTCATTTCAACGGCGTCCTGATGGTACCGTTAAAACTATTTTCCAGGCTCCAGTTTCGCATCTCCCAGATCCACACAGGCTATCTTATGCAGCAATAATCACATCTATAAAAACGGGTCAAGAAAAGAAAAATCCCATTTGGGGATTTAATTCAGATGGCTACCCGATCTATCCTAAAAAGGTCGATGGTCATTTCCTATAGGATGTTCCACATGCCCATATGTGTGATCTAGGTTGTCCCTGTATTGATGACTATTCTGATGATGAGGATTTTGAAATCATGCGCAGAAGAAGAAAGAAGAAAGGAAAACCTTCTTTTGCAAAAACCCCTTGCAAAAACTATCCTCCTCCAGAACTAGATGATCCATCTCATGCACCACCCTTGCCAATTTACAACAAAGCTCTCAAAAAGATCCAGAAAGAAAAAGCCTGTAAAACTCAAGCTGAACCGCCTCCCCTTACCCAAGCAACACCAAAGCCTACTAAGAAAGTTTTTCTCCTCTGGAGAGAAATACTGACCCTCAAACCAAAGTTGCTTCTCAGCCATACATACAGTCGGCCATATCTCTATCTAGCCAACCCGAGCCACTCAAACCTTTCGAACAGGTTCTCAATTGGCAAACTCAGAATGCCAATGCTCAAAACATTGCTTCGCAAAGTCTTGGTCAAAAGATTGAAAGGGTTTCGACCCAGGTTACAAGAACAGACATCAAGGTCAATGCTATTTCAGACCAGCTTAATCAGATCTACTTAAATCTGCAAAACAGAATATCCCAGTTAGATGTTGATCTTAGGGCAATGATCAACAACAAATTTTGGGGTCCTGAATTCAATTAGAAAGAAGAAGAGATCAGAAGGTTGAAAGCTTAACTATCCAGAATCGAAGTTGATAGACAAAAACAAAATCAACCATCCTTGTATCAGCCTATCCCGATATCTACCCCAATGTTCAGTACCTACCAACCCTTTTACCAACCTACCACATCTCCAATAAATCCAACCACGTTTTTTGGACTTTGACAAGCCACTCGTCTTTACCAAGAATAGCAACAACGAAAAGTTGTAAAGATAAAAAAATCCAAATCTCCCAAAAAGTCAACACAACCTCAAGTTACTATTTCTACACTACCTGTTACACCTACAGCCACCATTCCAACAAATACAAATCCACAACCTTTCTCACCGCAATTTACTCCTGAGCCAACCTTTACTCAGAAAGACAAAAACCCACTTCATCAATATTGTTCATCTTCCATTCGTCAACCCATTGAACCCATTCCTTTCTCGGAATCAGTTTCCAGTTCAGATAATGATCATTCAGAGTAATCGATACCTCAAAATACAGTTTATCTTCAGTTTCTCAACTTACAGATATTTCAGAATTACTGATGGTTCAACCGTCAAATGAACAAGTTGAATCTTCTACTAGGAGAACTACTCCAATAGTAGAAACTGAATCAAGTGAAGAAAAAACTGTTGTGCTCGTGCTACTGCACCTCCAGATACTCCTCTAGTTGCAAATAATCACTCCAACTCCAAGTCATCTTCTTTCCATTGGTTCACTTTTGATGACATTCCCCATCACAAATGGACTAAAAGATTCCATGAATTTGCTGCATGGATGGACCTTTAAATGTCCAGGCTAAATGCAAGTCGCCAAGCCGTTCTCAAAGAATTTACTTCAAGATTTTACGGATCACTCAGAGAATGGTATGAAAGCCTTAGAGATTATCGCCAGTTACAATACCTTTAATCAGTTCCAGAAGCTGCTCTTGTTTCAATATATGAACAATCTATTAGCAATTGTTGAAACAGCCAGAAAGGAGTATTATCGGATGAAATGTTGCTCACTCGAAAAGAAACATTTAGAGATTCACTACAAGAGAATGAGCATGTTATTCTACAAGCTCAACTGTTTCAATGATTCTTCATTGAAGCATGTTTTCATTGTCTCTCTACCCAAGGAACTTCAGCCAGAAATGCAAAGACACCTAACTTCCCACAATCTCCATGTTGACTCTATGTAACTTGGGAAAATCTTTCAAGTTGTTTTGCAGTGCTTAGAAAAGATTTATGAATAGAAGAAGTTCTTCAAAGATCTCATGAGAGATAAATCACCATTTGTAAAGGCATGTAAAAAGCCTTCCTATCTGGAAATCATGTGCAAAGATGAGAAGAAATGCACTTGCCCAACAAAGAAGAAAAAACATTTTAAAAAATATCCTCACCCACATAAGTCTTCTAAAAAATCCAAAAGACAATACCGATTCTTCAGAAAGAAAGACCTTTCAAAACCTTTCAAAATGCCAGTGTCACAAAGGAGTGCTCGTTGCTTCATTTGCAAGAAAAAAGGACACTTTACAAGATATTGCCCTAACAAGCCCAACAAAGCTGTAAGGCTTATTCAGCACCTTCAAACATCAGATCTGCTATCTGACAGTGATGAGATAGAATCAAATTTCTCAGAACAAGTAGAGCAAGATGAAAACACTGCCTTCATCTTGGCAGAATCAGGTTCCACTGATGTTTCAGACATTGAAGAAATTTCAACAGTCTTTACTGTTACCTCAGAATCACAATCGGCCCAAACCATTTCCTCAACCCAAACTATTCCCTCGGTCCAAGTTTCCATCCTTCACCAAAAATATGCAAAGCCCATTCCTGCCATAGGCTTTGTTGACACAGGAGCGGATAAGAGTATGATAAACCCATGTGTTTTCCTAAAATCCTTTTGGGAACCACACCATGAGTATTTCAAAACAGCTAATGGTGAAATTTTTAGAACCACCTTAATCACCAAAAAGCCCATAGGCATGCAGTTCTTTCCTAACTGTATTGTCTGGAAAAAAAGTCATAGCTTCGGATTTACCTAATAAAGACATTCTTATTGGATTTGACATCATCTCCCAAATCAAGAAGCTCAATACCCGGGCCACATGTCTTAGTTATAAACACATGTTCCTTCCATATACAAAAATCCCAAATCTGTTCTCCCTCAAAGAACATCCTCCTGACTACTGGTCCATCACACAAAAACTCCTTCAGTTTTGTCCAAAAAATCATTCACAGTTCCACCATCCATTACCTCTCTGGAAAAATGAATCCTTTTTCATTCACCTTCCCTTTAAGCTTAACGAAGATGCAAATCCAACCAAAGCATCTTATCCGGGAATGACTCCCTCAGACCTTCTCTTAGCCCAGCAAGAATGTGCCCAACTCCTGAACCAGAGCCTTATTGAACCCACTAAGTCAGATTGGGCCTGTCAGGCCTTTTATGTTGAAAAACGTTCTGAGTTAGTTAAAGGAAAGAAAAGATTGGTCACTGATTATCAACCCTTAAATGCTTTCTTAAGGGATGATAAACTTCCACTCCAAAAAATCCAAATCTTGTTCGTTCATCTTCATCAGTTCGATTTAAATCAGGTTTGCCACAAAACAGCTTTTTGCATACCCAATGCCCATTACCAATGGACAGTCATGCCCTTTGGTCTCAAAGTTGCACCATTCTTATTTCAAAAGTCCATGATAAAAATCTTCACCCTCATCCTGCATAGTGCATTGATTTATATCGATGACATTTTGTTGTTTTCTGCAGATCACCAGGAACATCAGCAATTGCTTACTGATTTCCATCAATTAGTGCAGACATATGGAATTATGCTTTCCGAAAAGAAGAGCATTATTGCACAGTCTTCTATCAACTTTCTCGGAACGGCAATCCATGATGGCCACTACCATCTAGAACCACACATTGCACAAGAATTGATAAAGTTTCTAGATCAACATCTCACTAAGAAGCAGATTCAATAGTTTCTTGGTATCATAAACTATTTGCGAGACTTTATCCTAAAAGTATCGGTTCACACTAGCCAGCTGCCAACCATGTTAAAAAAGAATGCTCCACCTTGGGGTCCTCTATAGACAACTGCTGTCCAACAACTCAAAAAGATTGCACAATCTCCTCCACCTCTGAAAATTCCCTCCAATGGAAAAAGAATTTTACAGTTAGACACCAGTGATAGCTATTGGGCAGCACTACTTTTGGAAAAGGAGGAAGATAAGGAATCCTACTATGCTCACGCAAGTGGACAATTTTCTGAGTCAGAAAAGATCTACCACATGATCTACAAAGAGATCTTACCAGTCAAATACAGAATAAAGAAATTCGAATTCCACCTGCTGAGTCATCATTTCGTGATAAGAATGGACAATTCATCTTTTCCAAAAATCTTGAATTTTAAAAATAAAGTCATGCATTATTTGCCAAGTATGATTTTACTGTTCAACACATCAAAGGAAAAGACAATCTTATCACTGATTTCCTCACCATACCACATATAAATAAACCAGCCCTTCAAACCATCCCTCTCATAGCAATGGCCTCCTCATCAGGATCTAAACCTTTATGGCAACGATCTCTTCCCTTCAAAGGTTTGCAACAAAAACAGTTTCCACCAGGAGTTACCTTTACCTCTGCCTATAAAATTCAAGACTACGCCAAGAGATTTCTCTTCAGATGGTTCATGAAGTTCTATTATGACTTCCCACTCTGTGTTCCATCCTTCCATCCTGAATGCATGTTCCTCACAGGTCTTATCCTTGATCTCTCTCGAGATATCACTGATAATGAAATGTGGTACATGTGGTGTCTCACTGTACTATATGCTACCAAGCTTGTCATCCCAGTTCAGGCAACACTTTGCCATCTCCATCATCTACAAAACTCTACCACCCTTCTTTAGACTTTCCTTGAATGGTACAGCCCAATCACATGGTGGCGAAAGACACTTTAGAATATCTCAAACTTCCATCAACTTTCCAAATTACCAGGTCAAGAACCAGAAATGTTCACCTCGGTGTTCATAGTTCTCGTCCCTACTTTTAACACCCTCACACCAAAGACTATTGGACACAAGACCATGCATTTGAATGGCAAACCCTTCCACATCCATATCCCATCCTTCATGATCCTTCCACGAACTCCATCCTGAAAGCCTATCTTTCCGAGCTTAATAATGCCCCATCTCCATCTACGGATATCCACCACACATCCATAGGTCCACAACACACCTTACAACTATTCCCTCACCACTTTCCTGGAACACCCAGTCCAGACCCTCCTATCACTGGAATCCTTGTCAAAGAAGGTCTCAGATATGTTATTCCAAGATTCCCAAGACCCTTGGGAAGAATTCATGTCTATGGTCAGTCAATTCTCCAGTCCATATTCCAGTTACATGATTCCCACACCATCAGCTCCAGAACCTCCACAACAACCTTCAATAAATTCACAGGGAAAGAAAACAGTCCAGACTCTACTTTGCCAAAGATTCACATAAAGAAAAAAGAGTCCACATCAAAACAAGCTGCACAGGTGATACTACAGACAGTGAAGCATCAGGTTTGTCTTCACCAGACTATAAAGCAATCACAATGCACAGAAGAATCAGAAAGATAAAAAAGGCAAGAAGAAGAATAGAATATGTCAATGTCTCCATCAAAATTCCCATCACCCCATGACCCGGGAATCTCGGCTTTACCAAAAGAAAGTGATGTGAATCCCATATTGAAACTTTGAAACTCACACTTAATTTGAAGTTTCAACTTCCCAAGAAAGTTCTATAATACCACCATGGGTGTCTACTAAAGACACAATCGCGGAATTTCAGGAACACGGCAGTGCTTCTCTTGCTAGAATCCTAAATGGCTCATGGATACAGACAATTGGAGTCTGGATAGACAATTGGAGTCTACTAACCCCAGAATCATCCTAGGCGATCCCGGCGACCCTCCTCGGTCTCGATCTGCGGATCTAACCATTGGGGTGTTTAGACCTTACTCGGTTTTCCTGCACCCTTACTTGCTCACTAGAGACCGGACTAGACTCTAAGCACTTTGATTCCTTAACTTTTCTCGACACATGCGATCCTCAGGCAAGTGTAGAGTATACTCACCGACAGAAGAAGCAAACAATTCTTAGAACTATGGAGAGAAGAGATAGACTTGAGAGGATTACCCCAGGAAGAGAGTGTTTAAGCAAACATGATTTTTATTTCAACTTGAACTTTTCTTACAAGAGGTTCTTAACCTCTGAACTAGCTTCTGGATCGTAATCCAGCTCTCCCTCTTACAAAGCTAAAGCTTCACTTATATAGAGCTAAAAAGCTAAAAGGATAAGACAGGACCCTTATCCTTATCCTGATTAAAGTAGCTTTTTCATAAGCAAACGAAAGCTTAAAGTAGCTTTTTACAAAAGCATAAACAAACAAAAGCTTAAAGTAGCTTTTACAAAAGCATAAACAAACAAAAGCTTAAAGTAGCTTTTTCAAAAGCAAATAGTAAAAGCCAATTATTATGCTTGCACACTAGAAGACAAAATATTAAAGCCATGATTCACGGAGTGGATGGGAATCAAAGGGAAATAGTATCATATGATGATGATGCCGATGAAGCTGATGTGTCTGTATCAGTCCAAGGCTGAGGCCAATTTGAATAATCTGCTTTCTGGAGCCAAGGCTTTCTTCCTTGTTTCGCAATGAGATCATATCGATACCGAGGATGGTGACCTTGTCTTTGCCGCACGAGTCTTGCTTCGATTTCTCTAAAGTAAAGGTCTGGAGTGGTTTGTACATCTGGAGAGATTGGACTGTGGTCAATATAAGTAGGAAAAGTGCCATAGACTTCTGCAAGGGCATTTCTGGCTGTGTGGCATTGTTCCCACATAGAGTGAAAGGATTCACAGTCATGGTGGTGGATGATAGGTTTGACCAATGGTTTCTCATGTCGACCCCATATGTCTGTTAATTTAACAATAACAATGGTGGGGTGTTGTATCTGTTCTCCTGTGATAAGTTCAAGGGTAAGAACGTCCTTGAATATGGAACTGAACATTTTGTCAAACCATTTTCCTTTTCCATACCTTCTGCTAGTGTGGATTAGATCTGGATTTAACAGGAAGGCAACTGGACAAAGGTTTAACCAGTACCAGAAGATGTAGAAGGCTTGGGGGGTTATGTCAGTGATAACATAGTGACCCCAACTAGAATGTTCATCAACTACATGGTAGAAAGTTTTACTGAGAGTAAAAATGAGTTGATGCATCTGGTCTGAGTTTGGATGAGGTTCAAAGGGTTGATGACTTAAACCATCTTTCTGAGGCTTAAACTCCTGGGCGGCCATAAGAGACCATAGACGCCATGTGAGGTTGTTGGGACAGTTAAAGTCATATTTGTGATCTATGACTTTTTCAAAGATGAAGTTCTGGAGTTCTTCAGGAAGCCATTGTATGAAAGTCATAAGGGTGAAGGTAGATGTCTACCATCATTTGCTTTGAGGGCTCATGATGAATGGGGATGTAAATCTCAAACGAGGAATTGGTTTTGTAAGAGGCGTGATGATAAGGGCTAATGGCTAATGTGCTTTTATAGGCTCGATTCCTCTTTTGAACTTTGGATTCTTTGGGATAAAGTGTTTGCCGATAGCGATGGATAAGACTAGTACCTTGTTGGCAATCACTGAGAAAAGATCTCAGCTTTAATGGCGGCTGAGTTATCTTCGAGCCGCCGCAGTCGCTGGATTGCTGGACCCGTGCATCTTTCTTGAGTAACTTTGACAACCTTGCGGGACCGCAACTTGTGATAAAGTCTCGAGATAATGATGACCAAGAAGCTGTTGAATCGCTTCGAAAGGTTGACATCCGGAAAGTTCATCAATCACAGTGCAATGTGCGGTTACCGGTAACGACCATCATGTATTGTCATCCCAAGGAAGTTGATGGATGACCCGAGCAATAAAGCTTTTCTTTTCTCGATAACACGATGCCATAATGTTTGACGAGAGTGTAGAACTCGTGAGCAACCGCCGTGTGCTCGATGATCTGTGGAAAACAACAAAAAGTCGTCAATGTAAATCAATTCACTATGCAGTATGGCTGGAATTTTTGTATCATGGACTTTTCGAAAATGGACGGGCTACTTTGAGACCGAAGGGCATGACAGTCCATTGATAATGGGCATTGGGTATGCAAAATGCAGTTTTGGGCCTATCACTGGGATGGAGGCCTATCTGCCAAAATCCTGACTTAAGGTCGAACTTTGAAAATATTTTGGCCTGGCTTAGGTGTATGAACAAAGATTGGATCTTTGGGAGTGGAAACTTATCATCCCTGAGGAAAGCATTTAAGGGCTGATAGTCTATGACTAGTCTTTTCTTTCCTCGAACTAACTCAGATCGTTTTTCAACATAAAAGGCTTGGCAAGCCCAATCTGACTTAGTGGGTTCAATGAGGCCTTGTGCTAATAACTGGAGGCATTCTCACAGCTAACAGTGAGGTCCGAGGTGTCATTCCCGGATGGGATGCTTGTGGAGGATTGACATCTTCATTGAGTTTGAAAGGGAGACTCACAAAGAAGGATTTATTCTTCCACAGAGGAAGAGGGTGATGGAACTGTGAGTGGCTTTCTGTGCAAAACTCAAGGAGTTTGAGGGATATGTCCTGGTAATCAGGTGGGTGTTCCTTAATGGAAAACAGGTTTGGGATGTCTGTGTATGGAAGGAACATGTGTTTGATGACAAGCTTTTCAGCTAAGGAAATTAGATCAAAGCCAATGAGAAGATCTTTAGTGTGGAGATCTGAACCAATGAGTTTCTTTTGAACAATACAGTTAGGGAAAAACTGTATCCTGATGGGTTTTCCGTAATCGGTAGTTCAATGTTTCTCCATTGGCATTTCAAATATTCGTCACATGGTTTCCAAAGAGGACTCCCAAGAATACGGGTTGATCATGGATTCTTCCGCCTGTGATCAATGAAACCGATTACCGGAATGGGTTTTGAGAACTTCGATCAGATCGAGACTTTGACCAAAGCGTATTTTGTGAATCGACAAACGCTAATGGCTTGAATGGACCTGTCAATTTCTTTGTGAAAAGATTGTAGACAATGGATCCAGACGAGGATGAGACCTCGAGTTATCTCGAATCGAAATATTCGGGCCGGACTGCTAGATGAAAGCAAAGGTCGTAATCTTGTTCGCATCGTTCAAAAGTCGATTCAATTTCATCATTGTCCGCAGTCGGCTTCAAGACCGTAGACGCCGGATCAATCGAATCGCTTTGCAGTTTTGTTGCACAATGCTTGGCAAAGGGCCTTTTCTTTTGCATATGTAGCAACGAGCATCTTTCTGATACGGGCTTTTGAAACTAGAAGACGGGTCTTTTCTTCCAAGAAACCAGATCGCTTCGGGCTTTCTAAGACCGTAAGGATAAGTGTTTAGTGAACTTCGAAATGTTTTTTCTTTTGTCAAGTGCATTTCTTTTGTCCTTGCACATGATTTCCAGGTAGGACGGCTTTTTACTCGCCTTAGCTTAATTTGCTTTTTCCTCGATCAAATTCAAGAATTTCTTTGTTCGCACTTCCGTCAAGACATCAAGAGCAACTGATAAATCTTTCCAAGAGAAATTGCTCAATGGTAATGCCGAGTAAGTGTGTCTTTGAATGTCTGGATGGAGTTCCTCCGAAGGAAGCAATGAAAACATGCTTAAGAGATGGATCGTTAAATCCATCGAGCTTGTAGAACAACATGCTCATTCTTCAGTAGTGAACATCCGATGTTTCTTCTCGAGAGAGCAACATTTCATCCGATAATACTCATTCCTACCGTGTCAACAATGTTCTAGGATCGCCAACGAATCGATCATAATGGCGTAAGAGGCCGCTACCGTGCAGATCAAGGAATTGCGCTGGCGATAATCTCCAAGGCTTTCATACCATTCTCAGAAAGATCCCGTGAAACGGAGTCAATTCTTCGAGAACTCTCGAGAATCCCAGATTTGGAATGACATTTGCAAATCTATCCACGCAAAGAAATTCATGGAATCTTTCCGTCCATTTGTGTCCGGGAACATCATCAAAGGTGAACCAATGAAGTGATGACTTCAAGTGTGATTCAAGCCCTGGAGGTGGATCGTGAGGTGGTGCAGAGTGGTATGAGTGGTGCCACTGCATGAGTTTCCTCATCACTAGAAAGTGGATCTACAAGAGAAGAAGTTCTTCTAGTGGAAGATTCAGCTTGATCAATTGCATTTTGAGCCATCAAGGCTAATCTGGAAATATCAGCAAGCTGGGATTCATCATCAGAGAATGATGTGTAAGCAGAGGATGTGAAGATATCTGTTGATGGTACAGACTGGTCTGTATGCTCAGTAGGTTCTGAACATGTATCTGAGTTAGAACCGAAATTTCAAGAATAGCTAGGGTATAGACAGGTTCATCAGGTTTTATCTGGGAAGATATATGGAACTGATGAAGGGGTTGTTTGTCTTTTGGAAGTGGTTGTGGTTGTTCAGGAATGTATTCAGGAATGAACTGGGGAAATGTTCCTGAAGATGAAGGACCTGGTGTTGGGTACGAAGTGGTTGACACAACAGGTGAAACTGTGGGTACAGGTTGGGTATACACTGGTGGTGTATAGAGTGGAGGTGTGAAGGTTGACTCTGGTTGAACAGGTTGGTGTTTGGGTGACCTTTCTTTTGGCTTTTTGGTCTTAACAGCTTGTTGCTGTTGCTGTTGTCTCTCTTGTTGTCTTTCCTGGTACAGACGAGTACACTGGGACAAGCCAAAAAACTTTGTTGGATCAAACGGTTGGGTCGTTTGCTGGTAGAAAGGTTGGTAGGTGCTGAAGAGCGGTGGTGACACACCAATAGGTTGAGACTGGGTAAACAGTGATGGTTGAAACTGTTGTATCTGTCTGCTTCTATTCTTGCAAGTTCAGCTTTTAGCTTTCTGATCTCTGCTTCTTTCTGGTTGAAATCAGGACCCCAAATGTTGTTATTGATCATAGTTCTGAGATCAATATCCAACTGGGTGACTCTGTTCTGCAGGTTGAGATAGATCTGGTCCAACTGAGATGATATAGCAGTGACTTTGCTATTTGTTTTGTTGACCTGGGTGGAAACCCTTTCTATCTTTTGACCTATGTTTTGCAAGGCAATATTCTGAGTATGCTCGAGTTTGCCAATCGAGGACTTGCTCATATTGCTCGCAGGTTCGAATGGCCGAGGATATTGCGTTGGATGTACGGCCGACATCACATTAGTCCGCTGGTCCGTGTTTCTTTCCATGGGAGGAAAGTTTTCGGTAGCTTGATGCGTATGTAGAAACATCATGCAAGACCGGATCCGCGATGCCAATAATCGGTGAAAAGGTGCGCTGGGCTCGCAGTTTTTTCCGCTGATAAACAGAGGTATGGCTTGGGTTTGCCGGATTTTTCTTTTGGGCTCGATGGTTTGATGGGTAAAGCGTGGTTTCGAGCATCATCCGGATCTCACGGAGGTAAGGATTTGCAGGGTGTTTTGGCAAAGCAAGGCTTTTCCTTTTCTTTCTTCTCCGCGCATGATTTCAAAATCCTCATCATCGTAATAGTTGTCATCCTCGCAGGACAACTCGGATCACACATACGGAGTCGATCCCATATGAAATGACCATCAATCTTGTCCAGATAGACCGGATAACCATCGTGGCTAAATCCCCAAAATGGGAATTTTCTTTTCTTGCTTGGTTTTGACGGACCGGATTATCGCTGTAAGACAGCCCATGAGGTTCCGTGGTTTTTCCCGAGTTGCTTGAAAACTGCTTGACGGTGCCATCGTGACGCCGCTCAAAAGAGGCCGAGGTCGCTTGAATCGGTTCGGTGTTTTCATGGAATTTCATAGTTAGAAATCCATTCAAGAGGCATGAGTCGCAGCTCATGTTTGGGTATCCGTTGGGAATTTGGATTATAGTGGGTGTGGATTCAGACGTTTAAGATCATCAAAGCATCGAGGATGCTTGAGGAGTTGCCAAGTCTAACGATGGTTTTGCAGCGATAGACCAACCGTGGTGTAAAGTGGCGATCTTTGAGGTGTGAATCGCTCGCCCCTCGAATCTGGATCCGAACTTTGAGAGCTGAGAGGTTGGGATCATCAAGGGAAAAGTTGAAATTTGGATAAAGGTGAGTAGCACACTTCCCGAGTTGAGGGTAGTGAGAACTGCTCCGATCATCGCACTGCATCGCTAAAGCGAGTATCAAGTAAAGCAATCGGCAAGAATTCCAAGACCTTTTCGCCCATGTAAGGTGAGAATCATTCTGATTCTCCAAGATGGCGTGAGAATATTCTCTCTTCCACCGGGAGATAAGAGTATCCGGGATTTAGGTAACATATACCGCTCAAAGTTGACCGATCAAGAGAACATCGTCTAGTCTGTAAGATCAGACATACTCTTTTCGAGTACTTCTACGCCAGAGATAAGAGTTTTACACTTTTGGTGAAACTAGAGTTTTGTACAACTGGTAAGGACTCATTACAGGTAGGGTAGACTCTTTTACTTGAGCAGACTCTGGAATATACGAGTATTCTACAAGATTTTCTATTTTAGAGGCAAGATACTTTTTACATGACTCTGGAATTTTTAGAGTGGATGAGACTGACACTGGAGCTAGACTTGAAGTTGAAGTTGAAGACATGTTTGATAATTTCCTTGGGTAATCGTATCCTCGGTTTCTCTCTCTACAACCAACTAATTCTATGATATTGCTTCTTTGAGTGAAAGACTTAGGCTCTGATACAACAAAACCTTGACCCAATGCTTAAGAAAACATGAACCAAAGGTATAGAGAATGATATTGACGCCACACTCAAGACTTAGATGAGAAGGTGAGTGATAAGTCTAGATTTGGAACGCCACAAGAATGTAAATTCTTGATAAGTTCACTAGTTCTCAAAAAGAACCAAAGAAAGAATAATTCTTTCAAATTCAAATAATATTAATCTCTAATTGTCTTACATAGCAAGGTTGCTGAGTTTAAATAGACCAATAGAGACCCAAAATCATAAAAATACAAATGAAAACATTGGAACACCCCTCCAAGTATAAGTTTGTCAAAGCATGCTTCAAAAGTCTTCACCAACCCACCATAGCTAATGCTATCATTGACAAACTTAATGCTAGCCTACCATAATTAATGCTATCATTGACAAACTTAATGTTAGCCCACCATCATTGATGGTAGACTTACCTTACACATTGACAAACTTGAAACAAAACAACAAATGAAGTTGAAAAACAAAGGAGTCATTGAAAATCCCAAGTCTGAACATGCTGTAATGAATTAGTCATAATTCCTTCTAGAGAACTCCAAATCTAACTCTGTAAAATTCTTTGGAAACTTAATTATCTTTCCAACGGTATATAGCTTGCACATTAATTCCAGCTCAATCAATACCAATTTTATTCCGAAATTGACCTTTCTGCATGTGATCCGAATTGTGTATTTGGCTGCCCAATAGCTTTAATGCCCACAATGCCTTGACTTCTCTTCAAGCCCAATTCATGATGTCTTGCATCTTGAATTGCAGTTTCAATCCATATTTTCTCAATTAATCCATTTAAAGTAGCTTGCATCTTTTTGGCTCTAGCTCTTGTAATTGGGCCTTCATGAATGTGCAAAGGGTCACTTGAAGCTTTAATGGTATTCTCTTGATAGTTATCATTAGAAAGGGGGTCCTGTCTTGTCCTGTCCCAATGTGTTTTTACTTTAAGCACACGTGATTTGCTTTATCTTTTGCTTTTGTAAAAGTTTACTTTTAGTTTTTGTCTGCTTATTCTTTAAGCTTTATCTTTTGTAAAAGATACTTTTGCTTTTGCAAAAGGAATCTTTAGCTTTAGTTTTTACTTTTGCTTTAGCTTTAATCATTAAAAGGATAAGGTCCTGTCTTATCCTTTAGCTTTTGTAACCTATATAAGGTTGCCCCGACCTTGTATTCGGGGAGGCAATTTGAAAATAAAAACCTAAGTTTTCAAATTCTCTCAATGTCTCACTAAACCTCTCTCTTCTCTGGGAAACACTAGGATTATCTCCAAGCAATTGTTCTAAGAATAGTTTGTCTCTTCCATAACTGAGTATGCTCTACACTTGCCTCTGTTGAGGATCCTGTGTATCAGAAAAGTTTCCGGTTCTCCGATCTATCCCAATTTTAGGTATCAGGAAAAGTCTAGAAACCCCAATAGTTCATCCGTTTGAAGGTCTAGGTGACCATGTTAGGATGATTACCGAGGGTCTAAGGATATGACTTGTCCATCTGTGATTGTCGTCATAGATTTATAGTTCCACTTTGTGTGGTATTCACTCTGATAGTTTTGGGTATATCGGTTGGAAACCCAAGCATGAGGGCTACTGGTCCTAAGGACGATCTTGTTATCATCATTGCTTTGGTATAACAACGCCAAGGATTTTTTTGTAATATAATTTTTTATTTTAAAATAAGTTTGAAGAAAATTTTATGGTTTCAAATAGTCTTATTTTATTTATTTTTTTATTTCTTTTTAATGTGATGATTCTGTCCCAATTCGAGTCGGGTGCAACATCAATCGGAATTTGATAATCTCTGGTCGAATCATCTAAAAAGTGGCTAGCCCTTTATGTGATAGTAAGATTTACAAAAAGAGCAATCAAACAGTCACAAATCCATACCAAAGTTTGAGTGTCTATTCTTGAAATATTGGTGGTCTACATCTAATGATGTGAATCCCACATTGAAACTTTGAAACTCACACTTAATTTGAAGTTTCAACTTCCCAAGAAAGTTCTATACAGATTTAAGACAAACAAAACCTCGACCCAATGCTTAAGAAAACATGAACCAAAGGTATAGAGAATGATATTGACGCCACACTCAAGACTTAGATGAGAAGGTGAGTGATAAGTCTAGATTTGGAACGCCACAAGAATGTAAATTCTTGATAAGTTCACTAGTTCTCAAAAAGAACCAAAGAAAGAATAATTCTTTCAAATTCAAATAACATTAATCTTTAATTGTCTTACATAGCAAGGTTGCTGAGTTTAAATAGACCAATAGAGACCCAAAATCCGAAAAATACAAATGAAAACATTGGAACACCCCTCCAAGTATAAGTTTGTCAAAGCATGCTTCAAAAGTCTTCACCAACCCACCATAATTAATGCTATCATTGACAAACTTAATGCTAGCCTACCATAATTAATGCTATCATTGACAAACTTAATGTTAGCCCACCATCATTGATGGTAGACTTACCTTACACATTGACAAACTTGAAACAAAACAACAAATGAAGTTTAAAAACAAAGGAGTCGTTGAAAATCCCAAGTCTGAACATGCTGTAATGAATTAGTCATAACTCCTTCTAGAGAACTCCAAATCTAACTCTGTAAAATTCTTTGGAAACTTAATTATCTTTCCAACGGTATATAGCTTGCACATTAATTCCAGCTCAATCAATACCAGTTTTATTCCGAAATTGACCTTTCTGCATGTGATCCGAATTGTGTATTTGGCTGCCCAATAGCTTGAATAATGCCCACAATGCCTTGACTTCTCTTCAAGCCCAATTCATGATGTCTTGCATCTTGAATTGCAGTTTCAATCCATATTTTCTCAATTAATCCATTTAAAGCAGCTTGCATCTTTTTGGCTCTAGCTCTTGTAATTGGGCCTTCATGAATGTGCAAAGGGTCACTTGAAGCTTTAATGGTATTCTCTTGATAGTTCTCATCATCTGATAAACTTTGAGATCTGAAAATCCCGAAAGTTATGGCCCAACTAAATGTGGCTATCAATACAACTAGCAAATCACGTTCAAAATAAAAAGAAATAGGACAGCTTCTTTTTTAGTGAATGTAAGAATATGTGGTATGACTCATTGGTTACAACAACATTTTTTAAACATGATTGAAGGTTGGTGCCATAGAGAAAATGATTTCGATCTAGAGATGGCAACATTTCTGCAGGTCCTAAACTTGTGGGCTCCCGATCAATTAAGGTTGGCTATGGGTCCTCGAAAAACTTCAAAATTGAAAATAAGTTTATTTCGGAGATAAACTCAAACTCCAAGTATATTTTGGGTGTGTATTTAGGGATTTTATTAGGTCTCTGAACTCGAATCCAAACCCGAAATATATATATTTTTTTAAAATGTATTTTAATTTAACAAATAATAATAAAAACTCAAATAATAAAAGAATAATAAAACCCTAGATCTAAACTCATGGCCTCTCTTAAAATGTTAGACGCTACCCCTCGCCACCTCTATCCTGACTTCCAGTACGAGAAAGGTGAACTGTTACAGGCTCCGATTCAATCACCATTATGTTGAGTTGAGTTGACTTGGTGATGCAAATAAGTAAGTGAGGAAAAGAATAGAACGAGGAGGAGGAGAAGAAAAGAATATGTCGGTGACCTCACATGGCTTGATACAAAAAAAGGGAGCATTGCTCAAAATTTTTTATTCAATTTTTTAAATTTCTTTAATAATTAGCACCTTATAGATTTAGTAATGATGAGATTGTTTCTTCTTTAAGGCAAAGAGAGTTGCATTTTTTAAGCCAAAGAGAGAGTTGAGAGAAATGTGAAGAAGATTTCTCTAACAATTGGTGAAAGATTGAGACCAATGAAATTTTAAAATTTGTTTTTAATTTTTTCTTTTGGTTATGTCAAGGTTTTGAAAATTGGATCATTGGTCACTTTATTTTCAAACCTTTTTTTAATTATTAATGTTTTTAGAAAAAATAAAATGGAGATCGTGTCACTGATCAAATCTCTACTCAATTTACGGGTTTTGGAGAATTATCCTCAAATCTCTGATCAATTAACTTTTTTTTTTTAATATAGAACGAGTTCGGTGATTGCTTTCAAGATGGATTCAGGTTTGAGGATAATGGTCCCGGCCCCGAACCCGCCCTATTTCGATCATGATGAGAACTATCAAGAGAATACCATTAAAGCTTCAAGTGACCCTTTGCACATTCATGAAGGCCCAATTACAAGAGCTAGAGCCAAAAAGATGCAAGCTGCTTTAAATGGATTAATTGAGAAAATATGGATTGAAACTGCAATTCAAGATGCAAGACATCATGAATTGGGGTTGAAGAGAAGTCAAGGCATTGTGGCCATTATTCAAGCTATTGGGCAGCCAAATACACAATTCGGATCACATGCAGAAAGGTCAATTTCGGAATAAAACTGGTATTGATTGAGCTGGAATTAATGTGCAAGCTATATACCATTGGAAAGATAATTAAGTTAGCTTTCCAAAGTATTTTACAGAGTTAGAGTTGGAGTTCTCTAGAAGGAGTTATGACCAATTCATTACAGCATGTTCAGACTTGGGATTTTTAAACGACTCCTTTGTTTTTTTCAACTTCATTTGTTGTTTTTCAATGTGTAAGGTAAGTCTACCATCAATGATGGTGGGCTAGCATTAATTATGGTAGGCTAGCATTAATTATGGTAGGCTAGCATTAAGTTTGCCAATGATAGCATTAATTATGGTGGGTTGGTGAAGACTTTTAAAGCATGCTTTGACAAACTTATACTTGGAGGGTTGTTCCAATGTTTTCATTTGTATTTTTCGGATTTTGGGTCTCTATTGGTCTATTTAAAACTCAGCAACCTTGCTATGTAAGACAATTAGAGATTAATGTTATTTGAATTTGAAAGAATTATTCTTTCTTTGGTTCTTTAGAGAACTAGTGAACTTATCAAGAATTTGCATTCTTGTGGCGTTCCAAAACTAGACTTATCACTCACCTTCTCATCTAAATCTTGAGTGTGGCATCAAGATCATTCTCCATACCTTTGGTTCATGTTTTCTTAAGCATTGGGTCAAGGTTTGTTTGTCTTAAATCTGTTTAGAACTTTCTTGGGAAGTTGAAACTTCAAATTAAGTGTGAGTTTCAAAGTTTCAATGTGGGATTCACATCATTTGGTATCAGAGCTAGTTTCTAATCAGGTTTGAATATCTTATTTATTTTGATTATAAAAAACAAAAAAGAGATTGCAAAGTTTTAAGTATTCCTACTTTCATCAAATTGAACTTTAGTTATTCATTGTCCTTGACATTATTTACACAGAATATCAATTGTGTTCCTTTGCTTGCTTGCTTTCCTTTCTTCAATTTCCTTCTTGTTCTTTGTGTCCTCTTAATTTCTTTTCTTTGTTAGTTTGCTGGATTATCATATTTGGTGTGCCACCTGTTTGTTTTTCTTGATTTTGTTTATTTAGTTCAATAAAGAACTGAAAGAGAGAATTAAGTGTGGTAAAAGGCAATAGTTTGAGATAGAAGTTGGTTGTTAACTTGCTGCCTACAGGTTTGAGGGATTGAGACTTGGGAGGATAGGACAACAGGGGTTGTAGTCTCAGCTGGAGTAAAATCTGGTTCATCATCTGATGAAGGATCAGGCCTTGAATCCCACATCGGTCCCGAGTGGTCACTGGGCTGTGGTTATAAGGGCAGCCGATACTTACCTCACAAGGCGTCTTTTGGGGTCAAGGGCCTCGAGTTCCTTCGCTGTGGTATCAGAGCCATCTGTGTGGGCCGACTTGTGGGAGGGGTAGGTGATGCCCTTGAATCCCACATCGGTCCCGAGTGGTCACTGGGCTGTGGTTATAAGGGCAGCCGATACTTACCTCACAAGGCGTCTTTTGGGGTCAAGGGCCTCGAGTTCCTTTGCTGTGGTATCAGAGCCATCTGTGTGGGCCGACTTGTGGGAGGGGTAGGTGATGCCCTTGAATCCCACATCGGTCCCGAGTGGTCACTGGGCTGTGGTTATAAGGGCAGCCGATACTTACCTCACAAGGCGTCTTTTGGGGTCAAGGGCCTCGAGTTCCTTCGGAAACCCGAGCATGCGGGCTATTGGCCCTAAGGACGATTTGTTCGTCATTGCTCTGGTATAACAATGCCCCGTACTCCGCTGCTGGATCTCTGTGTGAGTTCCGACTGACTTTCTATGAGTTAGTGGATCCTGGCTTGGTATCAGTATGTTATGGGTGTTCCATAATGCATTGATATCTCAGTTGGTATCAGAGCCTAACGATTTGTTCGATTGGCTTACAGCGAGTTACCTGCCCCTCTTGAAGAGAGTGGTATATGATAGAAGATTTGTGATCTAAAGAAGAAGAATAGAAAGATACTTTTACACTCATGGGTTCGAGTTCAAACTATCAAGCTTTAGAGACTTCGGTCTCCATATCCTCACCTTTATCCCTACCCAGGTCTTGTACAAAACACCTATCCAATAAAATAGAAAACCTTGTTGAATATTCCTATGTTCCAGACTCTGTACAAATTTCTGAGTCTTCCTTACCTCTTATTAGTCCTTACCAACTCTACCACCGATCTAATTCTGTAATTAGATCTATCCGTTCTCTTGTTACTACTAGACGTCCTTCTCCTAAAGAGTATGTACAGTCTTCCAAACTTGACCAGTGTGCTTTGCAAGCAACTCAAGCAGAGCAGTATGTAACCCTTGAAATTCCAGAAGAGTTAATCACCAACTGGAAACGTGAAGGTTATACTCACCTCCACCTCGGGGGAGTACGTATGATCTTAACGCTTCATGGTCGTAAAGGCTTGCCGGTCACGGCGAGAATGGCTCTTATGGATACTAGATTCAAAGAGTACCAACATGCTGTTATTGGTACTGTTCTTACAACCCTACATGCAGGCAGTGTACTTCTCACCTTTTACCCAAACTTCAACCTATCCCTTGAAGATCCGAACCTTTCAAAAACTTTGAAAGTCCAAATCCAGATCCAAGGTCTAGCATGCATGGGTACTACATCACATACAACCTCATCCTTATATCTCCCAATAGAGAATGAAACCAGCACTTGAAAACACTTGTTTATATTACTTTCAAATTCAGTCTTTCAATTGAACTTATATAGCATTAGGATGTTTCAAGTTTTCAAATTAGTTTTCAACTGGCATCTAGTATGTACAACTTATCAATTATTATACTCTACCTTTCTTGATGTGGCAGTAGAAATATGTTATCACGACTGCATCCTCTTAGCATCCTCCATGTTGAGCATAGGATCACATCATTAGTCATTTACCATCAACAACAACCATCATCCATCATTAGCATCCAAGAAGGTGGCATGCATCATCGATGCAGTCGTCATCCCCCAAACACTTCATCATCATCATCCATTTGCTCTCTCTTTTGACTTCCATGAGGAAGATGAACCCAAATTGGTTCTAGTGGAACCTTTCTTTTTCAGTTGTCGTTCCACTTTCATGGCCATGTGAACCATGTCTTCCAATTCAACATAATGCTGCAAGTCAACCACATTAGCAATATCTTGATTTAGACCATGTAAAAATATGGCCATAGTGGCCTCTCGTTCTTCAATCTTGGCTCGAATCATGATTATTTCCATCGCCTTGTGGTAGTCTTCCACACTTCTGGAGCCTTGTGTAAGACTTTGAAGCCTTTGGTGTAGCCCCCTATAATAATGACTAGGAACAAATCTCCTCCTCATGATGGCCTTCATCTCCTCCCAAGTGTTTATAGGCCTTTCACGGTTTCTTCTCCTACTCAAAACAAGTTGATCCCACCAAATAATAGCATAATCAGTAAATTCAACAGCAGCTAGTTTTACCTTTTTCTCCTCCGAGTAGTTATGGCAATCAAATACTAGCTCCACCTTTTTTTCCCACTCCAAATAAGCTTCCGGATCATTTTTACCTTGAAAAGAAGGAATTTTCAGTTTGATACTGATGAGAACTATCAAGAGAATACCATTAAAGCTTCAAGTGATCCTTTGCACATTCATGAAGGCCCAATTACAAGAGCTAGAGCCAAAAAGATGCAAGCTGCTTTAAATGGATTAATTGAGAAAATATGGATTGAAACTGCAATTCAAGATGCAAGACATCATGAATTGGGCTTGAAGAGAAGTCAAGGCATTGTGGGCATTATTCAAGCTATTGGGCAGCCAAATACACAATTCGGATCACATGCAGAAAGGTCAATTTCGGAATAAAACTGGTATTGATTGAGCTGGAATTAATGTGCAAGCTATATACCGTTGGAAAGATAATTAAGTTAGCTTTCCAAGGAATTTTACAGAGTTAGATTTGGAGTTCTCTAGAAGGAGTTATGACCAATTCATTACAGCATGTTCAGACTTGGGATTTTCAACGACTCCTTTGTTTTCAACTTCATTTGTTGTTTTGTTTCAAGTTTGTCAATGTGTAAGGTAAGTCTACCATCAATGATGGTGGGCTAACATTAAGTTGTCAATGATAGCATTAATTATGGTAGGCTAGCATTAAGTTTGTCAATGATAGCATTAGTTATGGTGGGTTGGTGAAGACTTTTGAAGCATGCTTTGACAAACTTATACTTGGAGGGGTGTTCCAATGTTTTCATTTGTATTTTCGGATTTTGGGTCTCTATTGGTCTATTTAAACTCAGCAACCTTGCTATGTAAGACAATTAGAGATTAATGTTATTTTCAATTTGAAAGAATTATTCTTTCTTTGGTTCTTTAGAGAACTAGTGAACTTATCAAGAATTTGCATTCTTGTGGCGTTCCAAAACTAGACTTATCACTCACCTTCTCATCTAAATCTTGAGTGTGGCGTCAATATCATTCTCTATACCTTTGGTTCATGTTTTCTTAAGCATTGGGTCAAGGTTTTGTTTGCCTTAAATCTGTTTCTTGGGAAGTTGAAACTTCAAATTAAGTGTGAGTTTCAAAGTTTCAATGTGGGATTCACATCATTTGGTATCAGAGCTAGTTTCTAATCAGGTTTGAATGTCTTATTTGTTTTGATTATCAAAAAAAAAAAAAAAAAAGAAAAAAAAAACGTACAGCAAAAAAAAAAAAAAAAGATTACAAAAGGATTCAAGTATTCCTACTTTCATCAAATTGAACTTTAGTTATTCATTGTCCTTGACATTGTTTACACACAATATCAATTGTGTTCCTTTGCTTGCTTTCCTTTTTGTTCTTGTGTCCTCTTAATTTCTTTTCTTTGTTAGTGTGCTGGATTATCATATTTGGTGTGCTACTTGTTTGTTTTTCTTGATTTTGTTTATTTAGTTCAATAAAGAACTGAAAGAGAGAATTAAGTGTGAGATCATTAGAGGGAAAAAGCCAAATTGTGTGTTAAACACGAGAGTTAAGTGAATCAAATTGAGTGAAACACGTGAGGGAGTGTTGTGAGGTCTTTTTGCTAACATTCTTTTCAGATCACAAAATATGTCAAAAGAACAAGAAGCTATAGACCAATCAATCATGCTCAAAGCCATGCAGCAACAATTTGAGCGCATGAATCTGATGTTTGGAGAGATCCGTGACCAATTGGAAAGGCAAGACACTGCCATAGCCAATCTACAAAGGGGCAACAACCAATAGCTCCTAATGTAAGAGATCATCAAGGGCGTATGCCATGGGAGATCAAGATGGTGATGACCAAAGTAATTTTGATGACCAGGCCACTGTTGACATGTGTGGAAGAGATGATAGAAGGGGAAGACACATAGATCATGATTTGGGGAGTATCAAACTGAAATTCCTTCTTTTCAAGGTAAAATTGATCCGAAAGCTTATTTGGAGTGGGAAAAAAAGGTGGAGCTAGTATTTGATTGCCATAACTACTCTGAGGAGAAAAAGGTAAAACTAGCTGCTGTTGAATTTACGGATTATGCTATTATTTGGTGGGATCAACTTGTTTTGAGTAGGAGAAGAAACCGTGAAAGGCCTATAAACACTTGGGAGGAGATGAAGGCCATCATGAGGAGGAGATTTGTTCCTAGTCATTATTATAGGGAGCTGCACCAAAGGCTTCAAAGTCTTACACAAGGCTCCAGAAGTGTGGAAGACTACCACAAGGAGATGGAAATAATCATGATTCGAGCCAACATTGAAGAAGAACGAGAGGCCACTATGGCCAGATTTTTACATGGTCTAAATCAAGATATTGCTAATGTGGTTGACTTGCAGCATTATGTTGAATTGGAAGACATGGTTCACATGGCCATGAAAGTGGAACGACAACTGAAAAAGAAAGGTTCCACTAGAACCAATTTGGGTTCATCTTCCTCATGGAAGTCAAAATGGAGCAAAAACGAAAAAGGCTGTTTCAAAGCCTAAGATTGAGCCATTCAAGGATCATAAAGAGGAGGCAACCAAAGCAAAGGTAAATCTGATTTCCAACACTCTAGAAATAGAGATATTAAGTGTTTTAAATGTTTGGGGACAGGTCATATTGCATCTCAATGCCCAAATAAGAGAGCAATGATCTTGAGGGATGATGGTGATGTTGAAACCGAGAGTGAATCAGATGATGATCCTATGCCACCTTTGGAGGATGCTAATGATGGTGTAGAGTATCCCGTTGATGGTAAATTGATGGTTGCTAGGCGTGCTCTCAACATGCAAGTAAAAGAGGATGCGGAGGTACAACGTGATAACATATTTCATACTAGATGCCACATCAAAGATAAGGTATGTAGTATGATAATTGATGGCGGAAGTTGTACTAATGTAGCTAGCACTAGTTTAGTTGAAAAACTGAATTTGAAAACCTTGAAACATCCTAGGCCATACCCCCGACAATGGCTGAATGATTGTGGGGAGGTTAAAGTAAATAAACAAGTGCTGGTTTCATTCTCTATTGGGAGGTATAAGGATGAGGTTTTATGCGATGTAGTACCCATGCATGCTGGACACATTCTTTTGGGGCGACCTTGGCAATATGATAGGCGAGTGACACATGATGGTTATTTAAATAGATATTCTTTTGTAATGAATAAAAGGCAAATCACTCTTGTACCCTTAACACCTAGGCAAGTGTATGAGGATCAAATGACAATACAAAAAGAGAGTGATACAAAAAAAGAAAATGAGAGCACAAAAGAAAGAGAGATTGAGAGAAAAGCAAGTGAAAAGATAGAAAAAAATATTGTTGAGAGAAAAGAGAGGCAACAAGTGAACTTGTTTGCAAAAGAGAGCGAGGTTAAGAGGGCTTTCTTTTCAAAACAGCCTATCATTGTACTTTTGTGCAAAGAGGCTTGTTTACATACTAATGAGCTTAACTCCTTTTTGCCTAGTGTTATTGTGACTCTTTTGCAGGACTTTGATGATGTATTTCCAAATGAAGTCCCTAATGGTTTGCCACCTATTAGGGGAATTGAGCATCAAATAGACTTCGTCCCTGGAGCTACCATTCCTAATAGACCCGCTTATAGAAGTAACCCCGAGGAGACAAAGGAGCTTCAAAGGCAGGTTGAAGAACTCTTGGCAAAGGGATATGTGAGGGAGAGCATGAGTCCATGTGTACCAGTTCTACTAGTGCAAAAAAGGATGGAACATGGAGGATGTGTGTTGATTGTCGTGCAATTAATAAGATCACTGTAAAGTATCGACATCCTATTCCTAGACTTGATGACATGCTTGATGAATTGCATGGTTCTTGTGTGTTTAGCAAAATAGATCTTAAAAGTGGATATCATCAAATTAGGATTAGAGAGTGAGATGAGTGGAAACCGCTTTTAAAACAAAATATAGTTTATATGAGTGGTTAGTGATGCCATTTGGGTTATCTAATTCACCCAGCACTTTTATGAGGTTAATGAACCATGTTTTAAGTGCTTTTATTTGTAAGTTTGTAGTTGTCTACTTTGATGATATTTTGATCTATAGCAAAAGTCTAGAAGAACACATTGAGCATTTGCAAAGTGTATTGATTGTTTTAAGGAAGGAAAAGTTGTATGCTAATTTGAAGAAGTGTGCTTTTTGTACAAATCAGATTGTTTTTCTTGGTTATGTTGTAAGTGCTAAAGGAATTGAGGTTGATGAAGAGAAGGCTATTAAAGAATGGCCTACACCTAAAAACGTAAGTGAGGTAAGAAGTTTTCATGGTTTGGCTAAGTTTTATAGAAGATTTGTGAAAGATTTTAGCACCCTTGCTGCACCTTTAACTGAAATTGTTAAGAAACATGTGGGATTTAAGTGGGGTAGTGAACAAGAAAGGGCATTTAATCTAATCAAGGAGAAATTGGTTTCTGCACCACTACTTGCTTTACCCGATTTTGCTAAAACTTTTGAAATTGAGTGTGATGCTTCAGGTATAGGTATTGGAGCTGTTTTGATGCAAGAGGGGCGTCCAATTGCCTATTTTAGTGAGAAATTGAGTGGAGCAGCCCTAAACTATCCTACTTATGACAAGGAGATGTATGCATTGGTGAGAGCATTGGAAACTTGGCAACATTATCTTCTACCTAAAGAGTTTGTCATACACACTGATCATGAGTCCTTGAAGCATTTGAAAGGGCAAGGTAAGTTGCATAAGAGACATGCCAAATGGGTTGAATTTATTGAGCCATTTCCTTATGTGATCAAATACAAACAAGGTAAGGAGAATGTGGTGGCTGATGCATTATCGAGAAGGTATGCACTTATCTCTACATTAAATGCAAAGTTGTTAGGATTTGAGTACATTAAAGAATTATATGTTAATGATCCTGATTTTGCTAATGTGTTTAATGCTTGTGAGAAAGTTGCATTTGGAAAGTTCTATAGGCATGATGGGTTCTTATTTAGAAAGAATAAATTGTGTGTGCCATATAGTTCTTTATGCGTGAATTGCTTGTGTGAAGCTCATGGGGAGGTTTAATGGGACATTTCGGCATTGCAAAGACTTTAGATGTTTTAAAAGAACACTTCGTTTGGCCACATATGAAGCGTGATGTTGAAAGAATATGTGAGAAGTGTATCACTTGTAAACATGCTAAGTCTAGAGTTTTACCCCATGGATTGTATAACCCTTTACCCATACCTAGCGAACCTTGGGTTGATATTTCTATGGACTTTGTTTTGGGTTTACCTAGGTCAAAAAGGGGAAAGGATGCTGTTTTTGTTATTGTTGATAGGTTTTCAAAGATGGCACATTTCATTCCATGTCACAAAACTGATGATGCAACAAACATAGCTAATTTGTTTTTCAAGGAAATAGTTAGATTGCATGGAGTACCAAGGAGCATAGTTTCAGATCGAGATGCTAAGTTCTTGAGCCACTTTTGGAAAACTTTGTGGGTAAGTTGGGTACTAAACTTTGTTTTCTACTACTTGTCATCCACAAACTGATGGACAAACTGAGGTTGTAAATAGAACTTTGTCCACTATGTTACGTGCCATTATTCAAAAGAATTTGAAAACTTGGGAAGAATGTTTACCACATGTTGAATTTGCTTACAATAGAACTGTCCATTCAGCTACTAAATTTTCACCAATAGAGATTTTATAAGGTATTAATACATTAACACCGATTGATTTATTGCACATACCGATTGATGAGCATGCTAGTTTGGATGGTAAAAAGAAAGCTGAATTTGTTAAGCAATTGCATGAGAAAGTGCGGCACAACATAGAAAAGAGGACTGAACAATATGCTACTCAAGCCAACAAAGGACGTAAGCAAGTGGTTTTTCAGCCTGGAGATTGGGTTTGGGTGCATATGAGAAAGGAGAGATTCCCAGCACAAAGGCGTTCCAAGTTGCTTCCAAGGGGAGATGGTCCATTTCAAGTGGTTGCACGAATCAATGACAATGCCTACAAATTGGACCTTCCTGGTGAGTATAATGTGAGTGCTACTTTTAATGTTTCTGATCTTTCTCCTTTTGATGTAGGTGAAGATTCGAGGACGAATCCTTTGAGGAGAGGGGAATGATGAGAACTATCAGAGAATACCATTAAAGCTTTCTAGTGATCCTTTGCACATTCATGAAGGCCCAATTACAAGAGCTAGAGCCAAAAAGATGCAAGCTGCTTTAAATGGATTAATTGAGAAAATATGGATTGAAACTGCAATTCAAGATGCAAGACATCATGAATTGGGCTTGAAGAGAAGTCAAGGCATTGTGGGCATTATTCAAGCTATTGGGCAGCCAAATACACAATTCGGATCACATGCAGAAAGGTCAATTTCGGAATAAAACTGGTATTGATTGAGCTGGAATTAATGTGTTATATACCGTTGGAAAGATAATTGTTAGCTTTCCAAAGAATTTTACAGAGTTAGATTTGGAGTTCTCTAGAAGGAGTTATGACCAATTCATTACAGCATGTTCAGACTTGGGATTTTCAACGACCTTTGTTTTTCAACTTCATTTGTTGTTTTGTTTCAAGTTTGTCAATGTGTAAGGTAAGTCTACCATCAATGATGGTGGGCTAACATTAAGTTTGTCAATGATAGCATTAATTATGGTAGGCTAGCATTAAGTTTGTCAATGATAGCATTAGTTATGGTGGGTTGGTGAAGACTTTTGAAGCATGCTTTGACAAACTTATACTTGGAGGGGTGTTCCAATGTTTTCATTTGTATTTTCGGATTTTGGGTCTCTATTGGTCTATTTAAACTCAGCAACCTTGCTATGTAAGACAATTAGAGATTAATGTTATTTTCAATTTGAAAGAATTATTCTTTCTTTGGTTCTTTAGAGAACTAGTGAACTTATCAAGAATTTGCATTCTTGTGGCGTTCCAAAGCTAGACTTATCACTCACCTTCTCATCTAAATCTTGAGTGTGGCGTCAATATCATTCTCTATACCTTTGGTTCATGTTTTCTTAAGCATTGGGTCAAGGTTTTGTTTGCCTTAAATCTGTTTAGAACCTTCTTGGGAAGTTGAAACTTCAAATTAAGTGTGAGTTTCAAAGTTTCAATGTGGGATTCACATCAGATACTCCCCAAATCACGATCTATGCGTCTTGCCCCTCTATCATCTCTTCCACGCATGTCAATGGTGGCCTAGTCATCAAAATGATCTAGGTCATCACCATCTTGATCTACCATGGCTGCACGCCCTTGATTATCTCTTACATTAGGAGCTATTGGTTGTTGCCCCCTTGTAGATTGGCTATGGCAGTGTCTTGCTTTTCCAATTGGTCACGGATCTCTCCAAACATCAGATTCATGCGCTCAAATTGTTGCTGCATGGCTTTGAGCATGATTGATTGGTCTATAGCTTCTTGTTCTTTTGACATATTTTGTGATCTGAAAAGAATGTTAGCAAAAAGACCTCACAACACTCCCTCACGTGTTTCACTCAATTTGATTCACTTAACTCTCGTGTTTAACACACAAATTGGCTTTTTCCCTCTAATGACCTTACAAACTTTGCCTTAAGGGCGTTTTCAAGGATAGGTTGGAAAATCTTGACCATAGCCTTTTGAAAAAGTGATGGTGCCACTTTTAAGCCAAAGGGCATCACTGTCCACTGATAGTGGGCATTTGGAATACAGAAGGCTGTTTTGGGTCGATCATCAGGATGAATACCAATCTGCCAAAATCCTGATTTCAAATCAAACTTTGAGAACACCTTTGCGCCTTGGAGATGAATGAATCTTTGGCAAAGGGAACTTATCATCTTTGAGAAAACCATTGAGGGGTTGGTAGTCAATGACTAATCTTTTCTTACCCCGAACAATTTCAGAACGTTTCTCAACATAGAATGCTTGACAAGCCCAATAAAAATGTGTGGGCTCGATTAAACCTTCCGCCATGAGCTGTTGGCATGATCTGAAGCGTCATGCCCGGATGTGTAGCCTTTGTAGGGTTCACATCTTCATTAAGCTTGAAGGGAAGCTTAACAAAGAACTGAGGGTTTTTCCACAAAGGAAAGGGGTGAAAGAACTGCCGATGATTTTCAGGACAAAAGGGCAGGAACTTTGTTTTGAAAGACTCATAGGGCGAGGAAACATCAGAAATTGAGTATATCCTCAAGGTGTCAGTATAAGGTAGGAATTGTTGCTTGTACCTGATACCTTTGGCGGAGACATTCAATTTGTGGATAAGTTGTAGAACATCAAAACCTATGAGGAGGTCCTTATCATTGAGGGAAGAACCTATGACATAAATAAACAAAATCAAGAAAAACAAACAAGTGGCACACCAAATATGATAATCCAGCACACTAACAAAGAAAAGAAATTAAGAGGACACAAGGAACAAAAAGGAAATTGAAGAAAGGAAAGCAAGCAAGCAAAGGAACACAATTGATATTGTGTGTAAACAATGTCAAGGACAATGAATAACTAAAGTTCAATTTGATGAAAGTAGGAATACTTGAATCCTTTTGTAATCTTTTTTTTTTTTTTTTTTTTTGATAATCAAAGCAGATAAGACATTCAAACCTGATTAGAAACTAGCTCTGATACCAAATGATGTGAATCCCACATTGAAACTTTGAAACTCACACTTAATTTGAAGTTTCAACTTCCCAAGAAAGTTCTAAACAGATTTAAGAAAACAAAAACCTTGACCCAATGCTTAAGAAAACATGAACCAAAGGTATAGAGAATGATAGAGAATGATATTGACGCCACACTCAAGATGTAGATGAGAAGGTGAGTGATAAGTCTAGATTTGGAACACCACAAGAATGTAAATTCTTGATAAGTTCACTAGTTCTCAAAGAACCAAAGAAAGAATAATTCTTTCAAATTCAAATAACATTAATCTCTAATTGTCTTACATAGCAAGGTTGCTGAGTTTTAAATAGACCAATAGAGACCCAAAATCCGAAAAATACAAATGAAAACATTGGAACAACCCGTATAGGTTTGTCAAAGGATGCTTCAAAAGTCTTCACGAACCCACCATAATTAATGCTATCATTGACAAACTTAATGTTAGCCCACCATCATTGATGGTAGGTACAAACTTGAAACAAAACAACAGATGAAGTTAAAAAACAAAGGAGTCGTTGAAAATCCCAACTCTGAACATGGTGTAATGAATTAGTCATAACGCCTTCTAGAGAACTCCAAATCTAACTCTGTAAAATTCTTTGGAAAGCTAACTTAATTATCTTTCCAACGGTATATAGCTTGCACATTAATTCCAGCTCAATCAATACCAGTTTTATTCCGAAATTGACCTTTCTGCATGTGATCCGAATTGTGTATTTGGCTGCCCAATAGCTTGAATAATGCCCACAATGCCTTGACTTCTCTTCAAGCCCAATTCATGATGTCTTGCATCTTGAATTGCAGTTTCAATCCATATTTTCTCAATTAATCCATTTAAAGAAGCTTGCATCTTTTTGGCTCTAGCTCTTGTAATTGGGCCTTCATGAATGTGCAAAGGGTCACTTGAAGCTTTAATGATATTCTCTTGATAGTTCTCATCAGTTTCTTCTCCTACTCAAAACAAGTTGATCCCACCAAATAATAGCATAATCAGTAAATTCAACAGCAACTAGTTTTACCTTTTTCTCCTCCGAGTAGTTATGGCAATCAAATACTAGCTCCACCTTTTTTTCCCGCTCCAAAGAAGCTTCCGGATCATTTTTACCTTGAAAAGAAGGAATTTTCAGTTTGATACTCCCCAAATCACGATCTATGCGTCTTGCCCTTCTATCATCTCTTCCACGCATGTCAATAGTGGCCTGGTCATCACCATCTTGATATCCCATGGCAGCACGCCGTTGATTATCTCTTGCATTAGGAGCTATTAGGAGCTATTGGTTGTAGATTGGCTATGGCATTGTCTTGCCTTTCCAATTGGTCACGGATCTCTCCAAACATCAAATTCATGTGCTCAAATTGTTGCTGCATGGCTTTGAGCATGATTAATTGGTCTATAGCTTCTTGTTCTTTTGACATATTTTGTGATATAAGACCTCACAGCACTCCCTCACGTGTTTCACTCAATTTGATTCACTTAACTCTCGTGTTTAACACACAAATTGGCTTTTTCTCTAACTGAGATACCAATGCATTATGGAACACCCATAACATACTGATACCAAGCCAGGATCCACTAACTCATAGAAAGTCAGTCGGAACTCACACAGAGATCCAACAGCGGAGTACGGGGCATTGTTATACCAGAGCAATGACGAACAAATCGTCCTTAGGGCCAATAGCCCGCATGCTCGGGTTTCCAGCCAATATACCCAACACCACGGAGGAAATCATAGCACACATACCAACCCTTTTTCTTAGCCACCGGCATCTCTTCGGGTGAACAAAGGTGTCTTCTCGACTCTCTGTGTGTTTAAGATAGGTGAAACAAAGAATGGTATAAGAAGTATACCACTGCACAACAGTATAAGACTTTCTGATACACAAGATCCTACAAGAGGCGAGTGTAGAGCATACTTGTCACCAAGCCAGATAGAAAATGAAGTATTCAAGTCGATCTGTGATCCTTATTGGAAGAATAGAAAGAAGAAGATATTTAGCCACTCATATTTGAGAAAACTCCTTAACTTTTATTGAAGGGAGATTTCAAGATGATTTACAATGAAGAGAAGCTCGCCATTTATAGACGAAGCCAAAAACTAAAGTGGGACAGGACCCCCACTATTACAACCACTAGATTAGGACACGTTACCTAACCTTGACAAAGTAAAGCAATAATGCAAACTAATAATACAACATGATAATGACATGACAAAGACACTTAACCACTACTTTGAAAAAGTAAAGACAAGGACACAAAAGTCAAGCCGTGGATAAGGGCAAAGACTTTTACACAAGACTTTAATATATAAAGACAAACTACTTTAAGACTTTTATGGCATATAAGACAATTGCCATTATTAAAGTGAAATAGTGCCTTCTGAGGTGTCAGAGTCATCTGTCTCATCAGGGTCTTGGCCTGGATATTTGGGCTGTTTCTTGAAGACACGTGGTGGATGTGTGCAACCAGGGACACAATCCCAAAGGCAGTCTGAAGTTCCAGGGTGTATGGGTGGTGATGGAGGATGGTCTGGCTGAGTACAGAACGGAGGATATGGTTCTGACGGATAAGGAGTAGAGGAGGATCCAGGGTCATACTGGGAAGATATAGGAGTGAAATCTTCATAAGGATCTTGAGCATCTTGGAAGAGGAAATCTGTATGATCAGGTTTTTCTTCTTTGAGAATGATACCTCTACTGATTGGTTGAGAGTGTGAGGATGGAGTAGGAACCATGAACATATCATGCTTGGTCCAAGGGATGTGGAGAATTGTGGTTGGCCCGAGGAACATGGTTGAGCTCCATGAGGAAATTCTTCGGGAGGTCTTGTATGGAAGTCTTGTTTCGAGGCAAAATGAGGAACAGCATTATTCATAAGCCTGATCCTGAGTCCAAAAATCATTGGTCTGAGGATGCTGGAAATATGGACGATGAATAATGAAAACTGAGGTCCATTGTTTGCCTTCTTGATCAGGGAGATCCCTGAGGTGATGAGTTTGAGCAATTTGATGTAATTTTCTGCGCCACCAAGGAAGTGGTGAAAACCACTGAAACAGGGTCCAAGTGAGACTTGTTGAGTAGGTTGGATGGTTGAACCTGTCAAGGAGAGGAAGGACAGGGAAGACCAACTTTGTGGCATACAGGACTGTAAGACACCAAATGTACCAAAGTTCATCTTCGGTAACATCTCGGTTTGGGAGAATAACTAATCCTGTGAGGAAAAGATGATCAGGATGCATGCTAGGAAGAAGCATGGGTTCTGGACTTTTTGTATAAACATTCATGAAAAACCTAAAAAGGAATTTTCTAGCAAAGTCCTGAATTTGGTGGAGAGAAGTGAAAGTCATATTGAGGGGAAATGACTTTTGAGTGAGAGCATGGTTTGGTAAGGATGAGACCATGGCTATGAAAGGAATATGACCCAAAGTGTGGATAAAGGAAACTGTTTTAGAGGGTCGAGAAAGGAGATCTGGGATGAGATTTTTATCGCCTGTGATATGTTGAACTGAAAAATCATACCTGGAGAACCAGGTTTTAAGGCGAAGAAGATGCTTGTCTGGTAGCATCTTATTTTTAAATTCCATAATCTTCGGAAAAGATGAGTTGTCCATTCTGACAATAAAATTGTATCCGATAAGATGGAATTCAAACTTCTGGATGCCATATTTTGATCGCCAAGATTTTCAGAGATCACGTGGTAATGTTTTTCGCCTTCCTTGAATTAACCAATCGGAATGAACACAATAGAAATCTTTGCCATCAATGCTCTAAGAGCACCGCCCCGCTCGCCACCGCATTTGTCTCAGAGGATGCGTTGTCCCGTGACGGATTCTTAGCAGGGTCGCCGAGTCACCACTTAAGTCACCGGAACCGTTGTCCGCCAGTCCCTACGGTGGGGCCGCTTTTAGCATCCTTGACAACTTCGAGGTGGACCGTAATGTGGAAAAAGTCTCGAGATAGTTGACAATCCCGAGGAATCGAATTTGCTCATGGCCGAGATAAGTATTCCGGGAAATGCATCAATTCTGTGCGATGTGGGGTCCAGGACTATAATTGCCATCTTGGATTATCATGCCAAGGAATTCAATAGATGTCTGGCCCACCTGTGACTTTTTCTCAGATATCATGACTCCATGTGATTCCACTATCGATGTGAACCGATCGAGGAGTCTCGTGAATCATGATCCTTGGAAAACAACAAAATGTCATCAATGTAGATAAGGGTGTTTTCAAGGATAGGTTGAAAATCTTGACCATAGCCTTTTGAAAAGTGATGGTGCCACTTTTTAAGCCAGGGCATCACCGTCCCACCGATAAGGGGCATTTGGAATACATCGTTGGGTCGATCATCGTGATGAATACCAATCTGCCAAAATACTGACTTTAAATCAAACTTTGAGAACACCTTGCACCTTGAGATGAATGAACAAGGACCTCAATCTTGAAAGGGAACTTATCATCTTTGAGAAAACCATTGAGGGGTTGGTAGTCAATGACTAATCTTTTCTTACCCCGACAATTTCGTAACGCTTTCAACATAGAATGCTGACAAGCCCAATAATGTGTGGGCTCGATTGCGCCATGAGTCGCTGGCATTCAATTTTGTGCAAGTTTCAAGTCCGAGGGCCATGCCCGGATGTAGCCTTTTGTAGGTTCACATCTTCATTAAGCTCGAAAGGAAGCTTAACAAAGAACCGAGGGTTTTTCCACAAAGGAAAGGGTGAAAGAACTACCGATGATTTTCGTGACGTAACTACAGAACTTTGTTTGAAAGACTCATAGGGTGAGAAAACATCGAATCGAGTATATCCTCAAGGTGTCGATAAGGAAGAACTGCTTGTACCGATACATGAGACATTCAATTTGTGTATAAGTTGTAGAACATCAAATCCTATGAGGAGTTACATATCATAGAGGGAAGAACCTATGACATTTATCCAGAGAACACAATCTTGAAAGAACTTGATACCAACGGGTTTCTGGTAAGTGATTCAGATGAAAATATTCACCATTAGCCAAGAGTTGGGTACGGTGCTTCCAAAACTCGCAGGAGTATGACGGACATTAAGATAGTGTTCAACCAAGATCAATCCTACGATAGGTTTGGCATATTTGGTGAAGGATAATCGACCGTATGGATGGTAGACCGTTGCTTGTGAGGAACATGTCCGATATGCCCGCGATGGATTGTCAACGCCTTCGTAGTCGAGCGAGTCGTAATCAAGACTCTCTTCGTTTCTTCACCAAGACAAGACCGTTTCTTCATCATAAGCATCCTGCTCGTAATACTGGATTCAATATCATCATCCTAGAGAGAGACTTTGTTGACATGCCGCAGAGTCCGCTGATTTTGGGTCATAGGGCAAGATCTAGCAAAGTGCCCTTTCTTTTGCGTATGAAACACCGAATCTTCGTCGGTGTTGACAATTTTCTTCCGAAAACCGGTAGGTTGGTTTAGGCTTGAATGACGGTGTCTGGAAGAGTGTTTAGTTTAGGAATTTATGGAAATGGGATTTTTCTTGGCAGAACAAGTGTGTTCTTCATCCTTGCATTTGATTGCAAGATGAGGTGTTTTGCATGCACTCAAGGGTTCCTTCTTTTCCATAAAGTGTTTGAAAACTTTCTCGCCACAAAGTTTCTCAAGACAAGAGACAAGATCCGATAGATCTTACCAAGAGTAAGATCATCCAAGTTTATCTAGAGAGTTCGCGTGTCTCAATATCCGCAAAATCAGAGAAGAGACCGCATAAAAAACATGCGTGAGTGATCATTAAAACCATTCACCGTAGTACAACGTCATCCTTTATAAGTGCTTATCAAGATGTCTCGATCCAATGAACAAAGACTTCATTTGATGAAAATCTGCCTAGTCGATTCTCGTGCTAGTTCGTTCTCCCAAAACCGGTTGTACACAATTCTAAAACTTGCAATGTTCGGAATAACCTGAGTCGTCAGATTCACCGATACTTAGGAACCAATCACTTGAGAGATCCCAAGAATCTTGAATGTAATTTTTAATAACATGATAACTATCGGCCCGTGTTTTGCCATCTCAAGATCAAGCTGCAAAGAAGTTCTTGAATCCATGGAACCATTTGGCTTTGCGAACATCATCAAAGGTAAACCATGGTCCATTAGATGGTTTGAACTTGATTAGTCATACCGCAAGATCACGGATCGCGTGCATGCGATCTCTTCGTGCTCATCTTCACTCAAGCGGTTCATCGATGAAAACTCGTGAATTGGAGGATCATTGGACGTGGATGGTCAGTGCCATATAAACATTAGAAACTTCCACATAATTTTCCTAATCATTGTAAGATACAACCGATTCTCGCTGAGAAGAAGACTCAAAAGATGGATTCAAATCAACTGGCGGATCAATATCTTCTTCTCGAACTATAAGACTGCAGTAGAGCCGATGCATGGGCTCTTATCTTTGGTGGTCCGATAGGTCTGTGGATAGGTCCGAAAGTAATCGTATTCACGAGGAGAATGAGAAACTGCCTTAGCATAGTGTGAACTGCTTCAAAGACAGTTGGTGTTTGGTGGCGGAGGTCGCTGCTCAGAACTGCTGAGGTCTGTATGGCACAGCCTCGTGGGAGAGGGTCTGGGCGAGTAGTCAACATACGACTTGAGCGAGTGTTTGTACATGTTTGGATAAACACCAAGGAATCGGTAACTCTGGGTCTTTTGACATCGGAGGAGGTGTTGGTAATATGGCCGATAGTGTCAAAGTACGAAAGCGGAACAGGAAGGTTTAGCTTTGACCACCAAACAAGGACTATTGTTGACCTTGTCTCGCCTTCAATTTTTTCAAGCTCGCCTGTCGTCTGATCTCAGCTTCCTTTTGGGTGAACTTAGGACCCAAATAATTGCAGTCAATCATGGTACGGAGCTCTATGTCCGCCTAGCACCGCCAAGGTCGGTATAACCGATCCATTTCGCAGATGGCATCAACCTTCGTGAGTTGTCTCGACTTGTGCTTGACATTTTCCATCCCGTGTCAAGAGATTCCGTGATTTCATTACGGGCTCGCATTCCGGGTTTGCCGCTAAGCACTTGCTCGCATCGCTGTTCCTCAAACCGCCCGCAGGAGAGAATAGGGACATATGGTTTGAAACCACTTTAGTATCGTGGATCCGCTTTGTTTTCCCAAGCCAGCGGAACCGACTTTAAGAACCAGATCCAATCATGTAACAGTTGGAACAGAGGTTCGAGATGTTGGTTGTTAACTCACGCCCAGTGCTCGGTGGATCGAGACTTGGGAGGATAGACAACAGGGGTTGTAGTCTCACCGAGTAAAATCGGTTCATCATCCGATGAAGGATCGTGGAGGTCCGCAAGAACCTCGCCTTTGTAATCTTCTTTTACTCCGCGGCTTCGTGGACTACTAGGTAGTCGCCGCCATCGATTCATCATCATCCCGGCATGGACAGCCGGATCACACATGAGAACTCGAACATCCTATGAAATGGCCTTGCACCTGCTAGGTGCACAGATAGCCATTAGTAGTGAAACCATGGATGGAAGTTTTTCGAGCCGCCTTAATGCAGATATCATAAAGCAGTGAAAAGGAGGTTCCGGAGGTTGACTCAGGGTTGAAGGTCATCCTGACAAGACTGCCCGCCTTTTTCAAATTGGGCTCAAGTCCGGATCGGTTGGGAATTGGAATTTCTCATATGGAGAGCCATTCCAGCAAGATCAACTCGGTAAGTTCGGCTTTTTGATCCGCTTGGGATTTGGACAACGGTTGGTACGGTTTCATTGATCCGTGGAGGTGGGAGTTGGAAGATCAAGAGCATGGTTTTGAAGTCTATAAACCACCGGTGATGTAGCCATTTTGAGGTGACCACTGTCAAAGACTCGATCCTGGATTTGACTTTCAAGGTTTTAAAGGTTCGGATCTTCAAGGACAAGCCAAGTTTGGGTAAAAGTGAAGTACATCGCTCGCATGCAGGGTTGTAAGAATCAGCATCAATAAGATGTTGGTACTCTTCGAATCTAGTATCCATAAGAGCCATTCTCGCCGTGACCCAAGAAGCCTTTTATGACCACGGTTAAGATCATACGCATTCTCGAGGTGGTGGTGAGTATAACCTTCACGATTCCAGTTGGTGAGTAACTCTTCTGGAATTTCTAGGGTTACATATCGCTCGCCGAGTTGCTTGCAAAGCACACTGGTCAAGTTTGGAAGACTGTACATACTCTTTAGGAGAAGGACGTCTAGTAGTAACAAGAGAACGGATAGATCTAATTACAGAATTAGATCGGTGGTAGAGTTGGTAAGGACTAATAAGAGGTAGGGAAGACTCAGAAATTTGTACAGAGTCTGGAACATAGGAATATTCAACAAGGTTTTCTATTTTATTGGATAGGTGTTTTGTACAAGACCTGGGTAGGGATAAAGGTGAGGATATGGAGACCGAAGTCTCTAAAGCTTGATAGTTTGAACTCGAACCCATGAGTGTAAAAGTATCTTTCTATTCTTCTTCTTCAGATCACAAATCTTCTATCATATACCACTCTCTTCAAGAGGGGCAGGTAACTCGCTGTAAGCCAATCGAACAAATCGTTAGGCTCTGATACCAACTGAGATTGGTATCAAAACTTCACAAATCCCTGAACCCAAAATGCCAGAGCCCAGAATGAAATCCTGGAATCTCTTGACACCAGGATGGAAAATGTCCAAGCACAAGTCCAGACAACTCACAAGAAGGTTGATGCCATCTCTGCAAGAATGGATCAGTTATACCACGACCTTCATGATGTAATTGATAGATCGACATAGAGTCTGCATCATGATTGATTGCAATTATTTCGTCCAAAGTTCACCCAAAAGGAAGTCAGATCGATGCGCAGAGCTTGAAAGAATTGAAGTTCGAGAAACAAGGTCAACAATCGTCTTGTTTGGTGGTCAAACTAAACCTTTACCTGTTCCCACACCATACTTTGACACCTATCAGCCATATTATCAACAGCCTCCTCCTCTCAGTCAAAAGACCCAAGAGTTACACCGATTCCTTGGTGTTTCTCCAAACATGTACAAACACTCCTCAAGGTCGTATGTTCAACCTACTCCTTCAAGGCCCTCTCCCACGAGGCCTGTACCCATGCCTAGACCTCAACCAGTTCCTAGGCAACGACCTCCACCACCACAAACACCAACCTATGCTGAAACAGTTCACACACCAGCCCTATACCGAGACAAGCCACTCATTCTCCTCAAGAACACCGACATTAAGAATTTCATCCTCGAACCTATCGACCACCCAAAGATAAAGAGCCCATCGACGCTCTACTCTGGTCTTATAGTTCCAGAAGAACATGTCGATCCCTCATATTCAGATTTGAATCCATCTTTTGAGTCTTCTTCTCCAACAGAATCAGTTGTATCTTCTGCAACATATTCCGAGGAAAATTATGTGGAAGTTTCTAATGTTTATATGGCACAACCATCCACATCCAATGATCCTCCAATTCCTGAGGATTTTCATCCCAGTGAACCCCTTGATGAAGATGAGCTCAAGAGATGCAAGATGCACACCATGATGCTACCACAAAGACAAATTAATCCAAGTTACAAACCATCTAATGGACCATGGTTTACTTTGATGATGTTCCTAAAGCCAAATGGTTCCATAGATTCCAAGAACTCCGCTTGGCTTGATCTTCGATGGCAAAACCGAGCCGATAGTTATCATGTTATTAAAGAATTTCGCTCAAGATTCTGTGATCTCTCCGTGATTGGTTCGGCATTTGAATACAGTACCCAGTTATTCCAGTGCAATCTGCATCACAAGTTTTAGAGATTGTGTACAACCGCTGGGAGAACCAAACCTAGCATGTGAATCGCTAGACGAGATTTTCATCAAACGGCGTTGTTCATTGCAGATCGTAGATCTCGATAAGCACTATAAAAGGATGACAAATTTTGTACCACTGAATGGTTTTAATGATCACCCTCAAGCATGTTTTGTGCGCCTCTTCCCATGTAGATTTTGCGATATTCAGAGACACCAACTCCTACCAGATAACTGGATGATCTTACTCTTGCAAGATCTATCGATCATTGCCTCTTGTCTCGAGAAACTTCATGAGCAGAAAGTTTTTCAAACACTTTATGGAAAAGAAGGAACCTTCAAGAGTGCATGCAAACACCTCATCTTGCAATCAAATGCAAGGATGAAAGAACGCACTTGTTCTACCAAGAAAAATCCCATTTCCATAAATTCCTAAACCTAAACACTCTTCCGCATAATCGCCCTCAAAGCTCAAACCAACCTACCGTTTTTCAGAAGAAAATCACAACACCCAAGCAATGTAAAGATTCCAGGTGTTTCATCTGCAAAAAGAAAGGGCACTTTGCTAGATCTTGCCCTAACAACCCAAAGAAATCACCGACTACCATCGCAAAGATGTCAACAAAGTCTCCTCTCCGAGGACGATGATATCAATCCTCAGATTCAACAGATGCTTATGATGAATAAACAGTCTTCATGCTGCCTGAAGAACAGAAACAGAGAGAGTCTTCTGATTCTGACTCTGGCTCTGACTCTGAAGACGTTGCAACAATCCATCACATCAGGCATGTCAGACATGTTCCTCCTAAGCAACGGTCTCTACCATCCATACAAATCAGTATCCTTCCTACCAAATATGCCAAACCTATCACTGTCATAGGATTCATTGATACTGGTTCAGAACACACTATGCTTAATCCGTCCATACTCCCTCCTGAGTTTTGGAAGCACCATACCCAGCTCTTCAAAGCTGCTAATGGTGAATATTTTCATACAGATCTGCTTACCAAGAAACCCGTTGGTATCCAGTTCTTTCCAGATTGTGTTCTCTGGATAAATGTCATAGGTTCTTCCCTCAATGATAAGGACCTCCTCATAGGTTTTGATGTTCTACAGCTTATTCACAAATTGAATGTCTCCGCCAAAGGTATCAGGTACAAGCAACAATTCCTACCTTATACTGACACCTTGAGGATATACTCAATTTCTGATGTTTCCTCACCCTATGAGTCTTTCAAAACAAAGTTCCTGCCGTTTTGTCCTGAAAATCATCGGCAGTTCTTTCACCCCTTTCCTTTGTGGAAAAACCCTCAGTTCTTTGTTAAGCTTCCTTCGTTTAATGAAGATGTGAACCCTACAAGGTTACACATCCGCATGACGCCTCGTGACTTGAAACTTGACAAGTCAATGCCAATACCATACGGCGCATATGTTTAATCGAGCCCACACATTCTCGATTGGGCTTGTCAAGCATTCTATGTTGAGAAACGTTCAAAATTGTCCGGTAAGAAAAGACTAGTCATTGACTATCAACCCCTCAATGGTTTTCTCAAAGATGATAAGTTCCTTCACAAAGATTCACCTTGTTCATTCATCTCCAAGGTGCAAAGGTGTTCTCAAAGTTTGATTTGAAGTCGGATTTTGCGATTGGTATTCATCCCGATGATCGACCCAAACAGCCTTCAGATTCCAAATGCCCACTATCAAGCCGATGCCCTTTGGCTTAAAAGTGGCACCATCACTTTTTCAAAAGGCTATGGTCAAGATTTTCCAACCTATCCTCGAAAACGCCTTATCTACATTGATGATATTTGTTGTTTTCCAAGGATCATGATTCACACCAGAGACTCTCGATCGGGCCTCGTCAATAGTGGAATCACATGAGTCATGATATCCGAGAAAAGTCACAAGTGCCAGACATCCATCAATTTCTTGGCATGATAATCCAAGATGGTAATTATCGCCCGGACCCCACATCGCACAAGAATTGATGCATTTTCCAGATACTTATCTAAACCGCAAGCAAATTCAACAATTCCTGGATTGTCAACTATCTCCAGACTTTTTTCCACATCATGTCCACACCTCAAGTTGTCAAGGATGCTAAAGAAACCAGCCCCACCACGGGACTCGAAAGGCATAACAATACCGCAAAGAAGTCGGTGACTCAGCACCGGTGAGAATCCGTCCACGTGACAACGATCCTACAGATACAGGATTTAGCACGGGAGCAAAGGTTTTAGAACAGATTGATGGCAAAGATTTCTATTGTGTTCATTCCAAAGGGTCAATTCGAAGCCGAAAACATTACCACGTGATCTACAAATAAATCTTGGCAGTCAATTATGGCATCCAGTAGTTTGAATTCTATCTTATCTGATACAATTTTATTGTCAGAATGGACAACTCATCTTTCCCAAGATTATGGAATTTAAAAATAAGATGCTACTGCATAAGCATCTTCTTCGCTTTAAAACCCGGTTCTCCGTGTATGATTTTCGCTCAACATATCACAAAGTATAAAAATCTCATCCCGCATCTCCTTTCACCCTCTAAAACAGCTTTCCTTTATCCACACTTTGGGTCATATTCTTTCATAGCCATGGTCTCATCCTTACTAAACCATGCTCACCAAATAGTCATTTCCCCTCAATATGACTTTCACTTCTCTCCACCAAATTCAGGACTTTGCTAGAAAATTCCTTTTTAGGTTTTTCATGAATGTTTATACAAAAAGTCCAGAACCCATGCTTCTTCCTAGCATGCATCCTGATCATCTTTTCCTCACAGGATTAGTTATTCTCCCAAACCGAGATGTTACCGAAGATGAACTTTGGTACATTTGGTGTCTTACAGTCCTGTATGCCACAAAGTTGGTCTTCCCTGTCCTTCCTCTCCTTGACAGGTTCAACCATCCAACCTACTCAACAAGTCTCACTTGGACCCTGTTTCAGTGGTTTTCACCACTTCCTTGGTGGCGCAGAAAATTACATCAAATTGCTCAAACTCATCACCTCAGGGATCTCCCTGATCAAGAAGGCAAACAATGGACCTCAGTTTTCATTATTCATCGTCCATATTTCCAAAGATCCTCGCACTCAATGATTTTTGGACTCAGGATCAGGCTTATGAATGGCAAACTGTTCCTCATTTTGCCTGCCTCGAGCAAGACTTCCATACCAAGACCTCCCTGAAGAATTTCCTCATGGAGCTCAACCATGTTCCTCCAGGCCAACCCACAATTCTCCACACATCCCTTGGACCAAAGCATGATATGTTCATGGTTCCTACTCCATCCTCACACTCTCAACCAATCAGTAGAGGTATCATTCTCAAAGAAGAAAAACCTGATCATACAGATTTCCTCTTCCAAGATGCTCAAGATCCTTATGAAGATTTCACTCCTATATCTTCCCAGTATGACCCTGGATCCTCCTCTACTCCTTATCCGTCAGAACCATATCCTCCGTTCTGTACTCAGCCAGACCATCCTCCATCACCACCCATACACCCTGGAACTTCAGACTGCCTTTGGGATTGTGTCCCTGGTTGCACACATCCACCACGTGTCTTCAAGAAACAGCCCAAATATCCAGGCCAAGACCCTGATGAGACAGATGACTCTGACACCTCAGAAGGCACTATTTCACTTTAATAATGGCAATTGTCTTATATGCCATAAAAGTCTTAAAGTAGTTTGTCTTTATATATTAAAGTCTTGTGTAAAAGTCTTTGCCCTTATCCACGGCTTGACTTTTGTGTCCTTGTCTTTACTTTTTCAAAGTAGTGGTTAAGTGTCTTTGTCATGTCATTATCATGTTGTATTATTAGTTTGCATTATTGCTTTACTTTGTCAAGGTTAGGTAACGTGTCCTAATCTAGGGGTCCTGTCCCACTTTAGTTTTTGGCTTCGTCTATAAATGGCGAGCTTCTCTTCATTGTAAATCATCTTGAAATCTCCCTTCAATAAAAGTTAAGGAGTTTTCTCAAATATGAGTGGCTAAATATCTTCTTCTTTCTATTCTTCCAATAAGGATCACAGATCGACTTGAATACTTCATTTTCTATCTGGCTTGGTGACAAGTATGCTCTACACTCGCCTCTTGTAGGATCTTGTGTATCAGAAAGTCTTATGCCTGTTGTACCAGAGTGGTATACTTCTTATACCATTGCTGTTTCACCTATACTAAACACCTGAGAGAGCCGTCAGAAGACACACTGTTCACCCGAAGAGATGCCCGGGAGTGGCTAAGAAAAAGGGTTGGTATGTGTGCTATGATTTCCTCCGTGGTGTTGGGTATATTGGTCGAAACTCAGCATGCGGGCTATTGCCCTAAGGACGATTTGTTCGTCATTGCTCGTATTACAATGCCCCTGCATCTACCGCTGGATCTCTCGTGTGAGTTCCACCGACTTTCATGAGTTAGTGGATCCCGCTTGGTATCGTGATTATGGGTGTTCCATAATGCATTGGTATCTCAGTTAGAGAAAAAGCCAATTTGTGTGTTAAACACGAGAGTTAAGTGAATCAAATTGAGTGAAACACGTGAGGGAGTGCTGTGAGGTCTTATATCACAAAATATGTCAAAAGAACAAGAAGCTATAGACCAATTAATCATGCTCAAAGCCATGCAGCAACAATTTGAGCACATGAATTTGATGTTTGGAGAGATCCGTGACCAATTGGAAAGGCAAGACAATGCCATAGCCAATCTACAACCAATAGCTCCTAATAGCTCCTAATGCAAGAGATAATCAACGGCGTGCTGCCATGGGATATCAAGATGGTGATGACCAGGCCACTATTGACATGCGTGGAAGAGATGATAGAAGGGCAAGACGCATAGATCGTGATTTGGGGAGTATCAAACTGAAAATTCCTTCTTTTCAAGGTAAAAATGATCCGGAAGCTTCTTTGGAGCGGGAAAAAAAGGTGGAGCTAGTATTTGATTGCCATAACTACTCGGAGGAGAAAAAGGTAAAACTAGTTGCTGTTGAATTTACTGATTATGCTATTATTTGGTGGGATCAACTTGTTTTGAGTAGGAGAAGAAACTGATGAGAACTATCAAGAGAATATCATTAAAGCTTCAAGTGACCCTTTGCACATTCATGAAGGCCCAATTACAAGAGCTAGAGCCAAAAAGATGCAAGCTTCTTTAAATGGATTAATTGAGAAAATATGGATTGAAACTGCAATTCAAGATGCAAGACATCATGAATTGGGCTTGAAGAGAAGTCAAGGCATTGTGGGCATTATTCAAGCTATTGGGCAGCCAAATACACAATTCGGATCACATGCAGAAAGGTCAATTTCGGAATAAAACTGGTATTGATTGAGCTGGAATTAATGTGCAAGCTATATACCGTTGGAAAGATAATTAAGTTAGCTTTCCAAAGAATTTTACAGAGTTAGATTTGGAGTTCTCTAGAAGGCGTTATGACTAATTCATTACACCATGTTCAGACTTGGGATTTTTAACGACTCCTTTGTTTTTCAACTTCATTTGTTGTTTTGTTTCAAGTTTGTCAATGTGTAAGGTAAGTCTACCATCAATGATGGTGGGCTAACATTAAGTTTGTCAATGATAGCATTAATTATGGTGGGTTGGTGAAGACTTTTGAAGCATGCTTTGACAAACTTATACTTGGAGGGGTGTTCCAATGTTTTCATTTGTATTTTTCGGATTTTGGGTCTCTATTGGTCTATTTAAACTCAGCAACCTTGCTATGTAAGACAATCAGAGATTAATGTTATTTGAATTTGAAAGAATTATTCTTTCTTTGGTTCTTTGAGAACTAGTGAACTTATCAAGAATTTACATTCTTGTGGTGTTCCAAATCTAGACTTATCACTCACCTTCTCATCTACATCTTGAGTGTGGCGTCAATATCATTCTCTATCATTCTCTATACCTTTGGTTCATGTTTTCTTAAGCATTGGGTCAAGGTTTTTGTTTTCTTAAATCTGTTTAGAACTTTCTTGGGAAGTTGAAACTTCAAATTAAGTGTGAGTTTCAAAGTTTCAATGTGGGATTCACATCATTTGGTATCAGAGCTAGTTTCTAATCAGGTTTGAATGTCTTATTTGCTTTGATTATCAAAAAAAAAAAAAAAAGATTACAAAAGGATTCAAGTATTCCTACTTTCATCAAATTGAACTTTAGTTATTCATTGTCCTTGACATTGTTTACACACAATATCAATTGTGTTCCTTTGCTTGCTTGCTTTCCTTTCTTCAATTTCCTTTTTGTTCCTTGTGTCCTCTTAATTTCTTTTCTTTGTTAGTGTGCTGGATTATCATATTTGGTGTGCCACTTGTTTGTTTTTCTTGATTTTGTTTATTTATGTCATAGGTTCTTCCCTCAATGATAAGGACCTCCTCATAGGTTTTGATGTTCTACAACTTATCCACAAATTGAATGTCTCCGCCAAAGGTATCAGGTACAAGCAACAATTCCTACCTTATACTGACACCTTGAGGATATACTCAATTTCTGATGTTTCCTCGCCCTATGAGTCTTTCAAAACAAAGTTCCTGCCCTTTTGTCCTGAAAATCATCGGCAGTTCTTTCACCCCTTTCCTTTGTGGAAAAACCTCGCCTTTGTTAAGCTTCCTTCGTTTAATGAAGATGTGAACCCTACAAAGGCTACACATCCGGGCATGACGCCCTCAGATCTGAAACTTGCACAAGCTGAATGCCAACAGCTCATGGCGCAAGGCTTAATCGAGCCCACACATTCTGATTGGGCTTGTCAAGCATTCTATGTTGAGAAACGTTCTGAAATTGTTCGGGGTAAGAAAAGATTAGTCATTGACTACCAACCCCTCAATGGTTTTCTCAAAGATGATAAGTTCCCTTTGCCAAAGATTCAGTCCTTGTTCATTCATCTCCAAGGCGCAAAGGTGTTCTCTAAGTTTGATTTGAAGTCAGGATTTTGGCAGATTGGTATTCATCCTGATGATCGACCCAAAACAGCCTTCTGTATTCCAAATGCCCACTATCAGTGGACAGTGATGCCCTTTGGCTTAAAAGTGGCACCATCACTTTTTCAAAAGGCTATGGTCAAGATTTTCCAACCTATCCTTGAAAACGCCCTTATCATTAGAGGGAAAAAGCCAATTTGTGTGTTAAACACGAGAGTTAAGTGAATCAAATTGAGTGAAACACGTGAGGGAGTGTTGTGAGGTCTTTTTGCTAACATTCTTTTCAGATCACAAAATATGTCAAAAGAACAAGAAGCTATAGACCAATCAATCATGCTCAAAGCCATGCAGCAACAATTTGAGCGCATGAATCTGATGTTTGGAGAGATCCGTGACCAATTGGAAAAGCAAGACACTGCCATAGCCAATCTACAAGGGGGCAACAACCAATAGCTCCTAATGTAAGAGATAATCAAGGGCGTGCAGCCATGGTAGATCAAGATGGTGATGACCTAGATCATTTTGATGACTAGGCCACCATTGACATGCGTGGAAGAGATGATAGAGGGGCAAGACGCATAGATCGTGATTTGGGGAGTATCAAACTGAAAATTCCTTCTTTTCAAGGTAAAAATGATCCGGAAGCTTATTTGGAGTGGGAAAAAAAGGTGGAGCTAGTATTTGATTGCCATAACTACTCGGAGGAGAAAAAGGTAAAACTAGCTGCTGTTGAATTTACTGATTATGCTATTATTTGGTGGGATCAACTTGTTTTGAGTAGGAGAAGAAACCGTGAAAGGCCTATAAACACTTGGGAGGAGATGAAGGCCATCATGAGGAGGAGATTTGTTCCTAGTCATTATTATAGGGGGCTACACCAAAGGCTTCAAAGTCTTACAACAAGGCGATGGAAATAATCATCATTCGAGCCAAGATTGAAGAACGAGAGGCCACTATGGCCATATTTTTACATGGTCTAAATCAAGATATTGCTAATGTGGTTGACTTGCAGCATTATGTTGAATTGGAAGACATGGTTCACATGGCCATGAAAGTGGAACGACAACTGAAAAAGAAAGGTTCCACTAGAACCAATTTGGGTTCATCTTCCTCATGGAAGTCAAAATGGAGCAAAGACGAAAAGGCTGTTTCAAAGCCTAAGATTGAGCCATTCAAGGATCATAAAGAGGGAGGCAACCAAAGCAAAGGTAAATCTGATTCCCAACACTCTAGAAATAGAGATATTAAGTGTTTTAAGTGTTTGGGGACATGCCATATTGCATCTCAATGCCCAAATAAGAGAGCAATGATCTTGAGGGATGATGGTGATGTTGAAACCGAGAGTGACTCAGATGATGATCCTATGCCACCTTTGGAGGATGCTAATGATGGTGTAGAGTATCCTGTTGATGGTAAATTGATGGTTGCTAGGCGTGCTCTCAACATGCAAGTAAAAGAGGATGCAGAGGTACAACGTGATAACATATTTCATACTAGATGCCACATCAAAGATAAGGTATGTAGTATGATAATTGATGGCGGAAGTTGTACTAATGTAGCTAGCACTAGTTTAGTTGAAAAATTGAATTTGAAAACTTTGAAACATCCTAGGCCATATAAGTTACAATTGCAGGTTGAAGTAAATAAACAAGTGCTGGTTTCATAATCTATTGGGAGATATAAGGATGAGGTTTTATGTAATGTAGTACCCATGCATGCTGGACACATTCTTTTGGGGCGACCTTGGCAATACTATAGGCGAGTGACACATGATGGTTAGTTAAATAGATATTCTTTTGTAACGAATAAAAGGCAAATCACTCTTGTACCCTTAACACCTAGGCAAGTGTATGAGGATCAAATGACAATACAAAAAGAGAGTGATACAAAAAAAGAAAACGAAAGCAAAAATGAAAGAGAGATTGAGATAGAAAAAAATATTGTTGAGAGAAAAGAGAGGCAACATGTGAACTTGTTTGCAAAAGAGAGAGAGGTTAAGAGGGCTTTCTTTTCAAAACAGCCTATCATTGTACTTTTGTGCAAAGAGGCTTGTTTACATACTAATGAGCTTAATTCTTTTTTGCCTAGTGTTATTGCGACTCTTTTGCAGGACTTTGATGATGTGTTTCCAAATGAAGTCCCTAATGGTTTGCCACCTATTAGGGGAATTGAGCATCAAATAGACTTCGTCCCTAGAGCTACCATTCCTAATAGACCCGCTTATAGAAGTAACCCCGAGGAGACAAAGGAGCTTCAAAGGCAGGTTGAAGAACTCTTGGCAAAGGGATATGTGAGGGAGAGCATGAGTCCATGTGCGGTACCAGTTCTACTAGTGCCCAAAAAGGATGGAACATGGAGGATGTGTGTTGATTGTCGTGCAATTAATAAAATCACTGTAAAGTATCGACATCCTATTCCTAGACTTGATGACATACTTGATGAATTGCATGGTTCTTGTATGTTTAGCAAAATAGATCTTAAAAGTGGATATCATCAAATTAGGATTAGAGAGGGAGATGAGTGGAAAACTGCTTTTAAAACAAAATATGGTTTATATGAGTGGTTAGTAATGCCATTTGGGTTATCTAATGCACCCAGCACTTTTATGAGGTTAATGAACCATGTTTTGCGTGCTTTTATTGGTAAGTTTGTAGTTGTCTACTTTGATGATATTTTGATCTATAGCAAAAGTCTAGAAGAACACATTGAGCATTTGCAAAGTGTATTGATTGGAAGGAAAAGTTGTATGCTAATTTGAAGAAGTGTGCTTTTTGTACAAATCAGATTGTTTTTCTTGGTTATGTTGTAAGTGCTAAAGGAATTGAGGTTGATGAAGAGAAGGTAAAGGCTATTAAGGAATGGCCTACACCTAAAAGCGTAAGTGAGGTAAGAAGTTTTCATGGTTTGGATAGTTTTTATAGAAGATTTGTGAAAGATTTTAGCACCCTTGCTGCACCTTTAACTGAAATTATTAAGAAACACGTGGGATTTAAGTGGGGTAGTGAACAAGAAAGGGCATTTAATCTAATCAAGGAGAAATTGGTTTCTGCACCACTACTTGCTTTACCTGATTTTGCTAAAACTTTTGAAATTGAGTGTGATGCCTCAGGTATAGGTATTGGAGCTGTTTTGATGCAAGAGGGGCGTCCAATTGCCTATTTTAGTGAGAAATTGAGTGGATCAGCCCTAAACTATCCTACTTATGACAAGGAGATGTATGCATTGGTGAGAGCATTGGAAACTTGGCAACATTATCTTCTACCTAAAGAGTTTGTCATACACACTGATCATGAGTCCTTGAAGCATTTGAAAGGGCAAGGTAAGTTGCATAAGAGACATGCCAAATGGGTTGAATTTATTGAGCCATTTCCTTATGTGATCAAATACAAACAAGGTAAGGAGAATGTGGTGGCTGATGCGTTATCGAGAAGGTATGCACTTATCTCTACATTAAATGCAAAGTTGTTAGGATTTGAGTACATTAAAGAATTATATGTTAATGATCCTGATTTTGCTAATGTGTTTAATGCTTGTGAGAAAGTTACATTTGGAAAGTTCTATAGGCATGATGGGTTCTTATTTAGAGAGAATAAACTGTGTGTGCCATATAGTTCTTTGCGTGAATTGCTTGTGCGTGAAGCTCATGGGGGAGGTTTAATGGGACACTTTGAGAATGGCAGGAGATCCCAACACATGGGTTCTGATACCACTGGGTGTCTACTAAAGACACAATCGCGGAATTGCAGGAACACTAGTGTGCTTACTCACTCTGTCACACCTGACCTAGATAGACAATTGGAGTCTAGATAGACAATTGGAGTCTACTAACCCTCGGTAATCATCCTGACGAGGTTCTCACGACCCTCCTGGTCCTAACCTCTTTGGCGGACGAACTATTGGGGTGCTCAGACCTTACTCGGTTTTCATAGACCTTACTCGGTTTTCTAGGATCTGGACAGACTTTTAGCACTGAGATTCCAAACTTTTCTGATACACAGGATCCTCAGAGAGGCAAGTGTAGAGCATACTCGGTTTATAGAAAGAAGCAAACAATTCTCAGAACTATGGAGTAAAGAGATTAACCTTAGATACTTCCCAGAGAAGAGAGAGTTTTTAAGCAAACATTTTTATTCAACCTTAGGCAGAGGTGCCTATGGATTACATTCTGGATTACATCCTGCTCATTCCAAAGCTGGAATATAGCTTATATAGACAAACAAAAGCTAAAAGGATAAGACAGGACCCTTATCCTGGACATCATGATTAAAGCAAACATGATTAAAGCTAAAGCAAAAGATAAAGTTAAAGCTAAAGATTCCTTTTGCAAAAGCAAAAGTATCTTTTACAAAAGATAAAGCAAAAGCATAAGCAGACAAAAGCTTAAAGCAACTTTTACAAAAGCAAAAGTAAAAGCAAAAGTAAAAGCTAATCATTATGCAGACAACATGATGCTAAAAGACAAAACACACTTGATGACAAACTAAAAAAACCCATGATTCCCGGGTGCTAAGGAGTGGACGGAAATTAAAGGGAGATGGTGTCATAGGATGAAACTGATGTGTCTGAGTCTGATTCAGAGTGAAGCCAAGGCTGTGGCCATTGAAGGATATTAGAATAATCATTTTCTTTTGTCCATCGATTTTGAGCTTTTCCATGTCTACGGAGGTAGAGATCATATCTGTGCTGAAGGATGGTGACCTCATTTTTATCCTTATGAAGCTTGTGATTTCTGATTTCTTCTCTAAAACAAAGATCTAGAGTTGTCTGGACATCAGGGGAAAAAGGACTGTGGTCTATATACGTGAGAGTAGTGCCGTATTCGTTTGCTATTGCCTTTCTGGCTGTGAGGCATTGTTCCCACATTGGATGAAAGAATTCACAGTCATGGTGATGAAGTATGGGTTTGACCAAGGGTCCTGAAAAACCGGTAGGTTGGTTTAGGCTTTGAGGGAGGGTGTCTGGAAGAGTGTTTAGGTTTAGGATATTTATGGAAATGGGATTTTTTCTTGGTAGAACAAGTGCAGGTTCTTTCATCCTTGCATTTGAGTGCAAGATGAGGTGTTTTGCATGCACTCTTGAAGGGTTCCTTTTTTTCCATAAAGTGTTTGAAAAACTTTCTCTGCTCACAAAGTTTCTCAAGACAAGAGACAGCAATCTGATAGATCTTACCAAGAGTAAGATCATCCAAGTTTATCTGGTAGGAGTTCAGGTGTCTGAATATCTGGCAAAATCTCTGTTGGAAGAGACTGCAAAAAAACATGCTTGAGGGAGTGATCATTAAAACCATTCAGTCTGTAGTATAAGACTGTCATCCTTTTGTACTGCTTATCAAGATCTCTGATCTGTAATGAACAGCACTTCATCTGATGAAAATCTCGTCTAGCAGATTCCTGTGCTAGGTTTGGTTCTCCCAAAAACTGGTTGTACACAATCTCTAAGACTTGTGGTACAGTTGCCTGGAATAACTGGAGCTGCCTGTATTCACCGATACTTAGGAACCAATCACGGAGAGATCCTAAGAATATTGAGCACAATTCTTTAATAACATGAATCTTTACACTCATGGGTTCGAGTTCAAACTCTCAAGCTTTAGAGACTGGGGTCTCCACAGTCTCCATATCCTCACCTTTATCCCTACCTAGGTCTTGTACAAAACACCTATCCAATAAAATAGAAAACCTTGTTGAATATTCCTATGTTCCAGACTCTGTACAAATTTCTGAGTCTTCCCTACCTCTTATTCGTCCTTACAGACTCTACCACCGTTCTAAACAAGGACGGTTGTTGACCTTGTTTCTCACCTTCAATTCTTTCAAGCTCTGCCTTAAGCTGTCTGATCTCAGCTTCCTTTTGGGTGAACTTTGGACCCAAATAATTGCAGTCAATCATGGTACGGAGCTCTATGTCCAGTCTAGCAATTCTGTCATGAAGGTCGTGGTATAACTGATCCATTCTTGCAGAAATGGCATCAACCTTCTTATGAGTCGTCTGGACTTGTGCTTGAACATTTTCCATCCTGGTGTCAAGAGATTCCAGGATTACATTCTGGGCTCTGGCATTCTGGGTTTGCCAGTTAAGCACTTGCTCGTACTGCTTTGGTTCCTCAAACTGTCCAGAGGAGAGAACAGGGGATTGGACATATGGTTTGGAAACCACTTTAGATTGTGGATCTGTTTGTTTTCCCAAGGAAGGGAACTGACTTTGATAAGAACTAGATCCAATCATGTAACAGGTTGGAACAGAAGTTTGAGACAGAAGCTGGTTGTTAACTTGCTGCCTACAGGTTTGAGGTATTGAGACTCGGGAGGATAGAACAACAGGAGTTGTAGTCTCAGCTGGAGTAAAATCTGGTTCATCATCCTACTATCATAATTGTCAAACTCACTGACATATGGGGTTTGACAACCATCCACTCATATCATACTGAGAAGATATGGGAGTGAAATCTTCATAAGGATCTTGAGCATCTTGGAAAAGGAAATCTGTATGATCAGGCTTTTCTTCTTTGAGAATGATACCTCTATTGATTGGTTGAGAGTGTGAGGATGGAGTAGGAACCATGAACATATCATGCTTTGGTCCAAGGGATGTGTGGAGAATTGTAGGTTGACCTGGAGGGATATGGTTGATCTCCATGAGGAAGGCTGTTTTGGGTCGATCATCAGGATGAATACCAATCTGCCAAAATCCTGACTTCAAATCAAACTTAGAGAACACCTTTGCGCCTTGGAGATGAATGAACAAGGACTGAATCTTTGGCAAAGGGAACTTATCATCTTTGAGAAAACCATTGAGGGGTTGGTAGTCAATGACTAATCTTTTCTTACCCCGGACAATTTCAGAACGTTTCTCAACATAGAATGCTTGACAAGCCCAATCAGAATGTGTGGGCTCGATTAAACCTTGCGCCATGAGCTGTTGGCATTCAGCTTGTGCAAGTTTCAGATCTGAGGGCGTCATGCCCGGATGTGTAGCCTTTGTAGGGTTCACATCTTCATTAAGCTTGAAGGGAAGCTTAACAAAGAACTGAGGGTTTTTCCACAAAGGAAAGGGGTGAAAGAACTGCCGATGATTTTCAGGACAAAACGGCAGGAACTTTGTTTTGAAAGACTCATAGGGTGAGGAAATATCAGAAATTGAGTATATCCTCAAGGTGTCAGTATAAGGTAGGAACTGTTGTTTATACCTGATACCTTTGGCGGAGACATTCATCTTTGGCAAAGGGAACTTATCATCTTTGAGAAAACCATTGAGGGGCTGGTAGTCAATGACTAGTCTTTTCTTACCCCCAACTGAGATATCAAGCATCACGGAACATCCATAACGCACTGATACCAAGCCAGGATCCACTAACTCATAGAAAGTCAGTCGGAACTCACACAGAGATCCAGCAGCGGAGTACGGGGCATTGTTATACCAGAGCAATGACGAACAAATCGTCCTTAGGGCCAATAGCCCGCATGCTCGGGTTTCCAGCCAATATACCCAACACCACGGAAGAAATCATAGCACACATACCAACCCTTTTTCTTCGCCACTCCCGGGCATCTCTTCGGGTGAACAGTGTGTCTTCTGACGGCTATCTCAGGTGTTTAGTATAGGCGAAACAGCAATGGTATAATAAGTATACCACTCTGGTACAACAGGCATAAGACTTTCTGATACACAAGATCCTACAAGCGGCGAGTGTAGAGCATACTTGTCACCAAGCCAGATAGAAAATGAAGTATTCAAGTCGATCTGTCATCCTTATTGGAAGAATAGAAAGAAGAAGATATTTAGCCACTCATATTTGGGAATCTTAAAATGATTCTCGATTAAGTTCTTAATGAGTTCTGAAGATGATTTGCAAAAGAGAAGAGCTCGCCATTTATAGACAAAGCCATAAACTAAAGTGGGACAAGACCCCCACTATTACAACCACTAGATTAGGACACGTTACCTAACCTTGACAAAGCAAAGCAATAATGCAAACTAATAATACAACATCATAATGACATGACAAAGACACTTAACCACTACTTTGAAAAAGTAAAGACAGGGACACAAAAGTCAAGCCGAGGATAAGGGCAAAGACTTTAACACAAGACTTTAATATATAAAGACAAATTACTTTAAGACTTTTATGGCATATAAGACAAATGCCATTATTAAAGTGAAATAGTGCCTTCTGAGGTGTCAGAGTCATCTGTCTCATCAGGGTCTTGGCCTGGATATTTGGGCTGTTTCTTGAAGACACGTGGTGGATGGGTGCAACCAGGGACACAATCCCAAAGGCAGTCTGCAGTTCCTGGTGTATGGGTGGTGATGGAGGAGGGTCTGGCTGAGTACAGAACGGAGGAAAATATGTGTGAGTTCATTGCTCTGATAACGCTGCACCGTATTGTGATATCTGATACGCTTGATATCTTTTTCTTCCGTGGATACATGCTTGATATCTTTTCTTCGCCACTCCCGGGCATCTCTTCGGGTGAACAGTGTGTCTTCTGACGGCTATCTCAGGTGTTTAGTATAGGCGAAACAGCAATGGTATAATAAGTATAGCACTCTGGTACAACAGGCATAAGACTTTCTGATACACAAGATCCTACAAGAGGCGAGTGTAGAGCATACTTGTCACCAAGCCAGATAGAAAATGAAGTATTCAAGTCGATCTGTGATCCTTATTGGAAGAATAGAAAGAAGAAGATATTTAGCAACTCATATTCAGATTTGAATCCATCTTTTGAGTCTTCTTCTCCAACAGAATCAGTTGTATCTTCTGCAACAGATTCCGAGGAAAATTATGTGGAAGTTTCTAATGTTTATATGGCACAACCATCCACATCCAATGATCCTCCAATTCCTGAGGATTTTCATCCCAGTGAACCCCTTGATGAAGATGAGCCTGAAGAGATGCGCATGCCACCAGTTCATGATGCTGGAGGCGCAGCACAGACTAATCCAAGTTCCAAACCATCTAATGGACCATGGTTTACCTTTGATGATGTTCCTAAAGCCAAATGGTTCCATAGATTTCAAGAACTTGCTGCTTGGCTTGATCTTCAGATGGCAAAACCTGGAGCCGATAGTTATCATGTTATTAAAGAATTCTGCTCAAGATTCTTAGGATCTCTCCGTGATTGGTTCCTAAGTATCGGTGAATACAGGCAGCTCCAGTTATTCCAGGCAACTGTACCACAAGTCTTAGAGATTGTGTACAACCAGTTTTTGGGAGAACCAAACCTAGCACAGGAATCTGCTAGACGAGATTTTCATCAGATGAAGTGCTGTTCATTACAGATCAGAGATCTTGATAAGCACTACAAAAGGATGACAGTCTTATACTACAGACTGAATGGTTTTAATGATCACTCCCTCAAGCATGTTTTTGTGCAGTCTCTTCCTACAGAGATTTTGCCAGATATTCAGAGACACCTGAACTCCTACCAGATAAACTTGGATGATCTTACTCTTGGTAAGATCTATCAGATTGCTGTCTCTTGTCTTGAGAAACTTTGTGAGCAGAGAAAGTTTTTCAAACACTTTATGCAAAAAAAGGAACCCTTCAAGAGTGCATGCAACAAAAACAGAAAGATATCTTTACACTCATTGGTTCGAGTTCAAACTCTCAAGCTTTAGAGACTGGGGTCTCCACAGTCTCCATATCCTCACCTTTATCCCTACCTAGGTCTTGTACAAAACACCTATCCAATAAAAAAGAAAACCTTGTTGAATATTCCTATGTTCCCGCACTGCATAAATTTCTGAGTCTTCCCAACCTCTTATTAGTCCTTACAGACTCTACCACCGTTCTAATTCTGTAATTAGATCTATCCGTTCTATTGTCACTTCTCCTAAAGAGTTGTACAGTCTTCCAGACTTGACCAGTGTACTTTGCAAGCAACTCAAGCAGAGCAATATGTAACCCTTGAAATTCCAGATGAGCTAATCACCAACTGGAAACGTGAAGGTTATACTCACCTCCACCTCGGGGGAGTACGTATGATCTTAACGCTTCAGGGTCGTAAAGGCTTGCCGATCACGGCGAGAATGGCTCTTATGGATACTAGATTCAAAGAGTACCAACATGCTGTTATTGGTAGTATTCTTACAACCCTTCATGCAGGCAGTGTACTTCTCACCTTTTACCCAAACTTCAACCTATCCCTTGAAGATCCGAACCTTTCAAAAACCTTGAAAGTCCAAATCCAGATCCAAGGTGCTGAGCAAGTGGTCACCTAAAAAATGGCTACTTTACATCACCAGCTGGTTTACAGACTTCAAAACCATGCTCTTGATCTTCCAACTCCTCACACCTCCACAGATACCCTCATGATCTTAGCCGACAATGAAACCATACAAACCATTGTCCAAATCCCCAAACAGATCCAAAAAGCCGAACTTCTCAAGTTCATGCCGTTGGAATGGCTCTCCAACTATGAGAAATTCCACCAGAATTCCCAACCAATCCAGACTTCAGAAGCCCAATATGAAAAAAGGCCAGACGGTACTGTCCGGATGACCTTCCAACCCCCTGAAAGTCAACCTCCCAGAACTTTCTTTTCATACACTGCTATGATATCTGCTGTTCAGACAGCTCAAGAAAAGCTTCCCATCCACAGTTTCACTACTAATGGCTATCCTGTGTACCCTAGCAAGGTGCAAGGCCATTTCTTATGGGATGTTCCAGGTTCTCACATGTGTGATCCCGGCTGTCCATGCCAGGATGATGATGAATCTGATGTGGACGACTTCGTCAGCCACAGAAGCCGCAGGAGTAAAAAGAAGATTACAAAGCGAGGTTCTTGCAGACCTCCACCTGATCCTTCATCAGATGATGAACCAGATTTTACTCCAGCTGAGACTACAACTCCTGTTGTTCTATCCTCCCGAGTCTCAATACCTCAAACTCAGAGGCAAGTTAACAACCACTCTCAAACTTCTGTTCCAACCTGTTACATGATTGGATCTAGTTCTTATCAAAGTCAGTTCCCTTCCTTGGGAAAACAAACAGATCCACAATCTAAAGTGGTTTCCAAACCATATGTCCAATCCCCTGTTCTCTCCTCTGGACAGTTTGAGGAACCAATGCAGTACGAGCAAGTGCTTAACTGGCAAACCCAGAATGCCAGAGCCCAGAATGTAATCCTGGAATCTCTTGACAACAGGATGGAAAATGTTCAAGCACAAGTCCAGACGACTCATAAGAAGGTTGATGCCATTTCTGTAAGAATGGATCAGTTATACCACGACCTTCATGACAGAATTGCTAGACTGGACATAGAGCTCCGTACCATGATTGACTGCAATTATTTGGGTCCAAAGTTCACCCAAAAGGAAGCTGAGATCAGACAGCTTAAGGCAGAGCTTGAAAGAATTGAAGCTGAGAAACAAGGTCAACAACCGTCCTTGTTTGGTGGTCAAACTAAACCTTTACCTGTTCCCACACCATACTTTGACACCTATCAGCCATATTATCAACAGCCTCCTCCTCTCAGTCAAAAGACCCAATAGTTACGACAATTCCTTGGTGTTTCTCCAAACATGTACAAACACTCCTCAAGGCCGTATGTTCAACCTACGCCTTCAAGGCCCTCTCCTACGAGGCTGCACTCCATGCCCAGACCTCAACCAGCCCTAGCAACGACCTCCACCACCACAAACACACACCACTATGCCGAGACAGCTTACTCCTCCTCAGCAAATACCTGAATACTTTCAGCAGCCTATCCCTGAACCTATCAGACCACCTAAAGATAAAGAGCCCATGCATCAGCTCTACTCTGGTCTTATAGTTCCAGAAGAAGATGTTGATCCCTCATATTCAGATTTGAATCCATCTTTTGAGTCTTCTTCTCCAATGTAATCGCCAGATCTTCTGCAATGTATTCCGAGGAAAATTATGGAAGTTTCTAATGTTTATATGGCACAACCATCCACATCCAATGATCCTCCAATTCCTGAGGATTTTCATCCCAGTGAACCTCTTGATGAAGATGAGCCTGAAGAGATGCGCATGCCACCAGTTCATGATGCTGGAGGCGCAGCACAGACTAATCCAAGTTCCAAACCATCTAATGGACCATGGTTTACCTTTGATGATGTTCCTAAAGCCAAATGGTTCCATAGATTTCAAGAACTTGCTGCTTGGCTTGATCTTCAGATGGCAAAACCTGGAGCCGATAGTTATCATGTTATTAAAGAATTCTGCTCAAGATTCTTAGGATCTCTCCGTGATTGGTTCCCAAGTATCGGTGAATACAGTACCACAAGTCTTAGAGATTGTGTACAACCAGTTTTTGGGAGAACCAAACCTAGCACAGGAATCTGCTAGACGAGATTTTCATCAGATGAAGTGCTGTTCATTACAGATCAGAGATCTTTATAAGCAGTACAAAAGGATGACAGTCTTATACTACAGACTGAATGGTTTTAATGATCACTCCCTCAAGCATGTTTTTGTACAGTCTCTTCCTACAGAGATTTTGCAGATATTCAGAGACACCTGAACTCCTACCAGATAAACTTGGATGATCTTACTCTTGGTAAGATCTATCAGATTGCTGTCTCTTGTCTTGAGAAACTTTGTGAGCAGAGAAAGTTTTTCAAACACTTTATGCAAAAAAAGGAACCCTTCAAGAGTGCATGCAACAAAAACAGAAAGATATCTTTACACTCATTGGTTCGAGTTCAAACTCTCAAGCTTTAGAGACTGGGGTCTCCACAGTCTCCATATCCTCACCTTTATCCCTACCTAGGTCTTGTACAAAACACCTATCCAATAAAAAAGAAAACCTTGTTGAATATTCCTATGTTCCAGACTCTGTACAAATTTCTGAGTCTTCCCTACCTCTTATTAGTCCTTACAGACTCTACCACCGTTCTAATTCTGTAATTAGATCTATCCGTTCTATTGTCACTTCTAGACTTCCTTCTCCTAAAGAGTATGTACAGTCTTCCAGACTTGACCAGTGTGCTTTGCAAGCAACTCAAGCAGAGCAATATGTAACCCTTGAAATTCCAGATGAGCTAATCACCAACTGGAAACGTGAAGGTTATACTCACCTCCACCTCGGGGGAGTACGTATGATCTTAACGCTTCAGGGTCGTAAAGGCTTGCCGATCACGGCGAGAATGGCTCTTATGGATACTAGATTCAAAGAGTACCAACATGCTGTTATTGGTAGTATTCTTACAACCCTTCATGCAGGCAGTGTACTTCTCACCTTTTACCCAAACTTCAACCTATCCCTTGAAGATCCGAACCTTTCAAAAACCTTGAAAGTCCAAATCCAGATCCAAGGTGCTGAGCAAGTGGTCACCTAAAAAATGGCTACTTTACATCACCAGCTGGTTTACAGACTTCAAAACCATGCTCTTGATCTTCCAACTCCTCACACCTCCACAGATACCCTCATGATCTTAGCCGACAATGAAACCATACAAACCATTGTCCAAATCCCCAAACAGATCCAAAAAGCCGAACTTCTCAAGTTCATGCCGTTGGAATGGCTCTCCAACTATGAGAAATTCCACCAGAATTCCCAACCAATCCAGACTTCAGAAGCCCAATATGAAAAAGGTTAGACGGCATCGTCCTGGATGACCTTCCAACCCCCAAAGTCAACCTCCCGTAACTTTCTTTCATACATCGCTATGATATCTCATTGCTCGACAAGAAAAGCTTCCCATCCACAGCTTCACTACTAATGGCTATCCTGTACCCCTAGCAAGGTGCAAGGCCATTTCTGGGATGTTCCGTGTTCTCACATGTGTGATCCCTACCGTCCATGCCAGGGATGATGATGACCGATGTGACGACTGCACCATGCGCAGGAGTAAAAAGAAGATTACAAAGCGAGGTTCTTGCAGACCTCCACCTGATCCTTCATCAGATGATGAACCAGATTTTACTCCAGCTGAGACTACAACTCCTGTTGTTCTATCCTCCCGAGTCTCAATACCTCAAACCTGTAGGCAGCAAGTTAACAACCAGCTTCTCAAACTGCTCCAACTGTTACATGATTGATCTAGTTCTTATCAAAGCCGGCCTTCCTTGGGAAAACAAACAGATCCACAATCTAAAGTGGTTTCCAAACCATATGTCCAACTCGCTTCTCTCCGACTTTGAGGAACCAATGCAAGACGAGCAAGTGCTTAATCGGCAAACCCGTAATGCCGAGCCTAATGTAATCCTCGGAATCTCGACACCGGATGGAAAATGTTCAAGCACAAGTCCGACGACTCATAAGAAGGTTGATGCCATTTCGTAAGAATGGATCGCTTATACCACGACCTTCATGATGTAATTGCTAGATCGGACATAGAGTCTGCATCATGATTGATCGCAATTATTTGGGTCCAAAGTTCACCCAAAAGGAAGTTCGAGATCGCATACCAAGGCAGAGCTTGAAAGAATCAGTTCGAGAAACAAGGTCAACAACTGCCTTGTTTGGTGGTCAAACTAAACCTTTACTGCTCCCACACCATACTTTGACACCTATCACCATATTATCAACCTCCTCCTCGAGTCAAAAGACCCAATAGTTACGACGATTCCTTGGTGTTTCTCCAAACATGTACAACACCCTCAAGGTCAGATGTTCAACCCACGCCTTCAAGGCCCTCTCCCACGAGGCTGCACTCCATGCCTAGACCTCAACCAGCCTTAGCAACGACCTCCACCACCACAACACAACCGAACAACACACCAGCCTATGCTGAGACAGTTTCTACTCCTTCTCCTCAGTAAATACCTGAATACTTTCAGCAGCCTATCCCTGAACCTATCAGACCACCTAAAGATAAAGAGCCCATGCATCAGCTCTACTCTGGTCTTATAGTTCCAGAAGAACATGTTGATCCCTCATATTCAGATTTGAATCCATCTTTTGAGTCTTCTTCTCCAACAGAATCAGTTGTATCTTCTGCAACATATTCCGAGGAAAATTATGTGGAAGTTTCTAATGTTTATATGGCACAACCATCCACATCCAATGATCCTCCAATTCCTGAGGATTTTCATCCCAGTGAACCCCTTGATGAAGATGAGCCTGAAGAGATGCGCATGCCACCAGTTCATGATGCTGGAGGCGCAGCACAGACTAATCCAAGTTCCAAACCATCTAATGGACCATGGTTTACCTTTGATGATGTTCCTAAAGCCAAATGGTTCCATAGATTTCAAGAACTTGCTGCTTGGCTTGATCTTCAGATGGCAAAACCTGGAGCCGATAGTTATCATGTTATTAAAGAATTCTGCTCAAGATTCTTAGGATCTCTCCGTGATTGGTTCCCAAGTATCGGTGAATACAGGCAGCTCCAGTTATTCCAGGCAACTGTACCACAAGTCTTAGAGATTGTGTACAACCAGTTTTTGGGAGAACCAAACCTAGCACAGAACTGTGAGCGAGATTTTCATCGGATGAAGTCTTTGTTCATTCTGGATCGAGAGATCTTGATAAGCGATACAAAGGATGGCGATCTTATACTACTGGTGAATGGTTTTAATGATCACTCCCTCAGCATGTTTTTGTGCGATCTCTTCCTCTGGAGATTTTGCGGATATTGAGACACGAACTCACCAGATAAACTTGGATGATCTTACTCTTGGTAAGATCTATCGGTCTTGTCTCTTGTCTTGAGAAACTTTGTGAGCGGAGAAAGTTTTCAAACACTTTATGCAAAAAGGAACCGCTTGAGTGCATGCAGCAGCGAAGATATCTTTACACTCGTTGGTTGAGTTCAAACTCTCGAGCTTTAGAGGCGGGGTCTCCAGGTCTCAATATCCTCACCTTTATCCTACACTGGGTCTTGTACAAAACACTATCGATAAAAAGAAAACCTTGTTGAATATTCCTATGTTCCGGACTACGTACAAATTTACGAGTCTTCCTACCTCTTATTAGTCTTACAGACTCTACCGCGTTCTAGTGCAGCAATTAGATCTATCAGTTCTATTGTCACTTCAGACTTCCTTCTCCAAAAGGTATACGGTCTTCCGGACTTGACCGATGTACTTTGCAAGCAACTCAGCGAGCAATATGTAACCCTTGAAATTCGGATGAGCTAATCACCAGTGGAAGCGTGAAGGTTATACTCACTCCACCTCGAGAGTCGTATGATCTTAGCGGCTTCGTGTCGTAAAGGCTTTGCCGATCACGGCGAGAATGGCTCTTATGGATACTAGATTCAAAAGTACCAACATCTTGTTATTGGTAGTATTCTTACAACCCTTCATGCGGTGTACTTTACTTTTACCCAAACTTCCGAAGATCCGAACCTTGAAAGTCGAATCCAGATCAAGGTCTTTGACAGTGGTCACAAAATGGCTACTTTACATCACCGGTGGTTCTGAGACTTCAAAACCATGCTCTTGATCTTCCAACTCCTCACCTCCACGGATACCCTCGGATCTTGGCCGAATGAAACCATACAAACCATTGTCAAATCCCCAAACATATCAAAAGCGAACTTCTCAAGTTCATGCCGTTGGAATAGCTCTCCAACTGAGAAATTCACGAATTCCCAACCAATCCGGACTTGAAGCCCAATATGAAAAAAGGCGGTGATGCGTCAGGATGACCTTCAACCACAGTCAACCTCCGAACTTTCTTTTCATGCTGCTATGATATCTGCTTTGTTCGACTCGAAAAGCTTCCCATCCACGGTTTCACTACTAATGGCTATCACTGTGTACCCTAGCAAGGTGCAGGCCATTTCTTATGGGATGTTCGGGTTACTCACATGTGTGATCCCGGTCCATGCGGGATGATGATGAATCGATGTGGGCGACTTAAATCGACCACGAAGCGCGAGGAGTAAAGAAGATTACAAAGCGAGGTTCTTGCGGACCTCCACGATCGCTTCATCGGATGATGAACCAGATTTTACTCGGTGAGACTACAACTCGCATTGTTCTATCCTCCCGTCTCGATACCACCTCGAAGGCGTGAGTTAACAACCGACACATCTCAAACTTACATTCCAACTGTTACAAGATTGGATCTAGTTCTTATCAAAGTCGGTTCCGCTTCCGGGAAAACAAGCAGATCCACAATCTAAAGTGGTTTCCAAACCGTATGTCGATCCGCTGTTCTCTCCTGCAGGGCGGTTTGAGGAACCCGATGCGATCAAGTGTAGCGGCAAACCCGAATGCGGAGCCGAATGTAATCCTGGAATCTCTTGACACCAGGATGGAAAATGTTCAAGCACAAGTCCAGACTAATCATAAGAAGGTTGATGCCATTTACGTAGAATGGATCGATTATACCACGACGCCGTGAAATTGCTAGGCCCGGACATGAGCTCGTCAGTACCGTGATTGGCTGATTATTTGGGTCAGTTCACCGAAAAGGAAGGCGAGATCGACGAACAAGGCGAGCTTGAAAAATTGAAGGCGAGAAACAAGGTCAACAATAGTCGCTTGTTTGGTGGTCAAACTATACCTTTACACTGTTCCCTTTGTACTTTGACACCTATCGGCCATATTATCAACGACCTCCTCCTCTCGAGTCAAAAGACCCAATAGTTCGACGATTCCTTGGTGTTTCTCCAAACATGTACAAACACTCCTGGTAGTATGTTCAACTCGCGCGAGGCCCTCTCCTCGAGGCTGTACCCGTACCTGAACCTCGGTTCTGAGCGACCTCGCCACCACGAAACACCAACTATCTTTGAAGCAGTTCACACAGCCTATCTTTGAGGCAGTTTCTCCTCCTCTCGGTAAATACAGAATACTTTCGGCTGACTATCCTGAACTGTCGGACCACACAAGATAAAGAGCCCCATCGCCACTCTACGTGTCTTATAGTTCGAGAAGAAATGTTGATCCCTTATATTGATTTGAATCCATCTTTTGAGTCTTCTTCTCCAGCGAGAATCGGTTGTATCTTCTGAGTTAGAGGAAAATTATGGAAGTTTTAATGTTTATATGGCACAACCATCCACGTCCAATGATCCTCCAATTCACGAGGATTTTCATCTCGATGAACCCAGATGAAGATGAGCACGAAGAGATCGCATGCCACGGTTCATGATCTTTGGGCGCGGCAGACTAATCAGTTCAAACCATCTAATGGACCATGGTTTACCTTTGATGATGTTCCTAAAGCCAAATGGTTCCATAGATTTCAAGAACTTCTTTGGCTTGATCTTGGATGGCAAACACTGGGCCGATAGTTATCATGTTATTAAAGTGCTCGAGATTCTTGGGATCTCTCCGTGATTGGTTCTAGTATCGGTGAATCTGACTGACTCAGGTTATTCAGAACAGTACCACAAGTCTTAGAATTGTGTACAACCGGTTTTGGGAGAACCAAACCTAGCAGAATACGCTGGGCGAGATTTTCATCGGATGAAGTCTTTGTTCATTCTGGATCGAGATCTTGATAAGCGATCTGAAAGGATGACGGTCTTATACTACTGGTGAATGGTTTTAATGATCCTCCCTCAAGCGTGTTTTTGTGCGGTCTCTTCCTGCAGATTTTGCGGATATTGAGACACGAACTCTACCGGATAAACTTGGATGATCTTACTCTTGGTAAGATCTATCGGTCTTGTCTCTTGTCTTGAGAAAGTTTGTGAGCAGAAAGTTTTCAACACTTTATGGAAAAAAGGAACCTTCGAGTGCATGCAAAACACCTCATCTTGCAATCAAATGCAAGGATGAAAGAACTGCACTTGTTCTACCAAGAAAAATCCCATTTCGTAAATATCCTAAACCTAAACACTCTTGGGACCAGTCCCTCGGCTAAACCAACTCTACGGTTCTTGGAAGAAAAGCTGTCACACACCAGAAAGATTCGGTGTTTCTTTTGCAAAAGAAAAGGCGTTGCTAGATCTTGCCACTAACAACAAAATCAGCGGACTCTCTGCAGCATGTCAACAGAGTCTCTCCTCTCTCTGAGGATGATGATATTGAATCCCTGTATTTTGAACAGGATGCTTATGACGAAGAAACGGTCTTCATGCTGGCTGAAGAACAGAAAAGTCTTGATTACGACTCGATTACGATTACATTCTTGAGACGTTGCAACAATCCACGTCAAGCATGTCGAGACATGTTCCTCCAAGCAGCGGTCTCTACCATCCATACAAATCAGTAGCCTTCCTACCAAATATGCCAAACCTATCACTGTCATAGGATTCATTGATACTGGTTCAGAACACACTATGCTTAATCCGTCCATACTCCCTCATGAGTTTTGGAAGCACCATAGCCAGCTCTTTAAAGCTGCTAATGGTGAATATTTTCATCTGACACGCTTACCGAAACCCGTTGGTATCGTTCTTTCCAGTTGTGTTCTGGATAAATGTCATAGGTTCTTCTCTCGATGATAAGGACCTCCTCATGGGTTTGATGTTCTACAACTTATCCAAATTAAATGTCTCATGAAGGTATCGGTATAAACAACGATTCTACCTTATCTTGACACGCGAGGATATACTCGATTTCGATATTTCCTGCATACATGAGTCTTTCAAAACAAAGTTCCTGCCGTTTTGTCCTGAAAATCATCGGCAGTTCTTTGTTAAGCTTCCCTTCAAGCTTAATGAAGATGTAAACCCTACAAAGGCTACACATCCGGGCATGACGCCCTCAGATCTGAAACTTGCATGGTGAATGCCAGCACTCATGGCGTGAGGTTTAATCGAGCCCACACATTACGATTGGGCTTGTCAAGCATTCTATGTTGAAAGCGTTCAAATTGTACGGGGTAAGAAAAGATTAGTCATTGACTACCAACCCCTCAATGGTTTCTCAAAGATGATAAGTTCCCTTTTCCAAAGATTGATCCTTGTTCATTCATCTCAAGGCGCAAAGTGTTCTCTAAGTTTGATTTGAAATCGGGATTTTGGCGATTGGTATTCATCACGATGATCGACCCAACGACATACGTATTCCAAATGCCCACTTATCGGTGGGACGGTGATGCCACTTTGGCTTAAAAGTGGCACCATCACTTTTCAAAGGCTATGGTCAAGATTTTCCAACCTGTCATGGCATCTCTACATTGATGATATTTTGTTGTTTCCAAGGATCATGATTACGAGACTCCTTGATCGGTTCACTGTCGATAGTGGAATCACATGGAGTCGTGATATACGAGAAAAAGTCACGTGGGCGGACATCCATTGAATTTCTTGTACGATAATCCAAGATGGTAATTATCATCACGGACCCCATCGCACAAGAATTGATGCATTTCGAGATCTTATCTAAGCAAGCAAATTCAACAATTCCTCGGGATTGTCAACTATCTCGAGACTTTTTCCACATTGCGGTCCCTCTAAGTTGTCAAGGATGCTAAAAGCGGCCCGCATGGGGTCTGACGGACAACGGTGTCCGGCTCAAGCGGTGACTCGGCGGCCCTGCGGCGAGAATCCGTCCAGGACAACGTCCTACGAGGCGGATGCCGGTGGCGTACTTGGGGCGGTGCTCTTAGAGCAGTTGATGGAAAAGATTTCTATTGTGTTCACTCCGTGGTCAATTCGAGGCGAAAAGCATTACCACGTGATCTGAGAAATCTTGGCGATCAATATGGCATCCAGTTTGAATTCCATCTTATCGGATACAACTTTATTGTCGAATGGATAACTCATCTTTTAGAAGATTATGGAATTTAAAAATAAGATGCTACCGGACAAACATCTTCGCTTAAAACACAGTTCTCGGTATGATTTTCGATTCAACATATCACGGCGATAAAATCTCATCCGGATCTCCTTTCACGACCCTCTCAACGGTTTCCTTTATCCACACTTTGGGTGATTCCTTTCATGTATGGTTTCATCCTTACGAACCATGCTCTCACTCAAAAGTCATTTCCTCGATATGACTTTCACTTCTCTCCGATTCGAGGACTTTGCTAGAAAATTCCTTTTTAGGTTTTCATGAATGTTTATACAAAAGTCCGAGAACTATGCTTCTTCTAGTATGCATCACGATCATCTTTTCTCACGATTAGTTATTCTCCCAAGCGAGAGATGTTCTAGAAGATGAACTTTGGTACATTTGGTGTCTTCTGATCCTGTATGCCACAAAGTTGGTCTTCCATCCTTCCTCTCCTTGGCGAGCTCGGCCATCCAACTCTCACAAGTCTCACTTGGACCTGTTTGATGGTTTTCGCACTTCGCGGTGGCGAGAAAATTACATCAAATTGCTCAGAACTCATCACCTCGGGGATCTCCTGATCAAGAAGGCAAACAATGGACCTCGGTCTTCATTATACATCGTCCGTATTTCCAGCGTCCTCGGACCATGATTTTTGGACTCGGGATCGACTTATGAATGAATGGCAAAATGTTCTCATTTTGCACCTTGACAAGACTTCCATACCAAGACCTCCTAAAGAATTTCCTCATTGAGCTCGACCATATCCCTCGGTCAACCTCTGATTCTCCACATCCCTTGGACCAAAGCATGATATGTTCATGGTTCTACTCCATCCTCACTCTCGGCCAATCAGTAGAGGTATCATTCTCAAAGAAGAAAAGCCTGATCATACAGATTTCCTCTTCCAAGATGCTCAAGATCCTTATGAAGATTTCACTCCCATATCTTCTCAGTATGACCCTGGATCTTCCTCTACTCCTTATCAGCCAGACCCTCCTCCATCACCACCCATATACCTGGGAACTGCAGACTACCTTTGGGATTGTGTCCCTGGTTGCACCGTCACGTGTCTTGACCCAAATATATAGGCCAAGACCCTGATGAGACAGATGACTCTGACACCTCAGAAGGCACTATTTCACTTTAATAATGGCATTTGTCTTATATGCCATAAAAGTCTTAAAGTAATTTGTCTTTATATATTAAAGTCTTGTGTTAAAGTCTTTGCCCTTATCCTCGGCTTGACTTTTGTGTCCCTGTCTTTACTTTTCAAAGTAGTGGTTAAGTGTCTTTGTCATGTCATTATGATGTTGTATTATTAGTTTGCATTATTGCTTTGCTTTGTCAAGGTTAGGTAACGTTTCCTAATCTAGTGGTTGTAATAGTGGGGGTCCTGTCCCACTTTAGTTTATGGCTTCGTCTATAAATGGCGAGCTCCTCTCTTTTGTAAATCATCTTCAGAACTCATTAAGAACTTAATCGAGAATCATTTTAAGATTCCCAAATATGAGTGGCTAAATATCTTCTTCTTTCTATTCTTCCAATAAGGATCACAGATCGACTTGAATACTTCATTTTCTATCTGGCTTGGTGACAAGTATGCTCTACACTCGCCTCTTGTAGGATCTTGTGTATCAGAAAGTCTTATGCCTGTTGTACCAGAGTGGTATACTTATTATACCATTGCGATTTACGCTATCTTAAACACACGAGATAGTAGGAAGACACACTGTTCACCCGAAGAGATGCCCGGGAGTGGCGAAGAAAAAGGGTTGGTATGTGTGCTATGATTTCTTCCGTGGTGTTGGGTATATTGGCTGGAAACCCGAGCATGCGGGCTATTGGCCCTAAGGACGATTTGTTCGTCATTGCTCTGGTATAACAATGCCCCGTACTCCGCTGCTGGATCTCTGTGTGAGTTCCGACTGACTTTCTATGAGTTAGTGGATCCTGGCTTGGTATCACTGCGTTATGGATGTTCCGTGATGCATGATATCTTTCCCTGGTACAACAGGCATAAGGCTTTCTGATACACAAGATCCTACAAGAGGCGAGTGTAGAGCATACTTGTCACCAAGCCAGATAGAAAATGAAGTATTCAAGTCGATATGTGATTTTTATTGGAAGAATATAAAGAAGAAGATGTTGATCCCTCAGATTCAGAAAGTCTCTGGTGTGAGACTTTCTGGCAATGTTCAACCTATGATTTCTTCTTCTTATAAGAACTAGATATCTTTGATAAGTATGCTCTGACTTTGATACGATCTAGTTCGATTGGATCTAGTTCTTATCAAAGTTAGTTCTGATACCAGGGAAAGATATCAAGCATCACGGAACATCCATAACGCACTGATACGAAGCCAGGATCCACTAACTCATAGAAAGTCAGTCGGAACTCACGAGAGATCCGGCCGGTCTGGGGCATTGTTATACGGAGTAATGGCGAACAAATCGTCCTTAGGGCCAATAGCCCGCATGCTCGGGTTCGGCCAATATACCCAACACACGGAAGAAATCATAGCACATACCCTTTTCTTCGCCACTCCCGGGCATCTCTTCGGGTGAACAGTGTGTCTTCTGGCGGCTATCTCAGGTGTTTAGTATAGGCGAAATCGCAATGGTATAATAAGTATACCACTCTGGTACAACAGGCATAAGACTTTCTGATACACAAGATCCTACGAGTGTAGGCATATCATGACGGATAGAAAATGAAGTATTCAAGTCGATCTGTGATCCTTATTGGATGAATAGAAAGAAGAAGATATTTAGCCACTCATATTTGGGAATCGAACAAACCCCATATGTCAGTGAGTTTGACAATTATGATAGTAGGATGTTGTATTTGATCTCCGGTGATAAGTTCAAGGGTTAAAGGATTCTTGAAAATGGAGGTGAACATTTTGTCAAACCACTTTCCTTTGTTGTACCTTCGGCTGGTATGTATGAGATTTGGATCAAACAGGAAGGCAACAGGATAAAGATTGAGCCAGTACCAGAAAATATAATAGGCTTGGGGGAGATTGTCAGAGATGACGTAATGACCCTAACTGGAATGTTCATCAACTACATGGTGGAAGGTAGTTCGGAGTTTAAAGATAAGTTGATGCATCTGGTCTGGGTTTGGATGAAGACTGAAGGGCTGTGGACACAATTCATTTTGTGTGGGTCTGAACTCTTGTATGGCCATCAAAGACCATAATCTCCATGTAAGGTTATGATTGTCAAAGTCATACTTGTGGTTTATGACTTTTTGGAAGATGAAGTTCTGGAGTTCTTCAGGAAGCCATTGAATGAAGGTAATAAGACTAAAGGTAGAAGTGTCAGCGGTTGCTTCTTTGGGACTCGTGTGAGGGTAAATGGGCGGTGAAAGCATGAATGAAAGCGATTTTCAGAAGAAAGATGTTGGTGTTGGAGGCTGATGCCTGAGTTGAATTTATAGGCACAATTTCTTCTGTAGACTTTGGATTTTTTAGGAGATAGAGATTGCGATGCAATTGGGTCGACTTGTGGCAGGTGGCAATTTACGGATAAAGGTGAAATTTGTAATGGTGCAGTGCCATTTCTTGGTATTCTTGTTGTTGTTTGCGAGAGGACCCCATGGGGTGCATTCTTTTGAGTGACTTTGTGGTTTGGTATGGACGCGACTTTAGGAATAAAGTCTAGAGATAATTGATGATGCCAAAGCTGTTGGATTTGTTTCTTTGTGAGATTGACATCTAGAAACTTTATCAATTCTTGTGCAATGTGCTTGGTTACGGCATGTAATGACCATCGAGGAATTGTCATTCAAGAAAGTTGATGGATGGTGAGCAATGATGCTTTTCTTTTACGACAACATGATGACATAATCTTTGGATGAGAGTGTGGAACTACGAGTAGCTGGCAGTGCGCTTTGGTGATTTGTGAAAACAACAAATGTCATCGATGTAAATCGATACCTATGCGGTATGGGTGGAAGATTTTATCATGGACTTGGAGCGAGGGATGGTGCCACTTTGAGACCAAATGGCATGATCCATTGATAATGGGCATTGGGTATGCAAAATGCGGTTTGGGCTATCACGAGGATGGATGCCTAATTGCCAAAGATCAAACTTGGAGAATATCTTGGCTTGGCTTGGGTGTATGAACAAAAGGCGGATTTTGGAAGAGAAACTTATCATCCTTAGAAAAGCATTTAAGGGTTGATAGTCAATGACAAGTCTTTTCTTTCCTCGAACTATTTCGGTAGTTTTCAACATAGAAGGCTTAAGCCCGCCCCACTTAGTTTGGATTAGGCCTTGGGATAATGTGGTAACATTCTGTTGAGCTAACGGAGATGCGAGGTGTCATTCCTGGATGGGATGCTTTGGTAGGATTGACATCTTCATTGAGTTTGAAGGGAAGTTGGACAAAGAAGGATTCATTCTTCCACAGAGGAAGAGGATGATGGAACTGTGAGTGATTTTCAGGACAAAACTCAAAGAGTTTCTGGGAAATTGATTGGTAATCTGGTAGATGCTCTTTTAGGGAAAACAAATTTGGGACATGTGTGTATGGCAAGAACATGTGTTTGAAACTAATTCCTGTAGGTTTGATGACAAGTTTTTGTGCTAAGGAAATTAGGTCAAAACCTATGAGAAGGTCTTTGCCATGAAGATCTGATCCGATGAGTGTTTTTGAAACAATACAGTTAGGAAAAAACTGTATTCCAATGGGCTTTTTGGTAATCAAGGATGTTTTGAAGATTTCACCATTCGCGGATCTGAATTCCTTATGGAAAGGTTTCCAAAAGGATGTTGGAAGAATGCTCGGGTTGATCATGGATTCATCAGCTCCTGTATCAATGAAGCCAATAACTGGTATGGGGTTTGCAAACTTTTGAGTCAGGACTGAGAATTTAACCAAAGGGATGGTTTGGACTGACAAAAGGTTTTAGGCTTGGAAAACTGTGGATATGGGCTCATGTCGGATGAATCGTATGTGTGCGAGCTAGAATAATCTGGACGGATTACGCTATGATGAAAGCGATGTCGAAATTTTGTTGAGGGTTACGAGAAGTTGGACTCAATATCGTCATTATCGATAAGAGGTTTGTGGTGAAGATCTTTGGATCGACTAAGCGATTTAGCAGGCTTGTTCATGCAATGTTTGGCAAAATGACCTTTCTTTTTGCATATGTAACAGCGAGCATCTTTCACAGAGATGGGTTTTCTGGTTTTGGTGGAAGAGTCTTTTCTACGGAAGAAACGGTAATGTTTCTTTGGCTTTTTGGAAGACCGGTGATGGTGAGGATAGTGTTTAGGGAACTTTTGGAAATGCCTTTTCTTTTTGGTTGGACAAGTGCACTTCTTCTTGTCTTTGCACATGATTTCCATATATGAAGGCTTCTTGCAGGCCTTAGCATAAGTTACTTTTTCTTCAATAAGTTCTTTGAAGAATTTCTTTTGATCACACTTCCTGTCAAGACATTGCAGGGCAATCTGATAAATCCTTCCAAGGGAAAGATGTTCAATGGGAAGATTGTTCTAGGTGAGATGTCTTTGAATATCAGGATGACGTTCTTCTGGAAGTGAAGCAATGAAAACATGCTTAAGATATGGATCATTGAATCCATTGAGCTTGTAGAACAACATGCTCATTCTTTTGTAGTGAAGATCCATGTGTTTCTTCTGAAGAGAGCAACATTTCATTTGATAGTACTCATTCCTACCGTGTCAACCATGGTGGATCACCTATGAACTGCTCATAGATGGAGAAAAGTGCAAATACCGAACCGATTGGAGAAATTGCAATGGCGATAATCTCCGAGGCTTTCATACCATTCTCAGAAGAACATGTGAAACGAGAATCAATTCTTCAAGACATTTTCGAGAATCAAAGATTTGATCGACATTTCAAAATCAATCCACGCAAAGAAATTCATGGAATCTTTCATTCCATTTGTGTCTGGAATATCATCAAAGGTAAACCAATGAAATGATGACTTGAATTGCCGTAAGCCCGAGGAGTTCGATGGAGGAGGTGGAGTAGTCAGGTCATGGATCGATTCATGGTCACTAGACATCGGATCTACACAGAGTAGTTCTTCTGGAAGATTCACTTGATCACTGTAGTCCGCCATCAAGACTAGCTTTCAAATATCCGCAGCCGATTCTTTCATCCGGCAAGAGATGTAAGCAGTAAGATGATCGGTCCGTTTCAACGGATCGTCTGTCAGCGAGACAAACCGATCCGTATGATCCGAACTTGAAAGTGTTTCTAAGTCGGTAGTTTCAAGTTAAGACCGGTTCAGAAAGGAAACCGATTCAACAGTTTAACTGGGAGGTTATGAAACCGTGAAGAGGTTGTTTATCTTTCCTGACCGGCCGAGGTTGCTTCGAATATACGTAGAATAATTTGGGGAACATGAGTTGGGTAATGACCCGGTATCGATATGCGGAACTTGTTACAACAGTGGTATGGTTGGTTCCGGCCAGGTATAGGTCAGGGCAAAAGTTGGAGTGTTGGGTACGGCTGTCGGGTGACCGCTCTTTGGTTTTTGATCTTAACAATTGTTGTCATTGTTGTCTTTCTCAAACAAGCGAGTAGTCGAGACAAGCCAAAAAACTTGGTCAATCGGGTGCGCTTGACCGTAAAAGGGTCGACAAAGCCAAATACGCGGTGAAACCCAAACAAAGTCGAGACTAGGTAAACAGGACTGCATTGAATCAAGTTGTTGTCTATCGCCTTCAATGGAAAGTTCAAATTTTAACCTTCAATTGAATTCAGACCCCAAATGTTGTTATTGATCATGATCCGAGATCAATATCCAACTGGTGATTCTGCTTTGCAGATCGAGGTAACTGGTCCAATCGGTAAGAAATAGAAGAACTTGCTATTTGCTTTGTTGACCCTACGAAACCCTTTCAATCTTTTGACCAATATTTTGCAAGGCAATGTTTGAGTGCTCGTGGTTTGCCACCAAGGACTTGCTCATATTGCTTGAGAGGTTCAAAGACGGCCTCAATGAGGATATGGGCAGCGTCGATGTACGGCCGACATCACTTTGCTGGGTCAAGATTTTTTCCATGGGTCGAAAGCTGGTAGCTTGCAGTATGTAGAGAACATCATACAAGACCTGACCGTGATGTTCGTTTAATCCGGCGAGATGTAGTTTCGAGATCTATGTTTTCCGTGTCAAGGCTTTCGTGGTTTTTTTCCGCTGGGTACCGATGGTTCGTGAATCTTTGGTTCGATAAATCTATGAGGATGAAGAACAAGGGTGAGATTTATCGTGATCCAATGGAGGTACGGATTTGCCGGTGTTTGGCAAAGCAAGGCTTTTCTTTTTCTTTCTTCTCCTGCGCGTAATTTCAAAATCCTCGTCATCGAATAATTGTCATCCCCATGAGGACACAGATCACATCACGAAGTCGGTATCCCATATAAATGACCGTCGATCTTGTCGTGTGGCTGGATAGCCTTGAATTGAATCCCAGGATAGAATTTTCTTTTCTTGCTTGGTTTTGTGGTGGATCATCGTCGTATAAAATGACTATGAGGTTCGGGGTTTCATCAGGAGTTGGGTGAAAAAATTTTGTTGTGCCATCGTGGCCGTTCGAAGGAGGCTTGGGTGGCTTGAGGCGGTTCATTGTTTTGATGGAATTTCTCGTGGTTAGAAATCCATTCAAGTGGCATGAGTTGTTCTTGATTCATTTTGGTATCATGCGGGTATTTGGATTATTGTCGGGTGGATTACGTATCATTAAGATCTTGAAGCATCGAGAGGATGCTTGAGGAGTTAACAAATCTAGCATGGTTTTGGCGATAGACCAGCGATGGTGCAAAGTTGCGATCTTTGAAGTAGTAGTATTCTGCTTGGATCGGATCTGTGCTTTGAGAGCTTTTAAGAGGTTTGGATCATGAGGAAAAGTTGAAGTTTGGATAAAAGGTGGGTAGAGCACTTCACTGCGTTGAGTTGTAAATTGTTCCGATCGGCTTGCATCTTGATGCTTGAAACGAGTGTCAAGCAAGGCTATTCTGGCAGTAACTGGAAGACCTTTTCGTCCATGTAAAGTGAGAATCATACGGATTCCTCCAAGATGAAGGTGAGAATATTCCTCTCTTTTCCACTGGGAGATTAAAGTATCTAGAATTTCTAGGGTTACATACTGTTCAGCTGAAGTAGACTAAAGTGAACACTGATCTAATCTAGAAGACTGTATGTACTCTTTTGGAATATTTCTACGTCTAGAGATGAGAGTTTTGACAGTACGAGTAATACTGGGATCTTTATACAACTGGTAAGGACTCATAAGAGGTAAACTAGACTCTTTTATTTGTGCAGACTCTGGTATATACGAGTACTCAACAAGGTTTTCTATTTTGGCCTTCTTTATTTTTCGACTACGGAAGACGAAGAGTGGATGATAACGAAATTGGAGACAACTGGAATGTTGAACTAGAGGTTGATGACATGTTTGATATGGTTTCTCTGGAAAATTGTTTCTTAGGTTTTCTCTCTTACTACCAATAATTCTTTGATATTGCTTCTTTGAGTGAAAAGCAGCGGCTACGATACCCCGAGAATGGTAGGCAAAAGCAAACTAATTGCTCTGATACCACTGAGAATGGTAGGAGATCCCAGCGTGGGTTACGATACCAGCAGGGTGTCTCTTAAAGACACGTCGCGAAGTGCGGGAACACTAAGTGTGCCTCACTCTGTCACACCGACCTAGATATGAACAATTGGGTCTAGATGAACAATTGGTCTACTAACCCTCATTAATCATCGTGAGGGTTCTCATGCCCTCGCAGTCTAACCTCTTTGGCGAATGACTATTGGGTGCTCGGACCTTACCGGTTTTCTAGGATGCAGACGGACTTTTTATGCCAGATTTCAAACTTTTAAAGGCTTTAGATGTTTTAAAGAACACTTCTTTTGGCCACATATGAAACGTGATGTTGAAAAGAATATGTGAGAAGTGTATCACTTGTAAACATGCTAAGTCTAGAGTTTTGCCCGTGGATTGTATAACCGCTTTACCCGTCCTAGCGAACCTTGGGTTGATATTTCTATGGACTTTGTTTTGGGTTTACCTAGGTCAAAAGGAAAGGATTCTGTTTTGTTATTGTCGATGGGTTTTCAAAGATGGCACATTTCATTCCATGTCATGATGATGCAACATAGCTAATTTGTTTTCAAGGAAATAGTCGGATTGCATGGAGTACCAAGGGCGTAGTTTCGGATCGAGGATGCTAAGTTCTTGAGCCACTTTTGGAAAACTTTGTGGGGTAAGTTGGGTATTAAACTTTGTTGTTTTCTACTTGTCATTGATGGACAAATGAGGTTGTAAATAGAACTTTGTCCACTATGTTGTTGCGTTATTCAAAGAATTTGAAAACTTGGGAAGAATGTTTGCCACATGTTGAATTTGCTTACAATAGAGCTGTCCATTCAATTTACTAAATTTTCACCATTTGAGATTGTATATGGTTTTAATCCATTAACTCCTTTGGATTTATTACGTTACCTATTGATGGCGTGCTAGTTTGGATGGTAAAAGAAAGCTGAATTTGTTAAGCAATTGCATGAGAAAGTCTGGCATTGTAGAAAAGAGGACTGAACAATATGCTACTCAAGCCAACAAAGGACGTAAGCAAGTGGTTTTTTAGCCTGGAGATTGGGTTTGGGTGCATATGAGAAAGGAGAGATTCCCAGCACAAAGGCGTTCAAAGTTATTTCCAAGGGGAGATGGTCCATTTCAAGTGGTTGCACGAATCAATGACAATGCCTACAAATTGGAAGTTCCTGGTGAGTATAACGTGAGTGCTACTTTTAATGTTTCTGATCTTTCTCCTTTTGATGTAGGTGAAGATTCGAGGACGAATCTTTTTGAGGAGAGGGGGAATGATGAGAACTATCAAGGGAATACCATTAAAGCTTCAAGTGACCCTTTGCACATTCATGAAGGCCCAAGGCATTGTGGGCATTATTCAAGCTATTGGGCAGCCAAATACACAATTCGGATCACATGCAGAAAGGTCAATTTCGGAATTAAACTGGTATTGATTGAGCTGGAATTAATGTGCAAACTATATACCGTTGGAAAGATAATTAAGTTAGCTTTCCAAAGAATTTTATAGAGTTAGATTTGGAGTTCTCTGGAAGGAGTTATGACCAATTCATTACAGCATGTTCAGACTTGGGATTTTTAAACGATTCCTTTGTTTTTTTCAACTTCATTTGTTGTTTTTCAATGTGTAAGGTAAGTCTACCATCAATGATGGTGGGCTAGCATTAATTATGGTAGGCTAGCATTAAGTTTGCCCACGATAGCATTAGTTATGGTGGGTTGGTGAAGACTTTTGAAGCATGCTTTGACAAACTTATACTTAAAGGGTTGTTCCAATGTTTTCATTTGTATTTTTCAGATTTTGGGTCTCTATTGGTCTATTTAAAACTCAGCAACCTTGCTATGTAAGACAATTAGAGATTAATGTTATTTGAATTTGAAAGAATTATTCTTTCTTTGGTTCTTTAGAGAACTAGTGAACTTATCAAGAATTTGCATTCTTGTGGTGTTCCAAAACTAGACTTATCACTCACCTTCTCATCTAAATCTTGAGTGTGGCATCAATATCATTCTCCATACCTTTGGTTCATGTTTTCTTAAGCATTGGGTCAAGGTTTTGTTTGTCTTAAATCTGTTTAGAACTTTCTTGGGAAGTTGAAATGGTGAGAACTATCAAGAGAATACCATTAAAGCTTCAAGTGATACCAACTGAGATATCAAGCATCACGGAACATCCATGCTTAACGATACCGGGATCCTTAACTCGTAGAAAGTCGGTGGAACTCACACGAGATCCGGCCGGTGATGCAGGCATTGTTATACCGAGGCGATGTGAACAAATCGTCCTTGGGCGATAGCCGCATCTTTGAGTTTCGACCAATATACCCAACCACGGAAGAAATCACTTTGCACACAGCCCTTTTCTTAGCCACTCGGGCATCTCTTGAATTGAGCAGTCGTCTTCGACTATCTCGGTTAGTGTCAGGCCTAACGATTTGTTCGATTGGCTTCTGATGATCCTGCTCTCCTCTGAAAGTGGTATATGATAGAAGATTTGTGATACGAAGAAGAAGAATAGAAAGATACTTTTACACTCGTGGGTTCGAGTTCAAACTCTCAAGCTTTAGAGGCCCAGGGGTCTCCAGTCTCCATATCCTCGCTTTATCGACACTGGGTCTTGTACAAAACACTATCGATAAAATAGAAAACCTTGTTGATATTCCTATGTTCCGGACTACGTACAAATTTACAGGTCTTCCTACCTCTTATTAGTCTTCGGACTACCACCGTCTAGTGCAATTAGATCTATCCAGTTCTATTGTCACTTCTAGGCGTCCTTCTTCAAAGGTATGTCTGGGTCTTCCAAACTAGACCCGGTGTGCTTTCTGACAAGCAACCAAGCGGTATGTAACCAGGAAATTCGGATGAGCTAATCACTGTTGGAAGCGTGAAGGTTATACTCTCCACCTCGAAGTGCGTATGATCTTAGCAACTTCGTAAGTCGTGAAAAACTTGCCGTTCACGAGAATAGCTCTTATGGATACTAGATTCAAGAGTACCATGTTGTTATTGATGCTGTTGCTTACAACCTACATGCGAGGCGATTATATGCTTACCTTGCCCCGAACTTGTCCGCGAGATCCGAACGCTTTCAAAACCTTGAAGTCGAATCCGTATCAAGGTCTTGAGCAAGTGGTCACCTCAAAAATGGCTACTTTACATCACCGGTGGTTTCTGGGCTTGAAACCATGCTCTTGATCTTCAACTCCTCGCTCCATGAGATACCCTCATGATCTTGGCAAACAGTGAAACCATACCAACCATGTTCCGAAACACCCAAACGGATCCAATAAGCGAGCGTCTCAAGTTGATGCGGGTTGGAATGGCTCTCCAATATGAGAAATTCCACACGAATTCTGACCAATCCAGGACTTGAGCCCGATATGAAAAAAGGCGGGCATGTCGGGATGACGCTTCAAAGTCAACCTCCGAACTTCCTTTTAAATACGTTGCTTTGCTATGATATCTTTGTTCACCTGACTCGAGAAAAGCTTCCCGTCAGGTTTCGCTCTGGCCGTTGCATGTGCCTGGCAGGTGCGAGGCCATTTCTTATGGGATGTTCGGGTTCTCACGTGTGATCCCGGTACATCCATGCCGAGGATGATGATGAATCTGATGTGGGCGACTTACGTCGACCACGGAAGCGCGAGTAAAAGAAGATTACAAGCGGGGTTCTTGCGAGACCTCGCTGATCCTTCGTCGAGATGATGAACCGATTTTACTCTGGTGAGACTACAGCCCTGTTGTTATCCTCCCAGTCTCGATACCTCGAGCTTTGTGACAGGCGGCAAGTTAATAACCAACACGTCTCGAACCTGCATTCGACTGTTGTTTCATTGGATCTGGTTAAATACAAGTCGGTTCCTTCGGCGGGAAAGCAAGCGGATCCAGCGATACAAGTGGTTTCGAACCATATGTCTAATCCTATTCTCTCCTCTGCGGTTTGAGGGAAAGCGATCTGAAGTGCATAGGCGAACCCGAATGCTAGGAGCCCGTAATGTGTAATCACGGAATCTCTTGACACCAGGATGGAAAATGTCCAAGCACAAGTCCAGACAACTCACAAGAAGGTTGATGCCATTTCTGCAAAAATGGATCAGTTATACCACAACCTTCATGATAGAATTTCTAAACTGGACATAGAGCTCCGTACCATGATTGACTGCAATTATTCGGGTCCAAAGTTCACCCAAAAGGAAGCTGAGATCAGACAGCTTAAGGCAGAGCTTGAAAGAATTGAATTTGGCGAAATAAGGTCAACAACCGTCCTTGTTTGGTGGTCAAACTAAACCTGTTCATTTGTTACTTTGACACTATCGACCATATTATCAACGACCTCTCGCTTTCGATTCAAAGACCCAAAGATTACCGATTCCTTGGTGTTTCTCCAAACATGTACAAACCTCCTCAGGCCGTATGTTCGACCTCGCCCATGAGGCCTCTCTCCTCGGCCGCACCGTACTGACACCGGCCGGTTCTGACAGCGGCCTCACGCCCGAGCACTGACCTATCTTGAAGCAGTTCCACGCGGCCTATCTTGAGGCAGTTCTACTCCTTTTCCTCGGAATACAGAATACTGACTATCCACACTGTCGGACCACAAGATAAAGAGCCCATTGCATGTTTTCTGTGGTCTTATAGTTCGAGAAGAAAGATGTTGATCCTCGTATTGATTTGAATCCATCTTTTGAGTCTTGGTCTCCAATAGAATCGGTTGTATCTTCGGCAGTTAGGAAAGAATGTGTGGAAGTTTCTAATGTTTATATGGTACGACCATCGCGTCGATGATCCTCCGATTCGAAAGTTTTTCGTCTCGATGAACCCGCCAGATGAAGATGAGCACGAAGAGATGCGCATGCCACCGCGATTCGTGATCTTTGGAGGCGCGGAATAATCAAGTTCGAACCATCAATGGACCATGGTTTACCTTTGATGGTGTTCCAAAGCCAAATGGTTCCATAGATTTCAGAACTTCTTTGCTTGGCTTGATCTTGGATGGCAAAACACAGGTAGATAGTTATCATGTTATAAAAGAATTATGCTCAAGATTTTTAGGATCTCTAGTGATTGGTTCCTAAGTATCGGTGAATCTGACCGACTCAGGTTATTCTAGGCAAGCATACCCAAGTCTTAGAGATTATGTACAACCGGTTTTGGGAGAACCCAGACTACGAAATGCGCTGGGCAGATTTTCATCGGATGAAGTCTTTGTTCATTCTGATTAGAGATCTTGATAAGCCTTCTGAAAGGATGGATCTTATACTGATGAATGGTTTTAGATCCTTTGCCTCGAAGCATGTTTTTGTCGATCTCTTCTCTGAGATTTTGCGGATATTCGGAGACACGAACTCACTGCGGATAAACTTGGATGATCTTACTCTTGGTAGATCTATCAGTTCTTGTCTCTTGTCTTGAGAAACTTTGTGAGCGAGAGAAAGTTTTCAAACACTTTATGGAAAGAAGGAACCCTTGAGAGTGCTTGCAAAACCTCGTCTTGCAATCAAATTCAAGGATGAAAGAACTTGCACTTGTTCTAGAAAAATCCCATTTCCATAAATATCCTAGCTTTAAACACTCTTGGGACAGTCCCTGAAGCTAAACCAACCGGTTTTTAGGAAGAAAGCGCCGACACCCGCAGCAGAAAGATTCCGGTGTTTCGTTTGCAAAAGAAAGGCACTTTGCTAGAATCTTGCCGTAACAACCGAAAATCAGCGGACTACATAGCATGTCAAGAGGTCTCTCTCTGCGAGGATGATGATATTGAATCCAGCCAATTACGAGCAGGATCTTATAGCGAAGAAAGCGATTGATCTTTGGTGAAGAGACGAAGAAAAGTCTTAATCACGATTGACTACGATTACGATTGATTACATTGAGGGCGTTGCAACAATCGCACCACATCGACATGTCGGACGTGTTCCTCACAAACGGTCTACACCATCCTACAAATCGGTATCATTCACCAAATATGCGAACTATCCTATCGTCATGGGATTCGTTGATCTGGTTGAGAACACACTATGCTTAATCAGTCCGTACTCACTCACCGGGTTTTGGAGCACGAACCCAGCTCTTTAAATTGCTTCAATAGTGAATATTTTCATACGGACACCTTGCTCGAAACCCGTTGGTATCGGTTCTTTCAGTTGTGTTCTGCGGATAAATGTCATAGGTTCTTCTCTCAATGATAAGGACCTCCTCATAGGTTTTGATGTTACCTGAACTTATCCATGAATTAAATGTCTCCACAAGGTATTAGGTATGAAAAAAGGCCGGGGACGGTTGTGTGGATGACCTGACCCAGTCAACCTCCGGGAACTTCCTTTTCATACATTGCTATGATATGTCTGCTGTTCTCGAAAACTTCCCATCGCGGTTTCCTCTGTGGTATTGCATATACACAACAGGTGCAAGGCCATTTCTTATGGGATGTTCGAGGTTACGCACGTGTGATCCATTTGTCCATGCCGGGATGATGATGAATCGATGTGGGCGACTCGTACAGAGCCGCGGAGTAAAGAAGATTACAGCGAGGTTCTTGCAGGACCTCCGCGTCGCCGTGGATGATGAACGGATTTTACTCTGGCGAGACTACAACCCCTGTTATCCCGATCTCGATACCTCGAGCACTGTAGGCGGCAAGTTAATAACCAACCTGTCTCGAGCCTCTGTTGACTGTTTGGCGGTTGGATCTGATTCGTACAAGTGGTTCCGCCGGCGAGAAACAAGCGGATCCAGATCTAAGTGGTTTCCAAACCGTATGTCCGATCCCTGTTCTCTCCTGCAGGCGGTTTGAGGAACAAAGCGATGCGAGCAAGTGCTTAACTATGAAGCCGAATGCGAGCCGAATGTAATCACGGAATCTCTTGACACCGGGATGGAAAATGTCAAGCACAAGTCAGACAACTCACAAGAAGGTTGATGCCATTTACTGCGAAAAATGGATCGGTTATACCACAACCTTCATGATAAATTTCTAAAGCTGGACATGAGCTCGTACCGTGATTAGCTGATTATTGGGTCCAAGTTCACGAGGCGGATCGAGATCGAACAGCGAGGCTTGAAAGAATTGAAGGTGAGAAACAAGGTCAACAAGTCCTTGTTTGGTGGTCAAATAAACCTTTACTGTTCCCGTCTTTGACACTATCGATATTATCAATGACCTCCTCCTCTGGTCAAAGACCCAGAATTGCAGGATTCCTTGGTGTTTCTCGAACATGTACAAACACTCCTGGTAGTATGTTATTTTCGCCTTGAGGCCCTCTCTCTCGGACTGTACCATACTGGCGCTCGGCGGTTCCTGAGCGACCTCCCCTGGCAACCTATCTTGAAGCGGTTCACCTGACCCTATCTTTGAGGCTGTTTCTCTCCTTTTCTCGTGAATACTAAATACTTTCGGCTATCCACGGAACTGTCGGACCACGCAAGATAAAGAGCCCGTACATTCTACTTGTCTTATAGTTCGGAAGAAGATGTTGATCCTGATTAATTTGAATCCATCTTTTGAGTCTTAACCTTCCGATAGAATCGGTTGTATCTTACATGATTAGGGAAAAATGTGGAAGTTTCTAATGTTTATGTAGCCATCGCGTCAATGATCTTCGATTCACGAGGATTTTCGTCGGTGACCCGCTTGATGAAGATGAGCACGAAGAGATCGCATTCATGATTCGATCTTTGGAGGTAGCTTGACTAATCAGTTCGAACCATCTAATGGACCATGGTTTACCTTTGATGATGTTCCAAAGCGAATGGTTCCATAGATTTGAACTTCTTTGCTTGGCTTGATCTTGGATGGCAAAACATGGAAATAGTTATCATGTATTATTAAAGAATTATGCTCAGATTCTTAGGATCTCTCGTGATTGGTTCTAGTATCGGTGAATACAACGACTCCGGTTATTCAGTAACCACAAGTCTTGATTGTGTACAACTAGTTTTGGAGACGAACCTAGCGAGAATACGCTGAGGCAGAGATTTCATCGGATGAAGTCTTTGTTATTCTGGATCGAGAGATCTTGATAAGCCTTCTGAAAGGATGTGACCTTATACTGGTGAATGGTTTTAATGATCACTCCCTCAAGCATGTTTTTGTGCGATCTCTTCCTACGGAGATTTTGCGGATATTGAGACACGAACTCTTACGGATAAACTTGGATGATCTTACTCTTGGTAAGATCTATCGGATTCTTGTCTCTTGTCTTGAGAAACTTTGTGGCGGAGAAAGTTTTTGAACACTTTATGGAAAAGAAGGAACCCTTGAGTGCATGCAAAACACCGTCTTGCAATCAAATGCAAGGATGAAAGAACACACTTGTTCTACGAGAAAAATCCCATTTCCATAAATTCCTAAACAAACACTCTTGGGACACCGTCCAGCTAAACCAACCTCTGGGTTTTCGGAAGAAAACTGTCAACACCGACAGAAAGATTCGGTGTTTCGTTTGCAAAAGAAAGGGCACTTTGCTAGATCTTGCCTGATCCGGCAAAATCAGCGGACTCTGCGGCATGTCAATGAGTCTCTCCTGCGAGGATGATGATATTGAATCACGTATTACGAGCAGGATGCTTATGATGAAGAAGCGATCTTCATCTTGGTGAAGAGCGAAGCAGAGAGTCTTGATTACGACTCGGCTCGACTACGAAGGCGTTGCAATCCGTCATCGAGCATATCGGACATGTTCCTCTGTGACGGTCTACCATCATAAAATCGGTATCCTTCCCGCGAATATGCCAAACCTATCAACATCATAGGATTCGTTGATCTTGGTTGAACACACTATGCTTAATCGTCCATACTCCTCACGGTTTTGGAAACACCGTACCGACTCTTGAAAGGCTGCTAATGGTGAATATTTTTAATCTGGACACCTTACGAAACCGTTGGTGTCAGGTTCTTTCAGTTGTGTTCTGGATAAATGTCATAGGTTCTTCCCTCGATGATAAGGACCTCCTCATGGGTTTTGATGTTCTACAACTTATCCACAAATTGAATGTCTCCAAGGTATCGGTACAAACAACAATTCGCCTTATCGACACCTTGAGGATATACTCAATTTCGATGTTTCCTCACCCTATGAGTCTTTGAAATAAAGTTCTGCCGTTTTGTCACGAAAATCATCGGCGGTTCTTTCACTTTCGCTGTGGAAAAACCCTCGGTTCTTTGTTAAGCTTCCGAGCAATGAAGATGTGAACCTACAAAGGCTACACATCGGGCATGGCCCTCGGATGCTGAAACTTGCACTGAATGCCAGCGACTCGTGGCGCGAGGCTTAATCGAGCCCACACATTCGATTGGGCTTGTCAAGCGTTCTATGTTGAAAGCGTTACGAAATTGTTGGGGTAAGAAAAGACTAGTCATTGACTACCAACCCCTCGATGGTTTCTCAAAGATGATAAGTTCCCTTTGCGAAGATTCAGTCCTTGTTCATTCATCTCGAGGTGCAAAGGTGTTCTCAAAGTTTGATTTAAAGTCGAGGATTTTGGCGATTGGTATTCATCACGATGATCGACCCAAACGACTACGTATTCCAAATGCCCACTATCGATTGGGCGGTGATGCCACTTTGGCTTAAAGTGGCACCATCGCTTTTCAAAGGCTATGGTCAAGATTTTCCAACCTATCATGGCCTTGAAAACATTGATGATATTTTGTTGTTTTCCAAGGATCATGATTCACACGAGACTCCTCGATCGATTCACATCGATAGTGGAATCACATGGAGTCATGATATCGAGAAAAAGTCACGGTGGGCGGACATCCATTGAATTTCTTGGCATGATAATCCGAGATGGTAATTATCGTCTGGACCCCATCGCGAAATTGATGCATTTTCGGATATCTTATCTAAGCCATGACAAATTCAACAGTTCCTCGGGATTGTCAACTATCTCGAGACTTTTTTCCAGCATTGCGGTCCCTCGAAGTTGTCAAGGATCTTAAAAGCGGCCCGCGTAGGGTCTGACGGAACAACGGTGTCCGGCTCAAGCGGTGACTCGGCATCACTGGAGACTTCCATCCGATGATTGCCATGTTCTCTCTGCGGATCGAATCACCATTATTGTAAACTCTTGTTTCCCAAGAATCCAAAAGCGCGGGCGTTCCATACTGTCATCTGAGTTCGTGCATATTGATATCGGCCTCCTCTCGGAAAATCAATTTCTCATTTGGTGCTTCCGTATTCCTCCTCAAAATGAGTCGAGGAACCCGAGACGGACTTTTCCTTTTGATCTCATGGCTTTTCTTGGCTTGGATGGCCTTGAGTTTAATCTTCGAAGGTTATCGATGACATGGTTCGGTTAACGACCATCTCTTGACATGGCGTTTATGGTCTTTAATGGCCATACAAAATTCGAACTACCGAATGAGTTATGTCGTGACCATTTGTTCGCATCTAATCCGGACCGGATGCACCGAACATTGTTTTCAAAACTTCGCACTACTACATCCGATGGTTGATGAACACTCGAGTTAGGGACATCGTGTCATTCGTGACATCACCCGAACTTATTATGTTTTTACGGTATTTGGTAAACTATACCGATTGGCTCTCTTGTTTGATCGACTTGATCCATTACCGATGAGATATAGTAAGGGCGATGGTTTGACAGAATGTTCGCTCCTATTTTTAGGGATCCTTTGAGTCTTGAACTTATAACTGGCTATCACATTCGGCATCCTACCGTTGTGATAGTAAAGCTCACTGACCTCTGGGGTCGCTAGGCTGAACCTCTTGTAAATCCCATCATTCACCATCATGACTGTGAATCCTTCCATTCCATGTGGACAAGCTGTCTCATTTAGAAAAGCTCTGGCCAGAAGAATATGGCGTTCACCCTCTGATACTCACGGTCCTTTATCTCGATGTTGATCGACTCGGATCTTTACTTGAAGAAGAAATCGAGAATCACGTCTCTCGAAGGAGATCAGGCCGTAATCCTACGAGATATGACAATTATCTCGTGAAATGGCGGATCTACGGACGGCGGACAAAGCGGATGACTATCCATGGCCTCGACCGCTTTTCAGATTCGAGATACATGAGTCCGGACTCGGACACATGATCTCTTCTTACGAGACTATTTCACTAATAATGGCATTTGTCTTATATGCCATAAAGTCTTAAAGTAGTTTGTCTTTATATATTAAAGTCTTGTGTAAAAGTCTTTGCCATATCCGAGCTTGACTTTTGTGTCCTTGTCTTTACTTTTCAAAGTAGTGGTTAAGTGTCTTTTGTCGTATCATTGTCAAGTTGTATTATTAGTTTGCATTATTGCTTTACTTTGTCGAGGTGAGTAGCGATGTCTGTCTAGTGGTTGTAATAGTGGGGGTCTGTCCCTTTAGTTTTGGCTTAGATACATAAATGGCGAGCCTGGTTGTAAATCATCTTGAAATCTCCTTGATAAAAGTTAAGGAGTTTACCGAATATGAGTGGCTAAATATCTTACTATTCTGCGATAAGGATCACGGATCGACTTGAATATACGTTTCTATCGGCTTGGTGACAAGTATGCTCTACTACTTCTCTTGTAGGATCTTGTGTATCGAAAGTCTTATGCTGTTGTGCAGTGGTATACTTATTATGCCATTCTTTGTTTACTTTATCTTAAACACACAGGAAATGAGTCGGAAGACACCTGTTCACCCGAAGAGATGCCGGGAGTGGCGAAAAAAAGGGTTGGTATGTGTGCTATGATTTCCTCTGTGGTGTTGGGTATATTGGTGGAAACGAGCATGAGACTATTATTTTAAGGATGATTTGTTAAATCATTGCTCAGTATAACATACCCGTACTCCATTCTTTGGATCTCTGTGAGTTCAGTGACTTTCTATGAGTTAGTGGATCCTGGCTTGGTATCAGTATGTTATGGGTGTTCCATAATGCATTGGTATCTCAGTTGGTATCAGAGATATACTTATTATACCATTAGATCTATCCGTTCTATTGTCACTTCTAGACGTCCTTCTCCTAAATAGTATGTACAGTCTTCCAAACTAGACCAGTGTGCTTTGCAACAACCCGGAAGCGGTATGTAACCGCGAAATTCGGATGAGCTAATCTGGCTGAAGCGTGAAGGTTACTACTCACCTCGAGAAGTCGTATGATCTTAACGCATAGCAAAAACTTGCGATTCTGGCGAGAAAGCTCTTATGGATACTAGATTGAAGAGTACCAGACATCTTTATTATTAGAATGCTTGTGCCTGACAACCTATATCTTTGGCGGGTATATGGCCTTACTTTTACGAACTTGAGAATTGATGCATTTTCGAGATACTTATCTAAACCTTAAAAGCAGTTCAGTTGTCGGCAAATTCCTCGGGATTGTCAACTATCTCGAGACTTTCCACGCATTGCGGTCGCGCTCGAAGGTTGTCAAATATCTTCCAAAGCGGTGTCGAAGCTCGGCGGTGACTTTCGGCCCGGCCCCTGAGAATCCCGTCCTTAGGACAACGCATCCTACAGACAGATGCCAGTGATGAGTACTGGGGTGCAGTGCTCTTAGAACATATTGATGGAAAAGATTTCTATTGTGTTCATTCCAGTGGTCAATTCAAGGAAGCCGAAAAGTATTACCACGTGATCTATAAAGAAATCTTGGCAGTCAAGTATGGCATCCAGAAGTTTGAATTCCATCTTATCGGATACAATTTTATTGTCAGAATGGACAACTCATCTTTTCCGAAGATTATGGAATTTAAAAATAAGATGCTACCAGACAAGCATCTTCTTCGCCTTAAAACCTGGTTCTCCAGGTATGATTTTTCAGTTCAACATATCACAGGCGATAAAAATCTCATCCCAGATCTCCTTTCTCGACCCTCTAAAACAGTTTCCTTTATCCACACTTTGGGTCATATTCCTTTCATAGCCATGGTCTCATCCTTACCAAACCATGCTCTCACTCAAAAGTCATTTCCCCTCAATATGACTTTCACTTCTCTCCACCAGATTCAGGACTTTGCTAGAAAATTCCTTTTTAGGTTTTTTATGAATGTCTATACAAAAAGTCCAGAACCTATGCTTCTTCTTAGCATGCATCCTGATCATCTTTTTCTCACAGGATTAGTTATTCTACCAAATCGAGATGTTACCGAAGATGAACTTTGGTACATTTGGTGTCTTACAGTCCTGTATGCCACAAAGTTGGTCTTCCCTATCCTTCCTCTCCTTGACAGGTTCAACCATCCAACCTACTCAACAAGTCTCACTTGGACCCTGTTTCAGTGGTTTTCACCACTCTCTTGGTGGCGCAGAAAATTACATCAAATTGCTCAAACTCATCACCTCAGGGATCTCCCTGATCAAGAAGGCAAACAATGGACCTCAGTCTTCATTATACATCGTCCATATTTCCAGCATCCTCAGACCAATGATTTTTGGACTCAGGATCAGGCTTATGAATGGCAAATTGTTCCTCATTTTGCATACCTTGAGCAAGACTTCCATACCATGACTTCCCTAAATAATTTCCTCATGGAGCTCAACCATGTTCCTCCAGACCAACCCACAATTCTCCACACATCCCTTGGACCAAAGCATGATATGTTCATGGTTCCTACTCCATCCTCACACTCTCAACCAATCAGTAGAGGCATCATTCTTAAAGAAGAAAAGCCTGACCATACAGATTTCCTCTTCCAAGATGCTCAAGATCCTTATGAAGATTTCACTCCCATATCTTCCCAATATGATCCTGGATCTTCCTCTACTCCTTATCAGCCGAACCATATCCTCCGTTCTGTACTCAGCCAGACCATCCTCCATCACCACCTATACACCCTGGAACTTCAGACTGCCTTTGGGATTGTGTCCCTGGTTGCACCCATCCACCACGTGTCTTCAAGAAACAGCCAAAATATCCGGGCCAAGACTGATGAGACAGATGACTCTGACACCACAGAGGGCACTATTTCATTTTAATAATGGCTATCCTGTGTAATATGCCATAAAAGTCTTAAAGTAGTTTGTCTTTATGTGTTAAAGTCTTTGCCTTTATCCACGGCTTGACTTTTGTGTCTTTGTGCTTTACTTTTTCAAAGTAGTGGTTAAGTGTCTTTGTCATGTCATTATCATGTTGTATTATTAGTTTGCATTATTGCTTTACTTTGTCAAGATTAGGTGACGTGTCCTAGTGGGGGTCCTGTCCCACTTTAGTTTATGGCTTCGTCTATAAATGGCGAGCTCCTCCCTTTTGTAAATCATCTTCAGAACTCAATCGAGAACTCGTTCTGAAATCAATAAGAGTTTAATTATCAAAGATGAGTGGCTAAACACTTCTTCTTTCTATTCTTCCAATAAGGATCACAGGTCGACTTGAATACTTCATTTTCTATCTGGCTTGGTGACAAGTATGCTCTACACTCGCCTTCTCAGAGGATCTTGTGTATCGAAAGTCTTATACTGTTGTACTGCAGTGGTATACTTCTTATACCATTGCGCTTTATATACTAAACACCTGAGATAGCCGTCAGAGGACACACGGTTCACCCGAAGAGATGCCCGGGAGTGGCGAAGAGAAAAGGGTGGTATGTGTGCTATGATTTCTTCCGTGGTGTTGGGTATATTGGCTGGAAACCCGAGCATGCGGGCTATTGGCCCTAAGGACGATTTGTTCGTCATTGCTCTGGTATAACAACGCCTCGTACTCCGCTGCTGGATCTCTGTGTGAGTTCCAACTGACTTTCTATGAGTTAGTGGATCCTGGCTTGGTATCAGTATGTTATAGGTGTTCCATGACCTATTGATATCTCACAGCTACATCTCAAGCTATTTTTTTCTTTTCCATAACATTAAATCATCAATTGGATGTAGTTGGGTGTATATTTTTGTATATTTTATGATAAATATGAAGGACAACATTTGTCCATGAGGTTCCTGAAAATGCAATATTTGCATAGTAAAATTAAAACGGATGGCAGAAGCTCTAGAAACCTCAAATCAACTTCATTCAAAAATGAAAATCAAGAGAAAAGATCAAAGTTTATTTGCCTCACTTGTAGTTTCAGAAATGACTTCGTGAGATAGAAGAAAATGACTGAAAACAGCAAGGTACGAACACTGTTAAGGAAATAGATCACTTCACGAACAACTTTTGTTTTTGCATGGTTTGAGATCCTTAAAGCTCCCCAATTCTGATGCCTTTAATCAGTAGACACTTATAAATGTTCTAGGAGTTCATTGGATTTTGAATCATCAAATTTTGTTTTGAAATGAGAGAGACAATAAAGAAACATGAATGCTAGTTCGTAATCATTCATTCTACCAAATAAAACCACCATTATCTTTTCAATAATGATACCAAACATTATCATGAGCAAGACTCACCCACTAAGCCATTCGTTATTGAATGTGATCTTATCACTTCAATAATTTATTTAATCAAATTAATTTGAATAAATAAATAACTAAATTAATTAATTTTGTCTTTAATTAATTAAGTCCATTTTGATCAAATCAAATGGTTAATTGTGGGCTTCTTTTATGACATGTTCTTATGCCTTTTCCTAATCCATATTAGGTCTAATAAAAGCCCAAAATTCTAAAACAAAAATTGGTCTAGAAGTCCATAATATACGTGCTCGATATTATACCTAATGTTTGATTGTATTTTGCTCCTTAAACTATTTATGGAACATCTAAATTTCTATCTTAAATCATATTTAAGACATATTTATATATATTCATTCTTAATGAATTATAATACAAATATCTATTTTCCTAAAATTAGGAAATTTATCTTTACTTTCTTTTTCATTTCATTAGGTGTGTGACCTTTTAGGTTATTTGTTATAAGGTAGTAGAACTATTTTAATGATAACTTTTTATTCATTAAATGATGCTAAACTCTTTAGTCATTAATTAGAACTTTTCTAATAACCTTAAGATGCATTGCTAATACGCTTTACCAATAATGATCTTAAGGTTTCCACAAGTCATGAGTGACACTTAGTAATATTTTACAACCATCCAAATAACAAGAATTGTTGGATCTATAGAACCTATTCTATTGTTTCTCTATGTTTTGGTCTCTTCATCGCCTATGTCCAAAGAAAAGCATGGCTTATGGTTTAGTGTGTTAAGTAAAAATAAATCTAAATGAACTTGGCATGAAAAAATATAATTTGAACTGCTTTAAATATATTTCACCTTGGCCAAGGATTTCTCATGCCAATTCATATTATCTTACAAGGACATCTTTTTTTTTTTTTTTGTATGTTACAAAGGGATGAATTCTATATTGGTCATACATTGTCTCCATACATAGCCAACTGTGACAACTATTGCTAGATCTCTTCCTTGATTAGGAATCAATCCTTGTGCTTTCACATATCAGAGATGTCTAAAAGCCATTACTAAACATAGTATCTATCACAATGTATAATAAATCATTAACACTTAAAACTATATAGCTTATTATATTATGTCAAGTTCAGTAAACTCGTTCTCGCAACAAGTACCTATGTGTTTGACTTGACATCTCATGTCAATAATATGAAACTCACCATTATTTCAACATCACATATCATAAATGAGTCATAACACATATTAGTGTTTATAGGAATTTATAAGGTCCAATCATAAATCCACCACTAGAAACTATTTTAGAAGTATAGTACAAAGGATACACGTTTCATATTCTCGACAAACTCAAGAATGTGTTCCTTAACTATTTTACTTCTTGGACTATATTTATTAAATTAATTTATGAATGTTGATAACTTTACCATTTTATAAACATCAAAATGTTATTCAAATACAATAATTCCCTAAAACCAAACATTATTCGATTGGCCTTTACGGCATATTACTAACAAGATGAGCATTTGGGGAATATTGTTTTGTGTTAAGTTTTCTATTTACTAATGGCACGTTAAGTGTTTGATAAAATGCCTCTTAGACTTTATTTGTTTATTTTTTTGTAGATTAAGATATTATGGGTTGATAGTGGTTTAAGAGAATTGTTGTATTGTAATTGTTTCTGAAAACACTTGGTACGTTACCGTGCGAGGCTCAGTTTGCTAGAATTATCCCGTCGACTGGGTGATAGGCCCAAATAAGATTGCTTTGAACTTTGGGCAACGAGTGAGAAGCAACGTTGTTGCTAGAATTTTGGGTGATGGGTGCTGGTCGCCTGGGCGAGGGGCACCTGTCTCCCAAAACTCCAGAAGCAACGTTGCTGGAATTTTAGGCGACGGGCCCCCGTCATCGAAAATTCCAACAACCTCTCTATCATCTAGCAACTACATGTTTATAATTTTGTACAACAAGCGTTTATTATCCTTTCGACTACCCAATGTTATAATAAAATAAAATTGGAATTTTTGTACAGAAAAAATGGCCAAGAAGTATTGAGCAAAGAGTAATCCGCCCGGTCCAAAGAGGGAACCAAGTACAATGAAAATTTCTGCATCCAAGCATTTCCCCGGGGTGTATTACGAATCTTTCAAAGTTTAGAAATGTAATGGAAGCTATCAAAATGAAGCTAACAAGATGACAATTAAAATTATTCAAGGATGATGTATTTGAACATTTCGTAAAGATGGATACATATGTGTTTAGTGGCGTGATCATGCACAACGCGCTGCTGCGGCAAGTAACGCATGATGAAAGTGATTATGATCATTTGTTGTTTGAATTTGGTGGCCAATAAGTGCGATTTTCGATTAGTGAGTGGTCCTTAATTATAGGACTTTGCTATGGGGCGTACGATATACACAGAAAAGCAACCTTAAGACAAACCATAAACCACAGGTTGTGTGATTTATACTTTGACGGTGATATAGGGACAAATCTTAAAGAATTAGATACAAAATTTGAGGATTTGAACTTTAATGATAAGGACGACTTTGATACGCTAAAGATTGCATTATATTACTTTGTAGATAGAGTACTCAATAGAAGAAAAGATGAACGCAGACTGAATTCATCATTGCTAAACAATGTCGATGATCTTGAGTACTTTAGAAGTCTTCCATGGGGTTGTTCATCCTAGAACACCGTATACGATAGCTTGGACATTGCATTGAACAAAAAATTAGATAAGAGAACACTCTCAAAAAGGTGAAGTACAACCTTTAGGACTTCTATCCTGGGGTTCAAGTACTTTGTCTTATACTTAACAATAATTAACATCTATTTTCTTTTTCCTTGACTTTGTATCTTTGTTTGCTACAGGCTTGGCTATTAAAGATAAGCCACAAGTTGATGATGAATATGAAGTGGACGATCAATCACCTGCAAACATGTTATTGTTAATAGGCTTGGCAATTTAAGGGCTTGGGCTGAGCTTGGCACCTAGCATTTGTAGAGAGTCTAGGCCCTCTCAAAGCCCATCCAATTTGGATAGGCCAGGGTTGGGCCTGGGCTTTTAAACGAATTGTAAATAATTTTTTAATAAAATTAGAAATTTTAAAAACATAATTATACAATACATTTTGCCTTCTCTACACCACCAACATTTATCTTTGTGAATGTGACATGGTCTCAACAATTTGAGACAACCCTCTGTTTTTCCTTTTTATCACTCCGCATCTCTTCTTGAGCACTTTCTGACTCCACAGATTGATTTGATGGCAAATTAGAAGATTCATAAGCATTTTTCATTATAAATCTGTATAAAATTAAAGAAGATATGATATTAAAATAATTAATTAATCAAATATAATAAAAGTTTTTGAAAATTTTCTAAGAATGTGGAATATTTTTACACCATAATGTTAATGTCATAATAAATTTTCTAACAACAAAGCACAGGACACCACAATGCCCCAAATTTGCAATGTCCAAGACACCAAACTTTAAGCAAATTTTACAAGCAAATTTAGAATCACGGAACTGCATACTTAAACCCAAAAAAACCAACAAAACCAACAACACAACTCAAAATTATTAACGAACAGCATAATATTCTTTATTCTTCAACATTTTCTACATTAACTAACAACCAAACTATATTCTTCATAGCTCAAAATCATATTATTCTTCACAATAATCTATAGCGGATTAACCAATTACAGGAGTTGGGAGGTTGGCGACTTGTTGCCTTTATGGGGGTTCTCACATTATAGTGTCACTGGCAGTTAGTGGTGGGGGTTGCATGTGAGAGATGCTGGGTGGCTGGACGGTGGGTGCCTGGATTGTGGGTTGTGTGGGAGATGCTCGCTGCTGCTATTGGTTGAATAGAGGCTACTGGTGCTGGACGCTCTTCGCTCACTGCTGAATGCTGTTGGCCCTGCTATTAGCTACTGGCGGTGAGAACAATGAGAGGTTGGCACGGTGACAGTGAGTGAGGGAGGAAATGAGGGATTTAGGGATTTTGACTTTGGGAGTTTGGGTTTTGTTTGAAACATATCAATTGTTTTGTTTGGATTCTTTTTTGTTTTTTCTTTAATTTTTTAGTTTTTTTAATTTGAATTTTATGATATATTAAAAAGGTTTTTCCTTAAAAAAAATATATTATTTATTATAAAGCCCGAGCTTAAGCCTAGGCTTTTAGAGAAAGCCCTTATCTGAGCCCATTATATATGGGCTTTACAAGTTAGAAGCCTTTGTCCATAAATTAAAGTTGCGGGCTGGGCTTAAAGCCTACGAGCCTAGGCCGGACCGACCTAAGCTTTTCTGCCAATCCTAGTTGTTAATTTCATTCTACATAAAGTTTCTTCTCCTAATTTTTTTTTTTTTGGTTTTTGGTCACAAACGAAATCAAAGCTTTCGTTTGATTATGTTATTCGTCGGATAGATAGCATTAATCGTTCTATTATTGACATGAAAGAAATGATGACTAAGTATATGTCGGATGCTGAGGTCGAGCAGAAGGAACAAAGAGAGTTTAGAAATGAACAGATGGAGTTTACAAAATCTGTGATGGGGTTTATTAATTCATGTAGCGATAATTTCGTCAAGCACTCCTATAGTTATACTCCGATGATACGCTCATACATGGTAAGTAATTTAAACTCTTTTTTTTTCTTGTCATACTCAATGTAACTACTGGAATTAATAAAAAAAATTATTACTATTCACAGGCTCCTAATGATGTTGGCAATCATCATGATCACACTCCGCTATCATTTTATAGCTTATATGGGAACCTAAATGATGACAATGCACAAATCCTCGAGGAAGCACCTGCCGGCATAAGCAAATTTGGTTGATTATATAGGACATTATACATCCTCAGAATTCCCTACTTACAAACTTACAAGTGAGTAACGAACATTAACAGTCTCCTCGCAATAGAACCAATGGATGTCGAGGTCGATTATAGGATGAGTGTGGATATAAATCCAATTAGAGGAAGTGAGGATCCAACATTATTTCATGAGTTCGACTAGTGGTTTGCTGGTAACATTAGAGTTGATCGTGACATACAATAGTCAAAGAAGTTTTTTAGAATACTCTTGGGAAAAAAGTCAACAGGCTGGCAAAGAGATGAGGTAATTATTATTAATCTTCATTTAATGTATTTCTAAATCCGACGTGTTTCTTTGTCTATACAGCACATCCATGAATACTACCGCTTAAGCAGAAGCAATATCCTAATGCATTGTATCAACGTTGCACTCATACAAAAGCCTTTCTTTGGGTAACAAACTTAAACTTATAGTCGTCGATTAATTATATTCACATAAAATAGAATATTAGGTTATTTACTTCTAATGAATTGACTAGGTTTTCTTGAGGGCTCAATGGAATAATGGTGATTGTGATTTGAATTCATTGGATTATACCAAGCTTAATAACTACATTGATGGCTGGGAAGATACGAAATCAAAACCATTCGCGGACGTTGATATGACGTGTATTACTACACTATTCAATGTAGTGTATTTTATATTTAAAGATTTTAGATATAATAATATTGGATAATTTCACTTTTTACCATATCCAGGTTTTCATTCCAATTAACTTAGAAGACAATCATTGGGTTGTGGCTCGAGTACACTTTCGTCATAAATAGGTCGCTATCTATAACTCAATAAGGGAATTTCACAACGACAAAACTTATATTCAGCTATTTAAGTCACTTCAAGTTATCTTTCCTGAATGGCTACAAGATGTTGGATTTTAAAACATCTGACCGAACTTGCAGAGTGTAAAGCATTGGAAACTTATATTAGTTATGTATGAGCTCGAAAGTGGCAACTGTAGGGTGTTTATGTTAATGTTTATGGTGTATTTAATGTTCTACAGTACTCATGACTAATGTTTTTGGAGGAAGATTGCCGTTGACATATTTAATGGGGACATTAGGCTGTAAGTGACATATTTAAACAATTATTATATGAATTAACTCTTATGTTGGGCTTCACAATTCTCAAACACTTTTTATCACAACTAATTTGAATTGTCGAATATATAAACATAATAATTAAAAAATTTGTCTGTCGTTAATTTGAATTATGGAATACATAAATATAAAAGTTCAAAACATTAATTGGCTACTAATTTGGATTTGACGTAATAGGATTCTTATATTTTTTTCGATTATGACCACGTTCCTTGCACCGAGAACACACCATAGTTCTTCATGATATTTTCAGCTCTGGACGACGACCAGGATGTGGTTTTTCAATTGGAGGGTTGACCTTCAATTGTTGGATGTGAGGTGGAACTTCCTAAGAACCAATGTCGCCAACTGAATTGATTAGTACTGCATATGCCTTTAATAATGATTCCTTAGAGTAAGAACAGAGATCTATGTACTCCACTCGAGCATATAGACAAGCAGTTATTGCATGAGCACAAAAAGTTGATCAAGTAACAATGTATGTCAACTAACCCCTCCGTCACATCGCTACCCCAAAATTGAAATTTATGCTCAGACATTGGACGACCATTCATTCTTTCAACTTGATCTTTTTTGTCAGATACTATTCTATCTGCCCACGTTGTTAAAGGAGTGCTCATCGTTTTGTCACCCTTTTCCTATCGTAAAACCATTGTTGCGATGTTTTTCTGAAGTGGTCAACCAAATGAGTTATAGGAAATTTCCACGGTTCCCTTATAAATGAATTCCCTTATAAATGAATGTTGTATCTTCTATCATCAAATTGATATCTTACCCAATTACAGGTGCCCATGTTGTTCTCTAAGTAATTAGTTGTCCCTAAATGCATCCCCCACACCCCTCAAGTTGTGTTCTAAACTCTCCGCATCCATACTCTTTCGCTACATTTATAAATGCAGCTCAAACTTATCCCAAACAGCTTATGACATCTTGAATTTCGATTTTACGTTACCTTTGACATGGTCAAAAACAAATGCCATGGATGCCGCTAGGAAATATCTTCATAACAGCTCTCTGAATGAAAGTGCATCAATCACAAATAATTACTAAATCTGGCACGTCACCAATTGCTCCATGTAAATTCTTCACAAACCATTCCCATGAGTCATTGTTTTCAGAATCCTCAATCCCAATAGCTAGCGAATACAACTGATTATTTCCAACCAAGCATGTTGCCACAAACATTGTTCTGCAATATAACCCTTTAAGATGAGTACTATTTACTTAAATCATTGGCCTGATGCACTATAGAAAACCATTAATACAAGATCCAATATCCACAAAATAATACAAAAAATTATTATTTCCATCCAACTTTAAACCAGTTACTGTACCCTTATTTTCCCTCTCCAATACATTAGGGTACTTAGGGAGTAAATTATATGATTCTGATGGACTTTCTTGTATTACCTCAAGATCAAATTCTCTAGCCCGATATGCCTGCTGATATGATAAGTCAATATTGTACTCTTGTTGTATGTCTACTAAAATATCATTTTGAGTGTATATCTACTTCTCCTGAATAAATTTGTCCGCAATGATATGACCGATAACCCGACTTTTTGCCTGACAATGTCCCCTAGGCTCATTAAAACAACTACCCAACGTACATTCTTTTGATTTAATGCTCTCTTTGCTCAAAGTTTCCATTTACATGATATTGAAATACAATGCACCTCAAATCGTGTCAATGTGGACTTTGCAACCTTGAAATTGGAATGCCAGGACGACTTCAGGGTAGTTGTTGCTCATTCTAAAAGTTAGGCAGCTCTTTCTTATTATTATCTAAATGACCACATTACCATTACCAATACAAGCATTGAAAAGATCATCGTCCTCATCATCAATCGGGCCATGGTATGATTCAATATTAATGCTGTCTGCTAATGTATTATTTGTGTCATCAATGGGATCATTATTGTATTGAAAAGAACACCTCTGTTGCGGTGTGTCGTCACTAGGAACACCTCTTCTTCAACAGCCGCCAGTGTACCGTTGTTCTCTTCTTCAAGAGGTTCTTGATTTTTTATTTTAGGGGATTTGATAACAAAAATAGGGATGCACCCGTCGTTCACCGAATTAGAGCTCATATGTAACAGTGTACATCCATAGGTTATATACAGGTTGGGTAGAACATTTTGACTGGAAAGTTGTCTTTAATGGGATGTTATAATCGTTTGAATTTATTTGCAAAACTTCATATACTCTTACAAGAAATACAATAAACGTACATTTTTTCGGAACCAAAAAAGCTCTATTTCTTCCTTTTTTATACTCAAAACGACCATCTGTCAATTCTTCTCATGATCCATCAAAACATATTTGAAGAGCAACTGACTCCATTAAGCCTAAATAATTAAGGAAAGATAAACAAAAATATCACTACTTAAAAAAAAGAAAAAAGCCAAAGCACGTGGGATAGGCGTGGGACAGGCTCTGTCGCTCGTCAGACAGCCACCTGTCACACGTGGGATAGGCGCGCACCTTTTTTACGTTCGTCCCCCAACTCATTTTTACTCAAAATACATGCATAAATTTCAAATAATCCAAAGATAAAAATACATATTGTGTAAAATTAAATACTAACCTTAATTTCTTACTTTGGTTTGCAATTGATGATTTGGTGAGTAGAGGGTGTGATTGGTTTTGATGAGATTCGTTAGGCATTTTGTTAATAGGCCTGAGGGTATAAATTACATATATGGCTAGATATGATAGGAAAACCTAGGATGGCTATTTGTGAAAATACTCAAAAACTTTTAGGTTATTTTTATAAATTTCCTAAAGGTTTCCTTTGAAGAAGATAAATTCTGCCAGAAATAATTGCGTAACCTTCAAATGGCCATGGTCCCATTTCGAAGCTTCATGAGCTATTGTGTTTTAAAATTTAGATTTTAAAGTGTGTTTTAAAATTTATCAATATCTCTACGTGCGATTCGCTAAAACCTAAGCTTTTCGTTCTAGAAAAAAAAAAAAAAAAAAAATAACTTGAATAGAAATCCTCATTTTTTTTTTCTTCATTTCTTTACTCTTTAGGTTAATAAAAGAAATTAGATAGTTATATATGAGTGAAAGAAAACACCTTCTAAATTCGCAGTAAACGTGGATTAAGTCTCATTTCCTATGTACAAGCGTTAAGGATAAGTAAACAAAAGTCAAAGTGGAGGAAGCCCCTTACCCCAAGACAGGTCGATTGATCATCCTAGCTTGAAGCGGGCTTAAAAGACCAACCCTATAGAATTTTTCTTTTTCATATTGTATGTATTACAATATATATTAGATATATTAGGGGGGTTGAAAACACAAAGTGGGGGGCTGAATAGGTGATATAAAAAGATCCGCCTCTTTCTTTCCGGTTCTATTTTTCTTACTATTTCTATTAAAATTGAAAAGAAGTAATTTGATTGTTATAATCTAGGGTTTCGTTCTATATGCATTAAAAAGTAGTACAAATTCTGGGAAGAACCAAGACTCCAGGTTTGATATAGGACAACTTAGTATTTCTTCATTCATTCCCATCCAATCACAAAAGATGATGTGATTCCCACATTGAAACTTTGAAACTCACACTTAATTTGAAGTTTCAACTTCCCAAGAAAGTTCTATACAGATTTAAGACAAACAAAACCTTGACCCAATGCTTAAGAAAACATGAACCAAAGGTATAGAGAATGATATTGACGCCACACTCAAGACTTAGATGAGAAGGTGAGTGATAAGTCTAGATTTGGAACGCCACAAGAATGTAAATTCTTGATAAGTTCACTAGTTCTCAAAAAGAACCAAAGAAAGAATAATTCTTTCAAATTCAAATAACATTAATCTCTAATTGTCTTACATATCATGGTTTCTGAGTTTAATTAGACCAATAGAGAACCATAATCAGAAATATACTAATGAAAACATTGAACACCCTCCAAGTATAAGTTTGTCAAAGCATGCTTCAAAAGTCTTCACCAACCCACCATAACTAATGCTATCATTGACAAACTTAATGCTAGCCTACCATAATTAATGCTATCATTGACAAACTTAATGTTAGCCCACCATCATTGATGGTAGACTTACCTTACACATTGACAAACTTGAAACAAAACAACAAATGAAGTTGAAAACAAAGGAGTCGTTGAAAATCCCAAGTCTGAACATGCTGTAATGAATTGCTTATAACTCCAAATCCAACTCTGTAAAATTCCATGGAAAGCTAACTTAATTATCTTTCCAACGGTATATAGCTTGCACATTAATTCCAGCTCAATCAATACCCGTTTTATTCCAAAATTGACCTTTCTGCCCAATAGCTTGAATAATGCCCACAATGCCTTGACTTCTCTTCAAGCCCAATTCATGATGTCTTGCATCTTGAATTGCAGTTTCAATCCATATTTTCTCAATTAATCCATTTAAAGCAGCTTGCATCTTTTTGGCTCTAGCTCTTGTAATTGGGCCTTCATGAATGTGCAAAGGATCACTTGAAGCTTTAATGGTATTCTCTTGATAGTTCTCATCATTCCCCCTCTCCTCAAAAGGATTCGTCCTCGAATCTTCGCCTACATCAAAAGGAGAAAGATCAGAAACATTAAAAGTAGCACTCACATTATACTCACCAGGAAGGTCCAATTTGTAGGCATTGTCATTGATTCGTGCAACCACTTGAAATGGACCATCTCCCCTTGGAAGCAACTTTGAACGCCTTTGTGCTGGGAATCTCTCCTTTCTCATATGCACCCAAACCCAATCTCCATGCTGAAAAACCACTTGCTTACGTCCTTTGTTGGCTTGAGTAGCATATTGTTCAGTCCTCTTTTCTATGTTGTGCCGCACTTTCTCATGCAATTGCTTAACAAATTCAGCTTTCTTATTACCATCCAAACTAGCACGCTCATCAATAAGTAACGGCAATAAATCCAAAGGAGTGAATGGATTAAAACCATATACAATCTCAAATGGTGAAAATTTAGTAGCTGAATGGACAGTTCTATTGTAAGTAAATTCAATATGTCGCAAACATTCTTCCCAAGTTTTCAAATTCTTTTGAATAATGACACGCAACATAGTGGACAAAGTTCTATTTACAACTTAAGTTTGTGGATGACAAGTAGTAGAAAATAAAAGTTTAGTACCCAACTTACCCCACAAAGTTTTCCAAAAGTGGCTCAAGAACTTAGCATCTCGATTTGAAACTATGCTCCTTGGTACTCCATGCAATCTAACTATTTCCTTGAAAACAAAATTAGCTATGTTTGTTGCATCATGAGTTTTGTGACATGGAATGAAATGTGCCATCTTTGAAAACCTATCAACAATAACGAAAACAGAATCCTTTCCCCTTTTTGACCTAGGTAAACCTAAAACAAAGTCCATAGAAATATCAACCCAATTTTCGCTACGGATGGGTAAAGGGTTATACAATCAATGGGGTAAAACTCTAGACTTACCATGTTTACAAGTGATACACTTCTAACATATTCTTTCAACATCACGTTTCATATGTGGCCAAAAGAAGTGTTCTTTTAAAACATCTAAAGTCTTTGCAATGCCGAAATGTCCCATTAAACCTCCCCCATGAGCTTCACGCACAAGCAATTCACGCAAAGAACTATATGGCACACACAATTTATTCTTTCTAAATAAGAACCCATCATGCCTATAGAACTTTCCAAATGCAACTTTCTCACAAGCATTAAACACATTAGCAAAATCAGGATCATTAACATATAATTCTTTAATGTACTCAAATCCTAACAACTTTGCATTTAATGTAGAGATAAGTGCATACCTTCTCGATAATGCATCAGCCACCACATTCTCCTTACCTTGTTTGTATTTGATCACATAAGGAAATGGCTCAATAAATTCAACCCATTTGGCATGTCTCTTATGCAACTTACCTTGCCCTTTCAAATGCTTCAAGGACTCATGATGTATGACAAACTCTTTAGGTAGAAGATAATGTTGCCAAGTTTCCAATGCTCTCACCAATGCATACATCTCCTTGTCATAAGTAGGATAGTTTAGGGCTGCTCCACTCAATTTCTCACTAAAATAGGCAATTGGACGCCCCTCTTGCATCAAAACAGCTCCAATACCTATACCTGAAGCATCACACTCAATTTCAAAAGTTTTAGCAAAATCGGGTAAAGCAAGTAGTGGTAAACCAATTTCTCCTTGATTAGATTAAATGCCGCTTTCTTGTTCACTACCCCACTTAAATCCCACATGTTTATTAACAATTTCAGTTAAAGGTGCAGCAAGGGTGCTAAAATCTTTCACAAATCTTCTATAAACACTAGCCACACCATGAAAACTTCTTACCTCACTTACGCTTTTAGGTGTAGGCCATTCCTTAATAGCCTTTACCTTCTCTTCATCAACCTCAATTCCTTTAGCACTTACAACATAACCAAGAAAAACAATCTGATTTGTACAAAAAGCACACTTAAAATTAGCATACAACTTTTCCTTCCTTAAAACAATCAATACACTTTGCAAATGCTCAATGTGTTCTTCTAGACTTTTGCTATAGATCAAAATATCATCAAAGTAGACAACTACAAACTTACCAATAAAAGCACGCAAAACATGGTTCATTAACCTCATAAAAGTGCTGGGTGCATTAGATAACCCAAATGGCATCACAAACCACTCATATAAACCATATTTTGTTTTAAAAGCGGTTTTCCACTCATCTCCCTCTCTAATCCTAATTTGATGATATCCACTTTTAAGATCTATTTTGCTAAACACACAAGAACCATGCAATTCATCAAGCATGTCATCAAGTCTAGGAATAGGATGTCGATACTTTACAGTGATCTTATTAATTGCACGACAATCAACACACATCCGCCATGTTCCATCCTTTTTGGGCACTAGTAGAACTGCACCGCACATGGACTCATGCTCTCCCTCACATATCCCTTTGCCAAGAGTTCTTCAACCTGCCTTTGAAGCTCCTTTGTCTCCTGGGGTTACTTCTATAAGCGGGTCTATTAGGAATGGTAGCTCCAGGGACAAAGTTTATTTGATGCTCAATTCCCCTAATAGGTGGCAAACCATTAGGGACTTCATTTGGAAACACATCATCAAAGTCCTGCAAAAGAGTGACAATATCACTTGGCAATAAGGAGTTAAGCTCATTAGTATGTAAACATGCCTATTTGCACTAAAGTACAATGATAGGCTGTTTTGAAAAGAAAGCCCTCTTAACCTCGCTCTCTTTTGCAAACAAGTTCACTTGGTCCCTCTCTTTTCTCTCAACAATATTTTTTTCTATCTTTTCACGTGCTGTTCTCTCAATCTCGGTTTCTGTTGTGCTCTCATTTTCTTTTGTTGTATCACTCTCTTTTTGTATTGTCATTTGATCCTCATACACTTGCCTAGGTGTTAAGGGTACAAGAGTGATTTGCCTTTTATTCATTACAAAAGAATATCTATTTAAATAACCATCATGTGTCACTCGCCTATCATATTGCCAAGGTCGCCCCAAAAGAATGTGTCCAGCATGCATGGGTACTACATCGCATAAAACCTCATCCTTATACCTCCCAATAGAGAATGAAACCAGCACTTGTTTATTTACTTTAACCTCCCCACAATCATTCAGCCATTGTAACTTATATGGCCTAGGATGTTTCAAGGTTTTCAAATTCAGTTTTTCAACTAAACTAGTGCTAGCTACATTAGTACAACTTCCGCCATCAATTATCATACTACATACCTTATCTTTGATGTGGCATCTAGTATGAAATATGTTATCACGTTGTACCTCCGCATCCTCTTTTACTTGCATGTTGAGAGCACGCCTAGCAACCATCAATTTACCATCAACAGAATACTCTGCACCATCATTAGCATCTTCCAAAGGTGGCATAGGATCATCATCTGATTCACTCTCGGTTTCAACATCACCATCATCCTTCAAGATCATTGCTCTTATTTGGGCATTGAGATGCAATATGACCTGTCCCCAAACATTTAAAACACTTAATATCTCTATTTCTAGAGTGTTGGAAATCAGATTTACCTTTGCTTTGGTTGCCTCCCTCTTTATGATCCTTGAATGGCTCAATCTTAGGCTTTGAAACAGCCTGTTCGTCTTTGCTCCATTTTGACTTCCATGAGGAAGATGAACCTAAATTGGTTCTAGTGGAACTTTTCTTTTTCAGTTGTCGTTCCACTTTCATGGCCATGTGAACCATGTCTTCCAATTCAACATAATGCTGCAAGTCAACCACATTAGCAATATCTTGATTTAGACCATGTAAAAATCTGGCCATAGTGGCCTCTCGTTCTTCTTCAATGTTGGCTCGAAATATGATTATTTCCATCTCCTTGTGGTAGTCTTCCACACTTCTGGAGCCTTGTATAAGACTTTGAAGCCTTTGGTGCAGCTCCCTATAATAATGACTAGGAACAAATCTCCTCCTCATGATGGCCTTCATCTCTTCCCAAGTGTTTATAAGCCTTTCGCGGTTTCTTCTCCTACTCAAAATAAGTTGATCCCTCCAAATAATAGCATAATCAGTAAATTCAACAGCAACTAGTTTTACCTTTTTCTCCTCCGAGTAGTTATGGCAATCAAATACTAGCTCACCTTTTTTCCCACTCCAAATAAGCTTCGGATCATTTTACCTTGAAAGAAGGAATTTTCAGTTTGATACTCCCCAAATCACGATCTATCGTCTTGCCCTTCTATCATCTCTTCCACGCATGTCACGGTGGCCTGGTCATCAAAATTACTTGGGTCATCACCATCTTGATCTCCCATGGCAGCACGCCCTTGATGATCTCTTACATTAGGAGCTATTGGTTGTTGCCCCCTTTGTAGATTGGCTATGGCAGTGTCTTGCCTTTCCAATTGGTCACGGATCTCTCCAAACATCAGATTCATGCGCTCAAATTGTTGCTGCATGGCTTTGAGCATGATTGATTGGTCTATAGCTTCTTGTTCTTTTGACATATTTTTGTGATCTGAAAAGAATGTTAGCAAAAAGACCTCACAACACTCCCTCACGTGTTTCACTCAATTTGATTCACTTAACTCTCGTGTTTAACACACAAATTGGCTTTTTCCCTCTAATGATCTCACAAACTTTGCCTTTTACCACACTTAATTCTCTCTTTCAGTTCTTTATTGAACTAAATAAACAAAATCAAGAAAAACAAACAAGTAGCACACCAAATATGATAATCCAGCACACTAACAAAGAAAAGAAATTAAGAGGACACAAAGAACAAAAAGGAAATTGAAGAAAGGAAAGCAAGCAAGCAAAGGAACACAATTGATATTGTGTGTAAACAATGTCAAGGACAATGAATAACTAAAGTTCAATTTGATGAAAGTAGGAATACTTGAATCCTTTTGTAATCTTTTTTTTTTTTTTTTGCTGTACGTTTTTTTTTCTTTTTTGATAATCAAAACAAATAAGACATTCAAACCTGATTAGAAACTAGCTCTGATACCAAATGATGTGAATCCCACATTGAAACTTTGAAACTCACACTTAATTTGAAGTTTCAACTTCCCAAGAAAGTTCTATACAGATTTAAGACAAACAAAACCTTGACCCAATGCTTAAGAAAACATGAACCAAAGGTATAGAGAATGATATTGACGCCACACTCAAGACTTAGATGAGAAGGTGAGTGATAAGTCTAGATTTGGAGCATACAAGAATGTAAATTCTTGATAAGTTCACTAGTTCTCAAAAAGAACCAAAGAAAGAATAATTCTTTCAAATTCAAATAACATTAATCTCTAATTGTCTTACATAGCAAGGTTGCTGAGTTTAAATAGACCAATAGAGACCCAAAATCCGAAAATACAAATGAAAACATTGGAACAAGTATAAGTTTGTCAAAGCATGCTTCAAAAGTCTTCACCAACCCACCATAACTAATGCTATCATTGACAAACTTAATGCTAGCCTACCATAATTAATGCTATCATTGACAAACTTAATGTTAGCCCACCATCATTGATGGTAGACTTACCTTACACATTGACAAACTTGAAACAAAACAACAAATGAAGTTGAAAACAAAGGTCGTTGAAAATCCCAAGTCTGAACATGCTGTAATGAATTGGTCATAACTCCTTCTAGAGAACTCCAAATCTAACTCTGTAAAATTCTTTGGAAAGCTAACTTAATTATCTTTCCAACGGTATATAGCTTGCACATTAATTCCAGCTCAATCAATACCAGTTTTATTCCGAAATTGACCTTTCTGCATGTGATCCGAATTGGGTATTTGGCTGCCCAATAGCTTGAATAATGCCCACAATGCCTTGACTTCTCTTCAAGCCCAATTCATGATGTCTTGCATCTTGAATTGCAGTTTCAATCCATATTTTCTCAATTAATCCATTTAAAGCAGCTTGCATCTTTTTGGCTCTAGCTCTTGTAATTGGGCCTTCATGAATGTGCAAAGGATCACTTGAAGCTTTAATGGTATTCTCTTGATAGTTCTCATCAAAAGAACCCCTTTTGAGTGGATGGGTTAATTTCTTCATCTTGATGAATTGTAAGATAAAAAGGGACTCTGTTATTAATTGCATCAATTTTTTTATAATTATTAGACCCAATCTTAGTATTTTAATTACTGCTGGTAATATCAACCCATGCTTCCATATTGGCCTTATTTCTAAGACAAAAATTAAGAATTTTCCAATCAAAATATTTTCTATACAAGAATTTTTCCATATCCATAATATCATCTTCTCCTATTGTAATTAGAATAATACTCTTCATTATTATTTACTTTCTTTCTATTGTAATTAAAATAATACTCTTCATTATTATTTACTTGGACTAGTGATCTATCAATATATGAGTCTTTCTTATCTTCATAATTAATCGATTTATATGATAAAAGATCATATCTATAGTGTTTTTTAAAATTCGATTTTTGATTACGTAATAGGTCTGCTTCAAAAAAATGTTGTTTTTCGCAATGAGTTAATCCATTTTTTTCATACGAATCTCTTTTAATTAAATCTTTATTTTGAGCCATACAGTGTTGATTGGCTCTATTTCTCCATTCTTGCCCATTTAATCTGAGATAAATCATATTGATAATGCCCGCTTAACCAGTGTTTTCGTGGATTCCTTCCAAAATTCCAAAGGGGTTTATGTCTTAATTGGTAATTAAAGATTCCGTGTTTTTCAAAAAAATCTTTTATTTCATTCTTAAGAAATAGAGATGTTCCGTGATATTGAAGAACGGGTCTTAAATTATAAAAGTTCAAAATTGGGACTTGTAATAATTTGTAAAATACATATGCTTGTGATTGTGAAAAAGATGATAAATTACAAGAAATCTTTGAATTCTTATTACTAGTCTTAGAAATCGATTTTTGGATAGTCGAAAAAATTCTATTTTGATTTGTTTTATTAATTCTTTCGGGATTTGCTTCATTATTGTGGATGTTTTTCTCAATAATTTTCATTTTTTTTCTTGTTGATTCACAAAAGGTTTTGAATTGATTCTTGGAATAGTAAGAGTAGATAGAAAAATATTTCTGTATATCTTTTCAATGAAAAATTTTAGAAACAAATAAGATTTACGGATTAATCGAGCATTTCTTTTTTTAATATCCGCCAAATCCTTTTTCATGGGTCTAATATTTTAACAGAATAAGTTGGTTTGTTCGAACTAATATTTGTTTCTTGAGTTAGCGATCCTTTTTCATGGGTCTAATATGTCCTTTTGTTGCATTTATCGATCTTTCATTTTTTTTTCGGTCCGGGATAATTTCGTCCAATCCATAGATGAAATTTCAATAGACGGTTCGTGAATCATCTGCTTACTAATTATCGAATTTTTTTTAGTTTCCCTCAATTTCTCGATTTCTCTCAAGTTTATTTTAGAAAGTTCTTTTATTTTTCCCTCTTTGAAATCCCTTAAAACTATAAAAGACTTAGTTTTCAATTTTCTAATTTTGTTTTTAGTTCTTGAAAAATGGGTTCAAAACAGGAACGTCATTTTCGGGGAGAACCGAACGGCATGTTAGTTTTCAGCCCCAAAACTGTTAAAAAACAAAAATCAGTTTCTTGTTCACTTTTTGGATCTTTATGAGAGGATTGTATCGGCGATCCGTGCCAGGGTTTTAGGTGAAAGGGGAATAGGATCTTTATCTGAATACCTTCTATTAACCAGTTTTTCGGAAATTCTGTTTCAGATAAATTAACACCACTATAAGTGCATTTAACATAAATTTCACGATTCCAATCCTTAAAATCCTCGGACCACTCGGGATCTTGGAATAATAGTATGCGAACCACATTTTTAGCTATTATCAATAACGGTAATATAATATATTTTCTAAGAATCGATTGGATTACTAACATAGAACTTCTTAGTATTCGAGTAAGTAAACGCTTATCCCAGCCTTCTGCTTGTTTTATACGTACCATTTCTTGTCTTTGGTATCTTTCGCCTTTGAGCTTATTTTTTTCTTTTTTATCCAATTTTCTTGTCTTTGCGTTTGTATAAGCAGAAAGTTTTTGGTTTTTCGTTTTTACCATCCAATTTCGAAGAATTACTTTCATCAGCCGGGAAATATCAAAAGACAAATAAAAGGTTTTGTCTATTCTGTCCAAAAAAAGAAGGGAATGGGCATTTGCTTGAACTGGTTTCCAAATAACGGTTTTACGTCTTTGTGTAACCAATAAGCTTTTTCCAAATAATACAGCTGGGAAAGAACTGTATTCCGACGGGTTTCTTTGTAATCAGGGTGGTTCCGAAAATTTCACCATTGGCAGTTCTGAAATATTCATGATGAGGCTCCTAAAAGGATTCTGGGAAAACACATGGGTTTATCATGCTCTTATCGGCTTCTTTCCCGTGTCAACGAAGCCGATAGCTGGAATGGGCTTAGCAAACTTTTGGGCTAAGATGGAGATTCTGACCAAAGGAATTGTCTGGGCCAAAGAAATGTATTGGGTTGGCTGAGGAACTGTTTGAACAGTGAATACTGTTGAAATGGGTTCTATATCCAAATCCGAACTGGCCTCTGCTAGGATGAAAGCAGTGTGGTTGTCTTGTTCTGATTGTTCTGAGAAGTTGGAGTTCATCTCATCACAGTCGGATAACAGATCTGTGGATTGCAAGTGTTGGATAAGCTTTACAGCTTTGTTAGGCTTGTTGGGACAGTATCGTGTAAAGTGCCCTTTTTGCTTGCAAATGTAACAACGAGCATTCTTTTGTGAAATGGGTTTTTTGGAAGGTCTAGAAGGGTCTTTCTTTCTGAAGAAACGGCATCAATTTTTGGATTTTTTGGAAGACCGATGACGATGAGGATATTTCTGGAAATGTTTTTTCTTTTTAGCGGGGCAAGTGCATTTCTTCTCATCTTTGCACATGATCTCCAGATAAGAGGGTTTTTTGCAAGCTCTTTCAAACAGAGGTTTGTCTTTGATAAGATCTTTGAAGAACTTCTTCTGTTCACAAATCTTTTCCAGACATTGCAAGGCAACTTGAAAAATCTTTCCAAGTGACATACTGTCTACATGGAGGTTGTGGGAAGTTATGTGCCTCTGTATTTCTGATTGAAGTTCTTTAAGTAGAGAAACAATGAACACATGCTTTAGAGAAGCATCATTGAAACCATTGAGCTTGTAGAATAACATGCTCATTCTTGTAGTGAATTTCCAAATGTTTCTTTTCAAGAGAACAGCATTTCATCTGGTAATACTCCTTTCTAGCTGTCTCAACTACAGCTGTGGGTTCGCCAATGAATTGCTCATATATGGAAACAAGAGCAGCCCCTGGTATTGATTGAATGTATTGTAACTGGCGATAATCTCCAAGACTTTCATACCATTCTCTGAGAGATCCAGTGAATCTCGTTGTGAATTCTTTGACAACAGCTTGGGAATCAACATTTGGTTTTGACATTTGTAAGTCCATCCATGCAGCAAACTCATGGAATCTTTCTGTCCATTTGTGACGTGGAATGTCGTCAAAAGTAAACCAATGAAAAGCAAATGACTTGGAGTGATTATTGATAACTGGAGGAGTATTTGAACTAGCACGAGTTGTTGTGCTTTCTAGCATAGTCTCTTCTTCACTGGATTCTGTTTCTACAATAGGAGTGGTTTTCCTAGTAGAAGATTCAGCTTGCTCATTTGGTGGTTGAATATCTGCAAGATGTGATTCTGAAGATGAGCTGTATTCAGAAGTGACCGCTTGGTCTGATTGATCATTATCCGAACTAGAAGCTGATTCTGAGGAAGGATTAGGTTCAACAGGTTGGTGGATAAAAGATGCACAGAACTGGTGAAGTGGATTTTTATCTTTTTGGATAGGATGTGGTTCAGGTGTGAACTATGGTGAGGTATGTTGAGGATTTATGGCTAGGGAAATAGGACCGTGGTTAGGATGATTACCGAGGGTCTATTTGTCATGGATTCATCACTCTGACGGTTTTGGGTATATCTGCTGGAAACCCAAGCTTGTGGGCTACTGGTCCTAAGGACAGTTTTAACTATTGTAGCTTTGGTATAACAATGCCATGCCCCGAGTGGACCTTTTATTATATGATTGTTCCAAATAATGGGGCAAAGTCACATTGTCTTTTGTCTGGTGATCAACAGCAACCACTAAACGTTTGGCTTTTCGTGAACGAAATGCATGTTCCCCTTTTACATTTTCGTCGTATTCTCCCAGTTCTTGGTCTACATTATCGATTATTTTGTATGAGCACCGGGGAACTCTTTTACTAATTTCTTTTATCACTTTTTTTCTAATTTTTTTATCATTGGGCTCCGTTATAGCTGCATCGACTATAAAATTTAAACTTTTTATTCGGTCTTCGGAATGGATGTGTTCTCGTTCATGTTCTGTAAATAAAGACCGCGCTTCTTCGCTTGAAAATGATTTTCGATTAAATCGGTCTATTGTCTGTTCAAATTCGTGATAATCATTAATAAGAATTAGATTGTGAATCTTATTTATCCAAGGCGTTCTTATCTTATTTTTTATATAAGTTGTATTTAGGAGTGGGGGTGAAAATAATTTTTTGATTCTTCCACGACAAGGTCCGTTTAATAAAGGATCATGTGTTTTAGTCCTTTTTTCGAGTATATCCCGAATAAGAGATCTTTTATCTAAACTCTCAAGTCGATTTCTAAACTCCCTGCTTAAGTTCTTACTTTTTTGGTTATTAGTGTAATTCCAATGTGTAGAAAATTCATCAGAGGATAGTTTTTTGGTTGCAAAAAAATCATTTTTTTTTATCATGTCCAAAAAGTTGACAAACTTGCTGGATATGTAAAAGAGATCCTTTCTTTTTCATCACTTCGACATGCATAATAAAAAAAATAATGTGACATTTCGTTTTGTACAGCGTTTTCAAATCTATTATTTTTTTTATATCGAAGTGGCTAAGTCCAGCGTTTATTGTTGAAAAGAAGAGTCGCAAGAGGTTTTTCAAACCATAATAAATATTTCTCTTCTTTTTTTTCTTTAAATAATTGAAATATTTCTAATTTCGAATTTTCTTGATTCCCATCCAAATAAGAAGATTCATAAATAGGGCTATTTTTATCACATGTCTCTTTAAAGTGCAAGTGGAATTCATGCTTTGTTTTTTTTTTTCCTTTCCATTCACTCGATCTCTTCCGTTTCCTCTGTATTGAACTCATAATTCATGAAATGCTTTTTATGAATGTCAACTAAGTATCGTAAGTAAATT